>OY735268.1:7238276-7293276 GCA_963457715.1 Argyresthia albistria | reverse complement strand
TAGTTGAGCAGTGGGGAAGAAGGGATTAGAGTTACAATAAATGTATACGAAATATCTTCAGACACATCCCAATACCCAAGTCTCAAGAGTTCTTCCCACTTAAATTGAATGGAAATTCTTCCAGCACACATCGCATGTTTCTGCTTTGAATATTAGCGAATATAGGGGAGAGAATGTTAGAGGCTAAGTTAGCTATGATATCTGTATGTCTAATTCTTTGCTACGGGTACCGTTAGGTATAGTCTACAACACATCCACCTTAATATGTTTGTTGCAAACTCGCACGTAACGCACACAAGAAGGAGTTAAGTCAAGTCAAGATCAAGAATGTAAAAGTTAATATGCTGTCGTCTACCAATGATGGGCTACACTGAAACAAAACAAAATTCGTGTGAACGCTGGCCAATTCTCTGTGACAGTAGGGTGGCCATGCTGAGGGTGCACAGCCCCCTAAACAACATGCATTCACTAACTTATTACTCGAAGACCGACTTTGAAAGTATCATTTGAATTTGCGAAACAAACTTCACGTTACATTTTCTATCGTAACGACTGATAAGTTAGCGAATGCTGTCTTTCACTTTTTAATTACCCACTATCCAATGTAGACAGAAGCTTCATATTTTGCACGATCTAAGAGAAGTTAGTAACATAATCAAACTGCACTGAAAGTTTTTTCGCCCGTAATCTCCCAGTATTCCAGCCTATGTAGATAAGAGGCTGCGTTCCGTAGTAGGTACCTAGTTATAAGCACAACACATAGCATCACGCCTTTTTCCATACGGGACCAGTGCTATTCAATTCTGTGCGACAGAGGCTCAATTTTGCCAATTATTCGATACGAAATTTTGCGTGCCAAGGGGCTAGCCCATCGCCGCAGCTATGGAGTACATCACCATTAGACAATCCATATATATGTTTAATTATCTCATGCTCAGCACCGGGATTTGAACCTGCACCTAAGCATATTTTGTAAATGTCTACAGTAATGAAGAGCTGTGATCATGGTCACCGCAGCGCTAGGGCGGCGTCGGTCGGAGGAAAGTTTCACACGTGGGGCGCATCTGTGCCGGGCCAAGGTGCACCCGCCAGCAGCCATAGTCTGTGCCAGCAACGATAGTGAATGAGCAATAAAAACATTACCGTGCCACCAACTTAGCTGTTCCGTTGATAGTCATAGTAGTCTCCATAATAGACATTAAAGTATGTATTCTCTTTGATGGCGGATGGCGGATGACGTAGTACCAATTTTTCCCATCTGAACAGCTATAACAGTTGGTGGCTCTGTAAGTGCGACCAAAAAGTTTTGACGCCTAACTACCTGTTAGCATAGCATACAATCTATTCCTCAAATCCTAATAATCCTAATCACAATAGGCTTGTGTACTGCTAGTCAAAATAGATAATTTTTAGGAAATTTCAAAACGGTACTTTTGTTCTGAGTTTTATGAAATAGCACCATGTAATGTCATGTGGCGTGTGGCATCAAATGCTGTCTTTTTTCCTCAAAAATATTTGTAACCTAACCTAACATCACTCAGACTTAGCAGTAGAAACAGAACTGAATTTCTTCGTCGCACGCAATTCTATGGTTGTACTTGATACCCTGGTAAATAAATGATGGCAAAAAGATGGTGACATCTTCACGAACCGACTAGTTACTACGTATAAGACAGATCAAACGAGAACGGAATCATTCTCGTTTGATTTCGGCATTTTTTAAATTTCTTGCATTGTTGCGTCTTTTACACTGTTGCAGTACGTACAGAAATCAACCTAAATATTTATTCGACCCAATGAATTTAATAACAGAACAAAACAAGAAGACTTAAATTCCTTAATTAAGTGCTTTTTTCATGAATAAACAAAAAAAAAAAAAAAGATAATAGTTAAACAATGTGGTGCACGTGCGTTAACAATACAACAGTAAGACCTCCGTTAAACTAAAAAAAGTTTCAGGTAAAAAACCAGATTGCGACCAGTTATCTCTTCTACAAAGTTATGTCCGCACAGGTGTGCAACAAACAAGTTAAGATACCAAAATCCGCACATTTCCTGAACTTTGGCACCTTGAAAACAATACGTACGATTGTTTCGTTATCTGTGGATCCCACAGGTAGTAGGCCCTGGCTATGGATACCGCGCATGCGTGTGACGTATTTTCCTCTGAAACGCAGCTGCGAAGGCCTCTGCAGATGTTTTATGGCTTCGTTCGGAACATTTCCAAGACGCCTTTATTATTTATTACGATATTGCCGTTTAGTCTAATCTCAGTTTATTATTCAGAAACAATGGTCAGCCGGTCAGCGTTGGCTCGCGTCTGGTGCCCAGATGTGGGCCTGCCTGCCCCCCGTGGGAAAGGGATACAAACTTCCTTTTTATTATGGATCCCCATTACAAGGCGGTCCGAAAATAAAAAGTAATTAGGCACTGAATTCTTTAAAATTCATTCCCGGTTATGGCATGCTGCCAAGAAACTGACTTGGATGCATTAACATAACATGTCACTTGTTATGAAATACATAAGAAGTATAATGGAGTTTATAGATATTTGTGTTTATTAATTGTCTTATCAATCAATCATTTTGTAAAGATTATTATAAAATTATTGTAAAAATATAATAATCAGTTGTTAGCAAAAGTAAATAGGTAATATTTAAGACTTGCTAGCACCCGTACCATAATTTTTCATAGCGGGTCGCTTTTCTGACAATCCCGTTAAATAAGCTTCTTTTGTAAGTACATAGATTAGAACAGTTTACCTCATAGGTATCAATCAACACACAGTCTAATTACCTACCTAATTAGGGCTGTCACACAAAACACAAGCAATATTGAGTGTTTGTTTATCTATTTACACAATGTAAGTAGGTGCCATATTCCCAACGAACAAAACGCAAAAAGAATCCCCCAGGGCCGTAAAACTCTTAACAAAATAAATTCGAAGAAAGGCGTTAATCTTGCGGCTTAGAGCATCTGTACAACAACATACTGACTGGTACACACGACAGAGACGACACAGAATACACGACCATAAGTACATGAACATGTGGTCACGCCCATAGTAATATGGATAGGCAGAAGCAATGCTAAGCATAATCGGAGTACTATTATCTCTTCTGTGGCATAATACTAACTTAGTGCTTTTAGCGCAGGGAGCACTTATCCAGTGGAAAGTGCATAGATACATTTTCCTTTGAAACGCAACTCACCAATTTACGGGCGGCGGGGGACGAGGTAGGAGAGCTCTGATTGGTCAGCCGCTGCCAAACTGTCTGCCGGCCCGTAATCGTACATAGGTTGCGTATGCGAACGTTTGTTGAATACAACAAACGTTTGGCGAGCCGCATTCCCCCGCAGGCGCATTCAATTGGATATATAGTCTCTGTTTTAGCATAACGTTCCCTCAATGCGGGGTGGCAGAGAAACAATGTAGCCTGATATGCAATACTCTTTTGCATGACAGAGGGCTAGCCTATCGCCGCCGCAGACGAGACGAGACTGATGTTGTCCATCACCATTAGAACAGCTGTACCTGTAAGTGTGTAAGTATAATGAAAAATAAATTACTTATCAAGCATCCATTTTGTCAAGCATTTAAGTAAGCAATTAAGTAGTTACCTATTTGCGTAACAAACGACTTTACTTAGCAAGACTAAATCTAGAGATAGAGGTCTATCTACGGATACGAATCTAATCTGAGAAACATAAAACCTATACAAAGTCAGCAGGCCCCCGATTCTCGCGCTATCGAGATCATCTCCCCAGGCGAGATATCGGTTTTGATACCGCCTGAATCCGTCGAAAACGAACTCGATTTATATTTATTTCGATTGAAAACGGGTCGAGATATCTCGGTTGGTCGAAAGGCTAGTCGTAAGGTAAGAATAGCTTTTTCTTGTTTTTGATAGAGATTTCGGTATCTCAAAATCGATATATCAACCATGGACATGGATCTCGCTAGCGCCAGTATTGCCCCGTTTTGCCACGAAAAGTCTATTTCGTGTGGACCAGTTAAAACACACAGTTATACCAAAGTATAGGGGGATGAAGAAGTTCATCCTTCTTTATTGAAATGTATGAAGATCACTGCGGTAATTACAGTTTTTTGTAAACGGCTAAATATAGATAAGTTGAGTTTTAAAAGTTCACTGTTTGTTACCCGCGATCGTCTTACTAATGGTGAAGACATCATCACACCTCCGCGCGTCAAACAAAAACTAATTAATATTGCTTTTGATGTTAGGAATCTGAATTAGAGAATTCTGGTCTAAATTAGGATCTAATTCAGAGAATCCAATATGTGAGTAAGATTAAATACTGACGGATATGATACCTACTTTAAAAGTTCCTGTCATTTAACTCAAGATAGCAAACATATAGTATCTAAGTATTGATTTATCTAATAATAATAAAATAATTTATTTGAGCGTGAAGTCATTTCAAGGGTCAGGGATATTAGAACAGAGCCCAATACAACTGCGACACAGAAGTTAGGAAATGTACCAAAAACCACTATCAAAGTCATTGAGCTAACATACCCTAGTTCAATGGTCAAAGTTTCTTTTTCTCCTCCCTTTGTTAAAAAAATGTATGTAACAATATTAGTTGCTTGGAATGAACAATATGAACATACAGGTATATAGCTACATCAAAGTTCGCAACGGCCCCATAGCTCCCACATTTAAGTTACGTGCACATTTATTTATTACTCTTCTAATTTCCCTGTGTAAATTTTACAATCCCTTATCAGCGGCAAACCGTGAGAAGTGTTTCTGCAACAGTACAAAGATACTTTTGAATAGAACAGAAACAATCTGCTAAACTCTACAAGACAGGGAATCCCGACAACCAACATGCAGATGATGGTGACTCATTAACATCCTCAGGTGTTACTCTAAGGATCTTTACCGATAATGGGAACAGATAAGAGCATTGTTGAGGTGTGAATAGTGTGGTGATATGATGGGGAGGGCGAGAATGACAAAGTGGTTGGCTGTTACATGTTTGCAAAAGTAGTTCTAGTTTTTCTGCCGGAAACGGAAGTTTAATGGAAAACGGAATGCATAAATAGTAGGTATAATACTTCTGCACTAGGAAATATAAGGACTTTTCCATGCCATAATCTCTTGATATAAGATAAGAATTCGCAAGCCAACAGCTGAAAGATTTTGTAATTCGTCAAGGTTCTCACGGCGGCGGCAAGCGTACTACCTAATGAATGGTCTAAAGCTACTTGAAACTTCTGGACAGCTTCACAAATTGACCCTATCAAGTTCAAACTACATCTGTTCAATGTTACCCAAACAATAGTTTACTAACAAATCATAACAAGAACCACTAACTAATATTCCACCAAACCAGTCGCCTGACGCCGCCGCTGAAATCTTACAAAATATCTCGTACGGGTTCAAAAGCCGAAAGATAGATTAAATATTTATAATATAGTTTGCGGGAGATGGTGTGGGACCGGGATCTCATGGTCGGGTTGCGTCAAGGATATTTTTAGCCTGAGGTGACTGATGCGATGGCAGGACGAGGCAGTAACAAAAAACTTACACGCAAAGGGTGGCGCCAAATTTAATATTTTTATGTTGGATCTAACCGCACAGTTTGGGGGAACTTATGAGACTTGTGTGGTCGGGGCTCGTAAAAGGATAGTTGTGCTCTATTTTTCAGTGGCGACGACGACTTAATTGGAAGCACAAAGAAAAACTATTACTCTACATTTGGTGTGGCGTAGTCGGGTTATGAAATATCTGCATTTAATAACCCGACCACGCCACGCCACCAATTCGTCAAAGGAGAAATCAAGTTTTTGTTTGATATTTGGTTTTTAATTGGTACTTGGCCCCAAATGGTTTAAAACATCAACCACCACACACCCACTTGATTCGATTGTAACTATTAGCTACCTGCTGATTAGATAGGTCTAACTAAAGGGTTATCTATCTGTTACGTTAATCCTGCTGCTATACTATAGTCAACTAAATACATAAATAATGCAGTAAGGATAAAATCCAGCTGAAGAGAAACCCCACAGGATGCGTTTTCACTGATGCAATATGCATTCGCCGGCTACAGCAACTCAATACGACGACGACATATCTATAGGTACTAACTACGTAGCGTAAGTACAGAATGTATTCAGTACGTTACGAACTGATGCTGCATTAACGGGAATGTAGGTTCACCATGCGACTGAGAATTTTATGAACAGGCTTATCAAAATAGATACTTTTTAAGAACTGTCAAAACGGTACTTTTTTTCCTGAATTTTATGAAACGGCATTAAGTGACGTCAACGTGGAGTGTGGCATCAAATGCTGTCTTTTCAACCGACTTCAAAAAAGGAGGAGGTTCTCAATTCGACCCGTATGTTTTTTTTTTTTTTTTTTTCTATGTTTGTTACGCGGTTGCTCCGCCAATTATGAACCGATTTGAACAAATCTTTTTTCGGCGTATAGGTAATACCTCAAGGGTGGTCCCATTGACACCAGGTCAGGATCTGATGATGGGATCCTGGAGAAATCGAGAGAACTCTTCAAATATTATAGGCAGACCTATAGTGATTTTTGTGTTTTTCATAATAACTCGTGCAAATGCACATGGTAAGCATAATATTGTGATGCGGAACTGCTGATGAAGACCACATATGGCCACCAGATCTGCTCAATACTAGGTACAAATACAATGCGTGGCTGACGGGCAGGCAACGCATAGCCTAAACCGGTGGACCTAGAGCCATGAAACTTTGTACAGGGGTTCCTTAGTCGCGTGGGGTAGCACTGATATAGCATTTGACAAAATTAATTCCCCAAGGGAGGGGGGGATAAGGGGTTACAGTTAGTATTAAACTCAATCTAATCAAATAGGGTTTGTGGAAGTCGGTTTTTTCTAAAGTTTACTTTTTGTTTCAATTATTTTGTACAAAATTGGCTTTGTAAAACGACTGATACTATAATACAACTGCTGGAAATATATAATGTATAATTATGAGATTGTCAAGCCATTTTGTACATAATACTTAATGCAAAACTTTAGACTTGTTCCTAGATTTGTAACCTTGAACACAATCCAATTAATCGAATGGTATTTGAAAGACTAAATAAAGTAGATTAAGGTCTAGTTAGCTATTTAATAAACTGTAAATATTGTGTCGCCATCATGTCAGATGATTGAGGACAGAACGCATTAGTTTTAATAAATCATTTTTTGTGTAATAGTTAATTTTGAGAGAAAGTATATCTGTTCCACTTATTTTGCCCAAAGAAACGGAACATAACTAGGAAAACTTATCTATCTACATCTTTTCTATTTGACTATTCATTTAATAAATTCTTGATTGGTTTAACAAAACGGCATTAAAGAATTAACAACAATAACATCACAACGTCACATTTTTTCCCATACGGGGTGGCAGAAGTGCCCATTTTTAGCCAGTGTTCCAATTATATATTTTTCACGAAATAAATTATATGTACATATACTTTATACTTTAGTAGTACCTAATACTTTACTCCTATTTAATACTTCGTAAGTAATTTCTTTATTGTACTCCACAAAACAGATATACAGAAAATACATGAAAGAATAACAACGTACAAAGTCTAGCTTATATTTCAAATTGTATACATAATACTAAGCCATAATATTGGCATTCGTCTGCAAAACGATCCTCCCGCTACAATTCAAAATGGAGACCCTAATCAAAGATGATGGACATGATAAACAGAGAAGCTGCATGGCTTCACTATCTGTCTCTGTCGCACGCCCCCACTGGCGCGCAGGGGGCGGGGCGAGGCGTGCTCCTCTCGAAATGGGTATTTTTTGTGTCTTGTCAAGGAAGGAAGGGCCAGGGGCGGGCTCACTCCATTCACGAGACTGCAGCGAACACAACACAACCTAGTGCGTGTATAATTACGTGCGCCCGCGCCGGCCAACCAAACAACAATGAACGCTTTCGAAAATTGTGAAAACATATCTATAAAGTGCGAAAGGGACCTCGACTACCCTGAAGACGACTACTATCACTACCCACCGGTTGAAGTCAAGCGGCATTCGGGAGAGCACAACTTGACGTCATCATCACCGACGCATCTCATGGACCTGAGCAACGGCCAAGACCGACAACCGACTTGGGCCAGCAACGTCGTCTTCCAGGAGCGAGAATACGAATACCCGCCCCAGCAATACGACTACCATCAGTACAACGAACACAAACAACGGCAGATACAAAAACAATTATTCTTCGAGGACTCAAACTCGCAGGATGGCATGAAAAGCTTCTACGAATCGTCCGAATCGAAGCTCGACGGCAGTTACCGCGCGTCCACAGAAGAGAGAAGCGAAGAGGGCGACGACAAGAGCAGATCGAGAAAACGATCAGCCTCCAAAGCCGCGAGAAAGAAGGCGCAGTCGTTCGAAGAGATGCAGATCCAACGAGTGATGGCCAACGTGAGGGAACGACAAAGGACGCAGAGTCTCAACGAGGCCTTCGCCAGTCTGCGACAGATCATTCCGACTCTACCCAGCGATAAGCTATCCAAGATACAGACGCTTCAGCTAGCGACGCAGTACATAGAGTTCCTGTACCAGGTGCTATCCAACAGTGAGACCGGCAGCGAGGGTGGCAGCGACACAGGAAGCGATCACGGCAAGTACTTAGCGAACGACAAACTGAGCTATGCCTTCTCTGTATGGAGAATGGAAGGCGAATGGACTAACGGACAAACGTGAAAACACGAAAAGATGCTCATCTATTCCATTTTCGATTGTTGATTAATGTGTAGAGAAAAGACCAATGATATTTTGTTACGAAGACAGCGACGTATGTGAAGTTAAAACTTGTAAATTGTGATAGGTAGTGGTTAAGTATTCATGTTAATGCCAAAAGTTTTACATATATTTTAGTTATAGGCTTTAGTGATTTAGTTTTCGTACTTGCTGAGACCAAAGTAAAATTAGCGAATTACTTACGTGAATTGCAGTGTTTCAATGTATATTTGGATGTATGCCAAGTGCCATATTGATATATCACCTTATTGGTGACTGGTGATGTATTGGTTGTCTTTTGTCCAAAGAATAAACCCTTTTCCTATTTTACGATAATACTTTGTTTCTCTTATAATTTTCTGAAATAGGAAGCCATATTTTAGGTAGATATAAATATCACTATTTGTTTAAAGAAGAGTACGTTTTTAGCTTTTCTTTTACTGTTTTATCGATTTTCCCACGCGACTAATTAAAACTTGGTAAAGGTGTAAAAAATGCATGCTCACTTACCAGTACAGGGTAGTCTCCAATCGCCACCAAAATTATGCGTACCCTATTTTGTTAAAGATAATATTTTTATTTAGGGTAGGCACATTATTAAAATATACTTACTTATAAATACAAAATGCGAACTATGTTTAAATCAGTTGTTATAATTAACTTCATTTCCTTCATACGTAAATCACAATTACACTATTTGTAGAGATATAGTTTTTATATAAAACATTATTGCTTATATATTTATCTAACTACAACGAAAAAACATTTCAAAAATAGTGATGCAGATATACATATAAACCAATCTCGAATTGAAAATTTGCTTTGAAGTAACAGAGAACGACTATACCTCTAGAATCGATTTTTAATTATTATTATTTATAATTGTAACAAGTGATAGATTCGTATTTAATAAAGGGATCCAATGTTTTAGGCGGCAAGTCAAAATTCAAGTTAAATAATAAGTTTGAAAAAATTACTTACAGCTGGATGACAATCATGTAACTTTTTAATATATTTTAGGTAATCCGCTCAAGGAAATGTTCTCAAACTACAGAAGTATAATAAAAAATAAACCAACTTACATTAATTATTGTTTTAACGGAACTTAAGTTATCACAGTTTCGGATTCTTGCGAATTTTCCTCCATCTCCAACTGAAAAAAATATATGCTTAAAATAATCATACACACAAACTAATATGCTAATTAATTACGTCCTTGGTAACTAAACCAAACCATAAACCTAACTAAAGGTTTAATGTTATTGATCAATCACCAAACATTTGGTATAATCAGATAGCTGATCATTTACCATATCACGAAAATCCGTCGGTTCTAATGTTGGAAAGGTGTTTCAGAGACAATGTGATAGAAGTCAGAACTTAATAGACGAAATACAGTATACGAAAAACAGTCGTGTTTTATTTATAGAGGGTTTAAAGAACTGCCTCTAAACAAATTATGAAAACTTACCTCTTCGTGAAGATGCGTCTTGGATATATCGCCGTCGGCGTTGCTATGGTCTGCGTTCCAGTCCTTGTCTTCAGTCAAACCAGGAATTCCATTAAAAGCTACCATGGTCTGAAATAAGACATACACTAACTACATTTTATCCTGAAATTCCTAAAAAAATAGGAGGAAATAAAGCCGACTTAACCGCAGGGCAATCTGTCGCACGCGGGCGAGGGATGTTCTGGTAGGTAGTGTGCAGTGAAATTCACTGTTTTAAGATGTGCGGTTAGATATTTCCCGTTCTTGTCCCATTTTTAATAAAATTATTGTCACCCCTATTAGAAAGGGACAAAGAGATCGCAACGCAATACGTGGTGATGGCGTGGATTTAAAAGATACTGCACTGTTTTTCCGCATTTTATTGAATGTGGAGGCAACGAGGTATGTTGCCACGATTTGTAGCGATGACAATGACAGGCAAAGGAACTCTGTTCTTCCTTATAGTCCCTTGTTTGCTTACCCAATATGGGAAAAGGAATAGACAGAAGTATGCTTAGCTTAGACCTACTTATGTAGGTATTTATTTTTACAAACTGGGCCCCAATTCTCGCTATATCGAGATCATCTCCATAATCGAGATATCGGTTTATTGCATATTGCATACCGATCGACCTCCTTGATTCATATTTATTACGATCGAAAACGGGTCAAGAAATCTTGGTCGGTCGTACGTAAGGCGGGTCGCGAAAATAGCATGTTTTTTGTTTTCGATGGAGATATTCGGTATCTCGATTCTATATTTCCATGGTCGAAAATTGTTACTCTTACAATTTTGTTGCAGATTTGGCACTAATATTGAATCGTCATGCGTTACGCATCTGTAGGTAGGGTAACTAATGTTTCTTCTCAGAGCTCCTCGAATTTATTTAGAATTTGGGTCGACATCGAAAAGTCATGTAACATGACATGTCCATTAGGTAGGTTCATCACCGTTTCACCGCAACGAAATGTTAATGTAAAGGGTGACGACATGATATGACACGTGTAGGTACACACACACACACACACATACTTGAAACTTTTTTGTGTGTGAGGGGATAAAAAAATCTTTTTACATACTTGAAACGCCTTAGTATAAACGGGACGAATAAAATCGCTAGCGTGGTAATTATGTAAATTTTAGGATCATAATACTGAACTTCATAGCGGTACGACTGGATACCCCTATCAAATAGGTGTGTTTTAGAGTGGCCTCAGGCTTGTGGCCAAGGTAATCCAATAAATCTAGGAACAAGTCTTAAGTTGAAGCATTATTCCAAAATGGCTTGACATTCTCAGAATTCTATATTTCCAGCAGATATATTTTATAAAGTCAATTTTGTGCAAAAAAGGACAGCATTTGATGGCACTCTTACATGACGTCATTCTGTTGTTATTTCATAGAACTCAGGAACAAAAGTTCCGTTTTGACAGTTCATAAAAAGTATCTATTTTGACTTGACAGGCCACAAGCCTATTCAGTCAACGAAGCTAGATCCGAGATTCAGGAATACGGTCTCACACATGTCTGAACGGCGAAATGCGATTTTGTGGGTGTTTCATAATGTAAACAGTATTCTTATTAAATAAAGATTTTTGAATTGAAATTGATTGAAAAAACAGATAGATCTGACTCCATCTATGTCGCTCTCTAGTACATAACCAGCATGTGATGATAGCTGAGAAATTCAGGGTCATATCTACGGCGCGTGTGTGCCAATAAATGTCCCCACTGAGGGGCACGGGCCTATACCCTGAGTACGCGTCCGATTGAGCCAAACTCCACCACGCTCCACTTCCTTACCTAAAACAATTTCAAGTATCCAAAGGCCCTGTCGTGATTCTGCGAGCGAATGCGAATGCGAGCAAGGGCTCCTGGGTTTGCTGGAAGAAATCTCTTGATACTCTTGATAGAGATAAGCTCGCCCTTGTACATGTTATTTCCATTTTTAATTGTCATAATGGATTTATTGATTTGTGTGCAATAAAGTATCTATCTAAGGCTCAAAATTCCGGTTTTGGCTTGTCGACCGCGCCGGCTACAAACAATTAGGTATTTTGCGCTCTCGCTATAGCTATTGACATGAAATTCCCTTGCAGAATCCGGCCTCGGATAAACAGCCCACTCACCACACTATCAGCAGTGTCCACATCCGTCTGGTGCACTTGCTTCATGTGGTCCTTCAGTGCGAAGGAGCGCGCGTAGCTCGCGCCGCACAGCGAGCATGAAAACTTGAGGTTGTTCTGTCGCCGGTGCGTCTCTGTGTGGACGCGCACCGCGTAGAGGGACGCGAACGGTCTGTGGGGCACGTGTAGGTCAGTTATTAAAACCTGGAACGTTCACTGTACTCACACTAATGCAATTGTTTAAAAATCGAAGTAAGCAAGTAAATAATCAATCACAATAATGCCTTCGATTGAAACGTCACACGAATGTAAAAAAAAATGGTCAAGTGCGGGTCGGAC
Source organism: Argyresthia albistria (assembly GCA_963457715.1). NCBI lineage: Eukaryota > Metazoa > Arthropoda > Insecta > Lepidoptera > Argyresthiidae > Argyresthia > Argyresthia albistria. The sequence goes on along the minus strand of OY735268.1, from coordinate 7,280,546 downwards.
TCGCACACGAGGGCTTCCGCACCGCACCATCGTCGTCTGTGCCTAAAATAGTTTATTTATTTCCTAAGAAAGTTAAAACGGCAATACCTTCAATCTCATCGTCAGTCTTCTCTTGCTATTAAAAAATGTCAGGCGCTATTGTATTGAAATTGACTTAATACCGACTATTTAATTCTATATCCGATACCGACTATTTAGTTATATATTTGATAACCGATCTGTAAGTATACATCTGTACCTTAGAGGTAGACAATAGTAAGTCCACTTTTAGAGGTACACAATAGTAAGTCCACTACTCTAAGGTACAGAAATTAAATTCTCAAAAAGTGGACTTACTATTGTCTACCTCTAAGGTACAGACATTTATAGCCTTCAGTCACCTGTTACAGTGTGTGCAGGCAAACGGCTTGGTATGCGAGTTCTTATGCCCGGCCAGTTGCACCGAGGTCTTGAACGCCTTCGGGCAGTACGGACACTTGTAGGCTCTCACGTCCGAGTGAGTCAGCAGGTGATGGTTGTACACGCTGTGCGCTTTGAACCTGCGGGTGTCGGGTGTGTCGGAATCAGGGAGCACTTATCCAGTGGAGAGCGCATAGATACATATTCCTTTGAAACACAACTCACCAATTTACGGCGGGGGACGAGGTAAGATAGCTGTCTGGCGGCCCATCATCGTACATAGGTTGCGTACGTTGAATAGAACTAGCGTTTGGCGAGCCGCATCCCCCCGCAGGCGCATTCAATTGTATATAGTCTCTGGTCGGAATACATTTGTGGAGAAGAAGTTAGTTATAGTGGGTGGGTGTTAAAACTCTGGCCCCCTTTTAACAAAAAGTCACTCCGGGCGTAACTACGTAGGTCCGTCAAATTACGCCTTTTTTCGATATGGAGTGAGGGGTAGCAGTATTTTAACGTTATCGTTAGGTGCTAGGAGTGTTTCTGTAGCTCTAAAGCGCGGTACACACCAAAGCCACCGACCCGACGACCTATGTCGGCAACTTTTTGACGGCGGGCTAGTTGGCGACTTATTGGAAGTCGGAAAACTTAGCCGGCGGCAGTCGGCGGCTTGAGATGAGGAACTTATTTGGAAGTTAGTGATTGCAGCTCGAGTGTCACGCGGTGCGAGTCTGACTGTGAGCTATATCTGACAGGCTCCTTACCTCTTCCCGCACTGTTGGCACGCGTACGGGCGCGCGCCTGTGTGCGTGCGCATGTGTAGCGTCAGACAGTACGACACGCGGAACGATTTGCCGCAGATCTCACAGGTGTGAGGCTTCTCGCCTGCGGGACAACCATCAACATCAACCTCTTTGTCCCCCTCATTAAGAAGACAAAAAAGAAACTCAGGTCTTGGATGTTTACATATTTGTGATGTCGCTGTTTCTAGTTTACTGGGTATCCGTTTTATAGTGTCTTTTTAGAAAATTCTTAGATTTTTTTCCACAGATTTGTAGTAAAAAGCACCTGGCCCGCCGATAGTAACGACTGGGCGAGTTATCTCGCAAGACAGCCTCGGGCGTTTGAGGCGCGAGGATGTTTCAGTGCGATTTAGCAACAAACGGGAAATGTCCAAATCTCCATAGTCGACTTGCAACGATGAGTTATATATCACTGTCACGCAAATAAGATTAATGTAAACTAGCTAAATGTACCTCTGAATAGGTTTTAGTACTTTATTGTGCGTGTTTTGAGGTTCCTACAACATTGCCGCATGGATATACGAAAGTTTCCTCGCGATATTTTCCATCACAGAACGAACATATTTTAGAGTTTTGAGAGTGTGTGATGGCCGATCTCACCAACAATCGCTAACTTTAGGGGACACTTTATTTCTTTTCAGGGGCCACCTACCGGTTGCTTAGCTTTGACCTAAGTTTAAGGGTCATCTAGGCTACTAGGGGACCCCTTAAATATAAGAGGCCGGCCTCCGAAACAGTCGCTAAACAGCTAAGAAAAAGATCTAAGAGACCTGCCTATTGTTGAAATCGGGCATAAAATTCACAGCGATTAATTCCTGTAACTACGGATACAATAGATCTAATGTGTAATCATAATCATAACCATAACCAGCGCTGTGAGCTAGAACATGTTTGTGCTACTCACAGCAAACGCTGAGACCGTCCCTTATTAGGGTTCCGTACCCGAAGGGTGCCAAACGGGACCCTATTACTGAGACTTCGCTGTCTGTCCGTCCGTCCGTCCGTCCGTCTGTCTGTCACCAGGCTGTATCTCATGGACCGCGGTAGCTAGACAGTTGAAATTTTCACAGATGATGCATTTCTGTTGCCGCTATACCAACAAATACTAAAAATAAAAATAAAAAAATATTAAGGGGGGCTCCCATACAACAAACGTGATTTTTATCGCGTTTTTTTTTTTTAATGGTAGCAGGTAGACGCTTAAAATGTTCACAATATATTGAGTATATTATTTACTTAAAAAATACCTAAATAATTAAATTAAAATTAAATTAATATTTATGGGGGGCTCCCATACATTATTTTTTTGCGGTTTTTTATAGATAATGGTACGGAAACCCTTCGTGCGCGAGTCCGACTCGCACTTGGCCGGTTATTTGTCTTATTAAACTAATGTACCCTATGTAACTGTACTTTTTATGTATTTTTTTTAAGGCAAAATAAACTATTTTTATTCTATCACCTGTATGTATTCGCTCGTGTTTGACTTTCTCGTGTGGTCGCGCGAACTGTCGGTTGCAGTAGAGGCAGGTGTACGGCAACGACTTATCCGACTTCTTCACTTCCGCCTGAAACAGACACATTTGTCAGTACGAACCGTCTTTAAATAGGTGATGAGGTGGTACGCCCGCTAAACACAGGCGGGTGATCGGTAGGTTCCGAGCCCGCCTTATTAGTCACGTAAATTAATTTCATGGGGTATCCTAAGAGGCTTTTTAATACAATTTCTCATAGTTGGTCTGTCAGGAATAAAAATCGTTGGTCAATTTAATTCCTAATTGTCCAACTCAAATCGTTGGTCAATCAGGAATGAAATCGTTGGTCATTTTCCAGTTGGTCATTTGTCGTTGGTCATTCAGGAACACGGGATTATACATATCATAGATTTTAAAAAAATCGAGCTCAACCACGAATATCCTTAGTCCTTGCAGAATTTGTTAGAATTCGTTTTGGTTTAGGGTTTTTGACGTTAAAATAAAGTTTAGAATCTGATGGAGCAGTTAGTGAATAACAAATTTCTTACCAACTGTGACATTACCTTCTCCGTATTATGCACAGTCATGTGCATTATGAGGTAGGCGTTGCTCGTGAACTTCTTATTGCAGATATCGCAGTTGAAGTTGTCTATATTGTTGTGGAAGTCGTCGTGGACATTCTTGTACCCTTTGGGGATCCATTTGTCGCAGAAAGCGCAGAAGTATTTGTCGCCGTGCGCGGGCGCCGCTGTTCGGCCGTCGTCGTCTACTGGCGGCTCAATTTCGCGGGGCCTGTGAGAATAAGACGTGAAATTCGACAACTCTGGCTCAGTTACCCTATTTCTACTTTCAAATGTATTTAGTTAACTTTTGACGCCTCTAGAATCAATTGGACTGTTTTTCTAATTAATAGTCCTAGCTGCTCAAGCGTCCAACGTCTTTAAAAAGACCGGTTCTTATGTTCATAGGTTTTGATCTACAATACCAAGTCATAAGGTTGAAAACCGTGGGCCTTTGTCTTTTACGCTTGAGCAGCTACATTATGTTTAAAAGATTTACTTACTTTACAGCATTATGCATTCTTCTATGCAACTTCAGTGACTTGTTAGTGGGGAAGATTGTACTGCAAACATCACATTTGAATGGTCCGTGTATTATCTCCACCTCCGCTGAAAAGTTTGCACGAAACGCATTTACACAAATTCAATTCAATTTCTTAATTAATGGCGGTCGTTAGACTTATACCCGATTTCACCAACGATCCCTATCTTTTAGGGGACACTTTATTTCTTTCAGGGACAACCTAGCGGTTGTTTCGCTTTGACCTAAGTTTAAGGGTAACCTATAGGCTACAAAGGGACCTCCTAAATTTAAGAGGCCGGCCTCCGAAGCAATCGCTAGACGGCTAAGAAAAAGAGCTAAGTGTCCCCTAACTGTTGGTGAAGTCGGGCATTAGGTTAATTTCGCCAATGTCAAGGACGTGAAGGGCTGTATAGGTACCAAGTATTTCCTTCGGACGTGAGAAACTGCCTCCCCTACATTTTTATACTAAGCTAGTAAGTACACCTGTCACGTCACCAAACCGTTAAGATTTTTGTATTTCTTTGATGTTAACTTTTAACTTAACTTTTCGGTGCAATAAAGAATAGATAGATAGATAATCCATTTATTCACTGTAAGAATACACACAAATACAAGCAATACAGATTGTAACAGAACTGAAGACATATTTATTATTATTATTATTTTAATAAAGATAGAAAGAAACTAGACATGTGCGTGCATATTCCACAGTGAATCAGCATGTATTGAACCCACCCACTTTACAGTGTGAGTGGAAGCTTCAGCTCATCTTCAGGAATAGCCTTGTGGCCTGTCAAGTCAAAATAGATACTTTTTATTCGTCAAAAACTTACTTATTAGTCAAAAAGGAACTTTTGTTCCTGAATTCTATGAAATAACAACAGAATGACGTCATGTAAAAGTGCCATCAAATGCTGTCTTTTATTGCACAAAATTGATTTTATAAAATATATCTGCTGGAAATATACAATTCTGAGAATGTCAAGCCATTTTGTACATAAGGTGGGCTATTCTTGAGGTGTCAAAACCACTAAACTAGAGGAACTGAAGGCACTAAACTGACAACCTTCAAATCCGGCAGCTCTTGCACGGTGGCCACAGATTCCATTTTCAAACACACCATTTTAATTAGTTTAGTTAGTATAGTTCGTGTCGCCTTCGGAATCGCAGGCAATGCTTCAACATAAGACTTGTTCCTAGATTTATTAGATTACCTTGGCCACAAGCCTATTTTCTATTATCCTATCTTACACGTCGCTTCGAGATAAGCTTGCACATTGTACGACTATTTTCAATTTTTGTAATTTTATTTGAATATAAGTTTGCGAAACAAGACCAAAACATGATGATGAAGATGAAAAGTGCCTCACCTCGCTTGACGTCCGGATTGGACTGTTTGCCGATCTTGTGCACTTTCATGTGCGCGCACAGAGACTTGGCGTTCTCGTACGACACCGGACAGTGCAGGCAGCAGTACTTCACTGGAATGACGAATGTTTCAAATACAATTTTACAGTAGTTTCGCTTCTAAATAATAAACGCTATCAAAGCGGACAGTAAGTAGTCAGTGGTCACACTTAAGACCTGTCAAGTAATTTTAAGAATAATAATGGGGGCTATTTGGGATGTGTCAAAACCACTAAACTCGAGGCAGTAAACTGACAACCTTCAAATCCGACAGCTCTTGAGCGGTGGCCACAGATTCCATTTTCAAACACACCAATTTAAATAGTTTAGTTAGTATAGTTTGTGTCGCCTCCCAATTCGCAGGTATTGTATTCGCCCTATTTGTTTTGAATAGATAAATAACAAAAAAAATAAAAACATATATATTTGTATATATACAAATTTCCATACGGGGTAGCAGTGGCACAATTTGCATACTGCTAGACAAAATTGATTTTTTATGAACTGTCAAATCGGAACTTTTGTTCCAGGTTCTACGAAATAACGACAGAGTGACGTCATGTAAAAGTGCCATCAAATGCTGTCTTTTTTTGCATAAAATTAACTTTATAAAATATATCTGCTGTAAATACACAATTCTGAGAATGTCAAGCCATTTTGTACATAATGCTTCAACTTAGCCAGATATTAAGTACTCATTTTGCGTGACATGGGGGACAAACATTTGCTCACGAGGTTTTCCCGGGAAAAAGGCGTAAACAGAGACTAAAGACCTCAACTGGCTAAAAGTGGGCACAAATTCTGCCTCTGCCACCCCGTATGGGAAAAGACGTGACGCTTTGTTAAGTATTTGTGTTAATTGTAATTATTACCCCGATCTCCGAGACGCTGATCAAATCAAGATTTTCTAACAGAGCAATTAATTTATTTTTGCCAATCACCTGCCGCTATTTTGAATTAAGCATCGATTCGCTAATCGTAACCTTTGAACTTTGAGTTTCAGCCAGGGTGGACGGACGTAGCCCAGGATACGGAATGGTGGACGCAACATACAATGACAGTTTAAAGTTTTCAGATTTTTCCCTTTGCTTGTGCTATAAGACCTTGCTTTGTGCCAAATTACATGATTGTAGGCCTACAGGAAGTACCCTATAGGTTTTGGGTCCATTGCGATTACAGCATAAACGGTCGTATCGTTCAATTACGTTGACCTAGAAGGTTGATTTTTTCACAGCTTTATGCGACTACCGACCTTAACAGTTGATATAAATTTCAGCTTGATACGTTCACGCGTTCTTGATATAAAGGTCGTGACACACGGACAGACAGATGGACGGACGGATACCAAAGAAGTGATCCTATAAGGGTTCCTTTTTTTTTCTTTTAAGTATCGGAACCCTAAAAACAACCTTTTTTATAGTGTCTTGGAAACAGTCTAAGGCAGTAAGTAATTACTCACATGATTTGCACGGATGCGACCTAAACTCCTCCAGCGCTGTGACATATATGTGGCACGCGATGCAGTTATACACCTTCATCTTGTTGCCGCCGTCCATCGTGACGATCTCCTTTATCACCACCTGGTGGAACGGCGATTTTTGCGCGTTCTTCACTGTGGAACGTTTAAAACTTTAAACAGAAACATTTACATACAGGCGCAAAGATTTTAATGCAAAGATGCGGCTTCTAAACTAAAACTTTTTACTGTTTTGAGACAAAAAAAATAGCGCCTCTGCACAGAGTTGAATAATAGGGAGGACCCGTCACCAGGCACTCGAAAGTGTCACCTCTCAGTTGGTGCCTATACTGGTAGTGAGCATGAACCTCTGTCAGTCGCGCGTAGACGGTGACATCAGCAGAACAAAATTACTTACAACTTTATTTTTCACTTCCCAGTACATTTTGGCCTGAGTGGGTCAGCTGATTTGTATGGAGAAGTGAAAAATAAAGTACTCTGATCAAATCGGTTTCATCATGAAAGTTGCTCAGAATGATGACCCTAACAAAGTAGTTTTTCATTTTGCGTTTATTTATTTACACCTTGTATTAATGCGCCTCTGTCGCATTTTTTAGGGTTCCGTTAGAGAAACAAGGAACCCTTATAGTTTCGTCAAGTCTGTCTGTCTGTGTGTCCGTCCGTAAGTCACAGCAACTTTATTCCAAAACTATTATTATTATACAGTTGAAACTTGGTATGTAGATGTATTCTGTGAACCGCCTTACGACTTTTATACAAAAATTTAAAAAATAAAATATTAAGGGGGGAGCTCCCCATACATGGAACTGACACCAAAATTATTTTTTTCATCAAACCTATATGTTTGGGCAGTGCTAGTGCATCTTGCTGCAAGATGATATAACGTAAATAACCGGCCAAGTGAGAGTCGGACTCGCGCACGAAGGGTTCCGTACCATTATCTATAAAAAACCGCAAAAAAAAAAATGTATGGGAGCCCCCCCTAAATATTAATTTAATTTTAATTTAATTATTTATTTTTTAAGTAAATAATTTACTCAATATATTGTGAACATTTTCAAATTCCGAATTATTTATTGCTACATTGTGGTTGTAGAGTTCTTAAAGTAAGGAGGTCCCGAAGCGTCTACCTGCTACCATTATCAATATCGAGCAAAAATGAGCAAAAAAATCACGTTTGTTGTATGGGAGCCCCCTTTAACCTGCTGGCTGCAGCCATTTTTTTTATTTTTTTTGGAAAAAAAAAATACATTAAAATTAGTTTGACAGTGGGTACCAACGTCAAAAATTAGACATTCATTGACGTCTTGGTACCCACTGTCAAAATAATTTTAATGTCATTTTTTTTTTATATAATTTTAATGTCAATATTGTTCCAAGGACTGGATTTTCCTTACGCTACCCAGCGTATTAATATTAAATTTCTTTTGATTTTTAGTATTTGTTGTTATAGCGGCAACAGAAATACATCATCTGTGAAAATTTCAACTGTCTAGCTACCACGGTTCATGAGATACAGCCTGGTGACAGACAGACGGACGGACGGACGGACAGACAGCGAAGTCTCAGTAATAGGGTCCCGTTTGGCACCCTTCGGGTACGGAACCCTAAAAGCTAAAATAACGTTAAGTTTCCTAAAACCATTTTGCTCAAAGTCAATCGTTAGAGACAGACCCTTTCAAAGTGGAAAAAATTGTGCGCCCCCCACCCTCCCCTCTAACTTTTAAAATAAGAGTGAAAAATCTAAAAGAATACATGCTTTGTATCTCAACTCAATAAAATCTTTCAACGAAAATTGGTTTGAACAAAATATAATAAGCGGTTTTTAAGATATAAAACATTTATTGAAAACCGCAAAGATGACTTTGTCATTCATACAAACACTATGAAAAAGAAAGTTACAACACAAACATCCAGTCTTATAATTACTTGCTACTACGGAACCCTTCATAGGCGAGTCCGATTCGCACTTGGCCACTTTTTTTTGGGTCAGTTTTCGTACCGCTAACTGGTAATCTGCTGTCACTGTCCACCATATGCCAAAGTTTTTAGCGCTACAGCGCTTTGTCAGTTGTTTATTCTTACCAGCTTCAGCCCCATTATCATCTTTAGAGTTGATCTTGTCAATTTGCACGTAACGTCGTGTGAACAGGCGTCCCTTTTTGTCGACTACCTCCTCTTCGAGTGAGAGCGAGAGAGGAATACTACTTTGTGATGTGCTCGTGTCTGAAATCACGGGGAAATCGGATTTATTGACCATCTTCTCACATTCAAGTTGTGTCTACAAAATCTCTCGACACTGTATGTAGCTGAAGCATAGATAGTTAACCAAGGGAGTAAAGAACTATTTTTAGGGCGAGAGTGTTTTTTGAATTCAGAGCGACACCGAAGGATTCTCTTCTCATGTCATGACTCATAAGTAGAATCCTGAGCGAGCGAGGGATTCAATGTACGGTCGCCTGCGCCTAAAAGTATACAAGCAGTATATGCGGGATTCACTCGTCAATATGACCTGCCCGTATACTTTTAGACGCAGGCGACCGTACATCACTGGAGCCTAAAATAGTTTTTACACACTTACTTTTGTGGATCTCTTTTGTGGATACTCTACTTTTCATCACCCTCCATGAGAAAAGGAGTAATTATGAATACAGTTACTAATAACCACTTACGAAATTGAAATACACAAAGGAATTTTTACTGTCATGTGAGTACAATAAAGAAATTACGAAAATTACGAATTCAGTTTGGAGCAGTTTTCTAATTTTCCACATCTTTTCAATATTTGGTCTGTGTTTCGACATCAATCTCTATATGGATTGACACCGACGAATAAAATGTTGGGATATTTACGAAGTGTTGGGTGTGTGTTTGCCGACGATTCGCAAATAAAAAAATACTTCAGCACAAAGAGTGCGGATAGCGCACCGCCGCCCGCGCCCCCAAATACACATAAAATAAAAAAAATGGTACAAACTGTGCGCAGGGAGCCCTACCCCCCGCACCGAAATTATGGACTAAAAGAGATTATTAAGTCCCTGTTTGCCGGGACTACAGCAGCTCTTTTCGAATAGATGTCATGAAAATATAATTTGTTACCTGATCTAAATTAAACTTGGGCCATCTGTGTGGGAGCTACGATGCCACGGACAAACATTAAACGTAAACATCAACCGTCTGTCTGCATTGCTTGATGTAGTCAATAGTTATGAGATACTCATTAGATTTTTTTTGTTTACTATACTAACTACCATTTTGAATATCCTGATTTGAGATAGAGTCTTGAGAAGTTGTCTCCACAATATCACCAGTGTCAGTAATTACTCTCCTGGCCGTTGAGTGGGTTTCTGATGGCTCTGACTCATCTTGCTTCACTGAGACGTAGCTCATCGGATCCTTGGTATTGCTTTCCATATCTTCTAAGGTCATGAATGTTATTGGCATGTCCTCATTATTGCTTTCCTCTGCGAGGTTGGTACCTGAATCGTTTACCTGTAATTTTTCGACATCAATTAGTTTTACGAATTCGTAGGTATTGAAGACGTACTTAGTGAATACCAATTTTCATAAATTAATAGGCTTGCGCCCAAGGTAATCCAATAAATCTAGGAACAAGTCTTAAGTTGAAGCATTATGTACAAAATGGCTTGACATTCTCAGAATTGTATATTTCCAGCAGATTTATTTTCTAACATCAATTTTGTGCAATAAATTAAAAGTAAAAAAACATTTTTAAACAAAGCTTTTATTTAATGCCCTAAAAAGAAGAAAATAAAATTTCAATTCAATCAAATGCGTCATTTTATTACATTACACAATTTATACGATATAAAAGCTTGTTGCGGGATTTGTTTGATGTAATAAAATGACGCATTTGATTGAATTGAAATTTTATTTTCTTCTTTTTAGGGCATTAAATAAAAGCTTTGTTTAAAAATGTTTTTTACTTTTAATTTATTTTTAACTTTTTAGTCTTTATCATTACAGGACAAAACATCTAATCTAGAATTCGAGTGCTTGTCAAGACGAATCAAATGAGACCAAACACGATAGAATTGCATCGTTTGGTAACAGAGTTCCCATGGCCACCTTCCGGCTCCAGCATCAGATCAGCACTATGTCATAAAAAATATTTTAGGACCAAAGTATTTGTTAAGACGAATCGAACGAGCCCAAGCATGATGGTGTTGCGATGTTTTATGACAGAGTTCCCATGGCCACCTTCCGTCTCCATCATCAGATCAGCTCCAAGTCAGAAAAATATTGCATTGTCATCCAATTTACATACGTATGCAAAATTTTAGCACAATTGATAGCGGGAGGTGGGTCAAATTCAAGCCGACATTTTTGACGCGAATCTTGATACATAACATACAGAGCAAGTTAAATAAAAGCTTTTAAAAAGACAGCATTTGATGGCACTTTTACATGACGTCACTCTGTCGTTATTTCATAGAACTCAGGAACAAAAGTTCTGTTTTGACAGTTCATAAAAAAGTATCTATTTTGACTAGCAGTACGCAAGCCTATTCTCCGATTTAGGAATTATTTCTAATAAGTACATTGTTTACTGTTTGTAATATTATTTTTTTAGAACTAAAACAAGCAAGCATCATGAATTTTCGTGTCATCATGAAATTTAGTCCGACCACTGTCACCGTAAAATTGTAAAGCCTGTGAGATTACCATCTAACGAAAAAAATACCGATAGATTATAATCTGTCGATAAATTGTAAATAAGAGTGGGTTTAGCATTTATGCTTTTTTTGGTACTTACAAGTCAACCTAACACGAAGGATAAACGGCGATTCACTTCGGTCATCCCCTTTATCCTTCACCAACCCTGACCCACCATTTTTCCCAGACATTCATCATTTCAATTTATCACTAACGCGTTATATTGTATGAAGTATAGTTTACAATTTATCGATAGATTGCCTTTTAACGAATTTAAATCCCTTAGATTGTAATCCCACAGGTTTTCCAATTTTACGGTAACAGTTATACCACAGAACAGAGTACTTTCGCACTTTGTAACAACTACAGAGCAGTAATAGAAAAAGAAAAATTTCACCTCAACAACCACATCCTGATCCTTGTGCCTTTCCTGTATATGTTGCAGTACAGATGAGAATGCTACTCCACATGTGTTGCAGCTGTATAATTCATCTTGGCTGGACGAGTCCTTCTCAGCCACTGTTATTATAGGGTCTGATTCTAGTTTCATGTTTGATTCTGGAATTAAAAAAGATCTGGATTATGAAAGCTGCTTATCATTTCATCTTATTATTACATGGGTCAGCTCAATGTAGTTTGTCCTTCATTTTATGACAGCTTTATCTTTTTTTTTTTAAATAAGGAAGTCAATCAAGCAGTACAAGGGTGGTAAGTGGTAAAACATATTATCACTCTCTTGTTGCATTAAATGTAAAAATTTAGCATTTTTTGTAAACAAACAAAGCATGAAAAAAACCCCAAAGTGGCCTTTAAATTTAGTAGCCTGCTAAATCAGCTTTGTAAAGACAAACCTAATTGTCTTGACTATAGGTACTGTGCTGATTGATATTGTTATACCACCTACCTGATTCTTTTTCTATTGCAGTAATAGAGATAGTTCCATCACTATTTTGCTTAGTGATCACAGATCCACTGGACATGATGGCCGGCACTCCGTTGTGGGCAACAATTGTGTACTTGCTGTGTCCATTCTCCTCCAGAAGTGACATGTCTTTCGAGAGCGACTCTCCCAGAAGATCTTCGTACATGTTGTCTGTCTCCACTTCCATGCCCTCTTCTGGGAGTTCATCATTTGGGGAATGGTTTTGGTACTCTCTGCTGTTAGCACTATCATAGTTTGGGTTTTCTGTAAAGTTAATGTAAGCATATAGGCTACTATTTCTTATTTTTATTTATTCGGGTGTTTACAAATAGGAAACAAATGTAAATTAACAATTCGAATAAAATAAGATAGGTAATTCTAAAGAAAACTCATTTGGGTTAGTGTTGATAAGGGGCAGAACCCTAATTTGAGATTTATATAGGTAGGTATATATATTATTTTACATAGTTTAGAAACTTGTATGAACAATGTAAAATATCAATCAGGTAGATTTCGGAAAATTAGGTGATCCCTTTCGCTCCGAGACGTAAGTATTACCTATGGAACCCTCAAGCTTAAGATTCACCAAAACAGACTTTGTCCTGATATCAGGTCCGGCTAGCAGACTCGGAGTGTTTGGAAGACAGCAATCTGTGGCCCTCAGATGATCCGCTAAGAACGAAATAGACTCAAAGTTGTTGTTACAAAGTGGACAAGTAAACTTTGAGTAATTTGACAAGTGATCGGCAAGTGCCTGCTTTGAGCTGAAAGTTTCGTCGCAGCACAGAGGACAATGAAGTATTATTCTGTCCATTTTGAGGTCATCTGCAGTCATTCCTGCTATTGACGAAAATAAATGACCCAGAGGTAGCGATCATACAATGTATTTGTAAACAATTCCCAACAAGGCCCGTGTCGTTGAGCTGCATTTGTGCCACATTCAGTTTGTTTGTTTGTATCAGTCAGTTCTCACTTCACAACACCTTTAGTTAATTCTGAAGAACTTCACATCGCTCGACAACCACACAAAAATCACGTCACGCAACAAGCAAAAAGCAATAATTTTGGTTGGAAAGAGAGGTGAGGAGAGGAACCTCAGCTCAGAGGAACGAGGAACGCGGACGCGGACGGAGGGGAACGCCAAATGTGTCATAAAAATGACGGAAAATGTATTTTTTGGAGTTGGTTACGCATGACATGAATAATAATAATAATCATCTTTACCGCTTGCTTTACAAATTTTACAAGTAAAAAATGCAAGAAAGTAAAAAAATAATTAAATTTACAATATATTAACTTTGTTTGTTATGATTTTAGTATTTTAACTTATCATTTATTCATTTTATTTTGCATCATCATAAACGTGTGCGTAAAAGTTGACTTGTAGGTGTTGCTGTAGTAACGTACTTCAAACTTTGTGTAGAATAGGAGTAAAGTAACTCCAGTATGAAGGTCCACTAGATAGAACACACAAAGAATAAATTATGTTATATAAGTACATATAGATAAAGAATTTTTATTGCTTTGCTTGCTTACAAATAGTGAAATCATGATCAAGAATTTGGTCAATCTCGTTATTATAATCACGATCATTCAACTTGGTTGGGCCCACGAAACATGGTAGTAATTATCTAAATTCTTCCTTGCAACACAAAAAATGCTGCCATTTTGTCTCTTGAAAAATTTGTGTTGTCGCGTAAATCCAAACTAATTTTCTTGGATTGTGCCTGGATTGTGGTTTTTAAGAAAACAAGAGCAATTACAACACCTGGAACCATACACGGTCTTCGTGTATCGTATTTCATGTCCTATACGTGGTGAACTTCCGAAGTAAATGGCTCCATATCTATAGCTACCTACATTTGTTTGTTTGCGCGGCACATTCAAACAAAACGAAAAATGTTGGGCAAAAGGATGCACCATACTAAAGGGAGGTTAGCAAGTAAGGGTCACGATGGTGGCAAGCCGTCTAGCCCCGGAATCTCGCCATACAACAAGCCTGCGAAGATTCCCGGAGCTGTGTCTATGGGTAAAAGTAGAGTTGAGATGTGTCCCATTCCTTACATCAAGGTCCAGGATAATTTGGCAGTTCTGCCAAGGTACACTGCAATCGCTGCACGCTCTACAGACGAGTCTATCGGTATGGATGAGCTCGACAGCCTACAGCTGGAGCTTGAATCGCTACTCTGCAACACTGCCCTCCGTATCCGATACTTCCAGTCAGAGATTGAAAGTATAGACACCAATGAATCCAAACGAGAGAAAAAAGGAAAAGCTGCTGGTAAACAATTACAGTATCCGGCCAAGAGGAAATTCCAGGATGAAAAGATGAAAACAAAGGAATACACAAAACTGTCTAATCAGCCAAAAGTGCCTAAGTTCAAGAACTTCTCGAGCGCTTCTTCTGGAGCTTCAAATAATTTCACTAATGACACTCTTTTGAACTCTGACAACTCTGTGAAGTTAGAGATGTCTCAATTTGCTTTGCCAAGAAACAATATTCCTTATAAGTTCTGGAATTCAGTACAACCATATTGTGCTCCAGTTACATTGGATGACATCAAGTTTCTGGAGTCACTGTTGTCTCAGAGCAGCAACACTACTCTCCCACCAATACCACCTCTTGGAAGACACTATTCAGAAGTGTGGGCTGATGAACACATAACTGAAGACCAGAATGCATCCAACCCTAATAAACATAAGGCGTCAGGAATGTCTCCTGATGCTTCAGCTTTAAAGAAAAAGACTGAAAAATCATCAGACAACATCATCACTGGACCACTCACTCAGAGACTTGTTTCGGCCCTTATGGAGGAGAATGCTATGCCATTTGAAGTCCCTGATATCAACATAAAGCAAAATGCAAATACGAGGAGTAGCTACAAAAACTCCTTGACTCTTGAAAAATGTCTGAGAAAGGAGTTGGTTGAACAAGGAATTCTCGACCCTGAAGACTTGCCTCCGCTGACTAATCCAGCGGATGATGAGATATTGGCTGAAATAAAGAAATGTCAGACTGAACTTACCGCTGTACGAAAGGACAACTGCCGTAATCTGAGGAATCTTATTGGTCTTTGCAAACAAGAGATGATTAGACTGAACTTGAAGAAACAACTTGACCAGACTGATATGGAATGTATTGATACTTATAAGAAAATGGTAGCGGCCAAGCAAAAGAAGCGGCCAATCACCAAGAAGGAGAAAGAGGATGCTTGGAAGGCTATAAATGAGCAGATAAGACTTAATAAAGAAATTAATGCTTTGCCTATTACAGGACCGAATTCAAGTTAAATGAACTACTGTGGTGTAAACTATTATTTCTCAGTATAACTTTATTATTAAAATAAATAATGTAATGTTTTAAGTGAAGGTTTTATTCTTGAATCTTTATTTTATTAGTCATCATCTTATAGTCTCTGTCTGACTGAACTTCTCTGGTATGGTAACTTAGGTAAGTGAGTATTAAAATCCTTTAGACGTATAATATAATATACATACTACCTACGCAAAATACCAACTCTACCACACCTCGGACACTCCATAGAACGCTCGTAAAATAATCACCTATTACTACTACATAACCAAATGATGTTTGTATACGTGCAAATGTGTGCGTAAACTTTGCTAGGGCTGGTGGCGCGGCAAATGTAGCGATATTAAAGTATACGCGTCTCGTCAGCGTCACTCGTCCGGCGTTCAGCCCTGTCCACAGACTATATAGGGATACTACGTGCCCTGTCTATTGATTCTTCCCAATCTTCCAAAGTGCCCAATCTTTTGACGCCAGGGGTGGGGTGCGGTATCTGAATCAGCGCGGGGAAGGGAGTGGCCGTTCTGTACGGAGTACTATTATCTTTTCTGTGACTCTACGCTATACACCAACTACGCAAAACACGGAACACCCAACTACGCATAACGCCAACATATAGGCCGGCCACATACAGCCGGAATTCTTCCGATTCGGAATTCTGAAACGGGATTCAATCCCATACGAATCCATAAAAATTCCGTATGTATGTGGTAGACCGTGGGTAGACCCCATTGAACTACTATTACGGTAGCTCAATGGTAGACCCATATATTTGTATGAGTTTACTGCGTTCGGGATGATTCCGTTACGGAATTCCGAATTGGAAAACCGACTGTATGTGGCGGCCCATAATGTGTTATAGTTGGTATTTCGCGTAATGTGATAATAGTTAGTTGGTTTGCATAGTTGGTATTTTGCGTAATTATTAAAAGTCCCAGAACACCATAAAACGCCGCCGCCGCCGGTTGGTTTTTCGATACATTGCACTCTGTGGTTTTTCGCGTAGTTGGTATTTAGAATTGAGATATATTTAGAGGTCAATGGTATTTAGCGTAATCATAATATTTTTTATTGTGCGTACTTACCTCTAGTTAACGCCATCTATTGTGGAGTAGCTAGCTGTTCGTGGCGGGGATTTCTACTCACCGCAAGGTGGAAGCGTCAGCGTAGTATATTTTGGGACGTATCCTTCCTTTCCCAGTACCAAACCCAGTATTATACCCGCTTTAATTTATATGAACATCTTTTGAGTGCCACTTATATCTAATCGATAATATTTTCTCTGATTTTAATTTAATTAAACATTAATTTGCTGATTTTAAACTTATTAAAACATGTATTTCTAATGAAAATTTTTGTTTATCTGTTTATTGACCGGAAGCCATAATACGTGTGGAGAAATGTCAAATTCGTTCGTTTTCTTTTGTATTGTAACGGCTTCGAAAGAAAACATTATTTACTGTGTCTGTCGATAATAAAATGGATAATCGATTAACGCCTAAGAAAATAAAAAGGCTGATGTACATAGCCTCCGAAGATAAATCTATTAATGGCCCTGGTGGCTCAAAATCCGCAATTTTTGATAACAAACTCGTCACAACTACTTACAATCTAAGGTAAAGGTTTTCTTCTCTTGGTTGAAAGGATTTCGTTTTCTCTTGGTTGATTGCTGTATCTTGTTAATTCTTGTAGATAATATTATTTCACCCGTTACGTGTTATGGATATTGGTTGCTTATCAGAATATTGTCTGGTGAAATTTGTCCAAATGTATGCTGATTGAGCCATCTGAATTATAGTGTAGCATTGATTGCAATGAATAGCATTCAAGTCTTCACAAAATAAAAGGCCCGTTTTGACAGTTCACGCCCATGAAGTTGTAACCCCTAACCCTTATTGTGGCGGCCCGCATTTTGAAATTTACGCTCAACTGGCAGAGGCTCTGTGGGTGGTCACCGCGGGCTGTTCCTGCACCTACTAAAACGTCGCTCACGGCGTATTATTGTATAAAAGGATAGGAACCCCCGGTTCGGGTCTAGATAAGGGGGCACCAAGGAAAAAAAACTTAGATTTTTTTTCACCGCGAGACAACCCCCCTATATTTTTAGAATCGCCATGAAACAAGCTAGTTTAATGTTTAAGAATGAAAACAATAATGTATTCGTGAGCCTAGCTATCCAAGGTCAAACCTAGCATTTATGATTTTTTTCCGTTTTTATGACTGACCATCATTGCCTACCCTTATCTTAGCAAATAAAAATCTTTATCTTTAAGAGAGCCCAAATATGTTTTACTAACTTTGTGTTTTATTTATACAATATGTACAACACCAACCTGTTTATCACCTAAAAATAATACATTTCTAAAGAAAATCATGTTTTTTTTTCGCTACAATCTTAGTCCAGGGTCAAACCTAGCATTTATGACTTTTTTTCCGTTTTTATGACAAGAACCCAAATATGTTTTAAATTAAGCACTCTTTTTACTATCTTTCTGTTTTTAGGGTTCCGTACCCGAAGGGTGCCAAACGGGACCCTATTACTGAGACTTCGCTGTCCGTCTGTCCGTCCGTCCGTCCGTCCGTCCGTCCGTCCGTCCGTCCGTCCGTCCGTCCGTCTGTCACCAGGCTGTATCTCATGAACTGTGGTAGCTAGACAGTTGAAATTTTCACAGATCATGTATTTCTGTTGCCGCTATAACAACAAATACTAAAAATCAAAAGAAATTTAATATTAAGGGGGGCTCCCATACAACAAACGTGATTTTTTTTGCTCATTTTTGCTCGATATTGATAATGGTAGCAGGTAGACGCTTAAAATGTTCACAATATATTGAGTATATTATTTACTTAAAAAATAAATAATTAAATTAAAATTAAATTAATATTTAGGGGTGGCTCCCATACATTGTTTTTGCTGTTTTTTATAGATAATGGCACAGAACCCTTCGTGCGCGAGTCCGACTCGCACTTGGCCGGTTATATTTATACAATGTGTACAACACCAACCTGTTTATCACCTAAAATTAATACATTTCTTAAGAAAATCATGTTTTTTTTCGCTACTATCTTAGTCCGCCCGTTGGCTTTTATTACCTACATATTAGGGGTTAAAACTTCATGGGCGTAAACTGTCAAAACGGGCCTTTTATTTTGTGAAGACTTTACTATACACTCTCATCTTGTTGGTGCCCATT
Source organism: Argyresthia albistria (assembly GCA_963457715.1). Taxonomy (NCBI): domain Eukaryota; kingdom Metazoa; phylum Arthropoda; class Insecta; order Lepidoptera; family Argyresthiidae; genus Argyresthia; species Argyresthia albistria. Next base: position 7,261,802 of record OY735268.1, on the reverse strand, counting down.
TTTTAGGGTTCCGTACTTCCGAGACTTCGCTGTCTGTCCGTCCGTCCGTCCATCTGTCTGTCACCAGACTGTATCTCATGAACCGTGGTAGCTAGACATTTGAAATTTTCACAGATGATGTATTTCTGTTGCCGCTATAACAACAAATACTAAAAATCAAAAGAAATTTAATATTAAGGGGGGCTCTCATACAACAAACGTGATTTTTTTTGCTTGTTTTTGCTCGATATTGATAATGGTAGCAGGTAGACGCTTAAAATGTTCACAATATATTGAGTATATTGTTTACTTAAAATTAAATAATTAAAATAAAATAAAATTAATATTTAGGGGGGGCTCCCATACTTTTTTTTTTCTGCGGTTTGTTATAGATAATGGTACGGAACCCTTCGTGCGCGAGTCCGACTAGCACTTGGCCGGTTTACAAATAAAGACATATTTTTTGTAAATATTGCAGTTCTATCCAGCCTGTTCCTGATAAATCTAATCAAGAATCTTCTTCAGGGCTCATTGATCTGGAGCAATGTTCAGGTTGGGGGATTGTTCAAATATTATTTATTTCATACCTTATTATCCTGAGATCTAATGAATCAAATCTTCAACAATGTTTTATTACAGAATTTGGAGAATCAGTCAACATGTCATTGAGCAGATCGGTAAGTTAACTAATTTATTGTCTTTATAAATAATAAACTGTAAAAAAAAAATAGTTTCTCCCTGTTTTGTATATTTTTACTATTAGTTGTCAAAACGGGCCTTTTATTTTGTGAAGGAAGACTTTAATTTAAGTTATAATAATAATCCCACCAAAAACATTCTGTAAAAAACTAGCCAAGTCTCGATGGAGCTGCTTGTTTATCTCTAAAAAGTAATGAAATCTAGACAAAGTCGTGCTAAGTCTAAGGTTCCTTACTGCGATTTCTTTATTATTATAGTTAATGTTGTGTGAGTTGGCCGTGGGACACGCACGTAATGAAATATTAGAAAATGACTGCAGGCGCCTTCTGTGATCGTTTTATGAAGGAATTCTATTTTAAGCAAATTAGTATGTAATATAAAAATAACTTTGCCTTGACTTATTTTTTATTGAAATTGAGAGTTACAACAGATATAACAGGTAGTTACAACAGATATAACATTATGTGTAAACAAAATTGACTTGTACCCACTAACGCAGCGGTTCCCGAATGGTGCTCCGCGGATCCCTGGGGTTCCGTAAGAGACTCTCAGGGGTTCCGCGAAAATTCAAGATTTTGATGATTTTTTCGAGTCTAGCTATTGTAAATCGCTTTACCTTTGATATATGTAGGTATGGTAATTTTGTATATGGACATAATTATTATCCAGTTTTTTTACAGAATGATTGTGCTGTTATGTTAGTCTTCATAAATAAATAAAACATGACGCCACCAAATCACTGTTACGATCCTCGTAAGAGGCGCGGGCCTGCTAATTCATAAATACAGGTTACCTGTGAGCCTATGTTATGATAGTAGTAGACAAAACAGTCTCCTTGTTTTGTATATTTTACTATGAATAAAGATTATTTATTATTATTAATTAAAAATCAATGTAAATTAAATGAAATCAAATTAAAGGTATAAAAATTGGTTTCATATCCATTCCAGTGCTTCTGCTATCAAAAGTAGATTTACAATAAAAAAATATTACTCTTTGTAAAGAGCATCTCTTCCACTTCCAGACCTCATTCCATCCAGCAGAGATGACAGGAAGGTCGACAGGAGCATCAGAAATACCCAAGAGTAAACCGGCGGCTCCAACATTCTCCGAGTATGGCCGATTCTCGATGAACATGGATTGTATTGAGAAGGAAATGAAGCAGCAGACCAATGATATACAAGAGATTATGAGGCAGTCTATTGCAAGTGGCTATTCCTTTCATTCAAAGGTAAACATAAAACTATCAAAAAAAATGTTGACCCAACTCTTTTACAAAAAACTATATATAGTACTTTTACAAAAGTATCTATTGTAGCATAGTAGGTACTGATATGTATCCATTAGCGTTAAATAGCCTGTGCATCATGAATAAGATTCAATCATCAAGACATCATAATAATTAAGGCAAAATAAAGTAATTCTTTTACCAGTTCAAATCACCTTATCAGATAGCTCATTTATTTTCGAGGATGTAAAATGTTTGTGTTATACAAAATTCTAGAGAGATCTGACTGCCGACGAAGAATCTCTTGTGCAGAGAGAAGCACCACTGCCAGTTACCAGTAGTCAGATTAACTTCAAGGAGAGCATGATGTAAGTAACAATTTAAAATGCACAGTCACCGAGTCCTCTAGGGAAGTCACTGTGGTCCAATACAGCTAGAAATTTGAAGACATGATCATAATAATAATTACCTTCACAAACATGTTCAAGTCATTATTGCTGTCTTAGCATTAGCAGCACTTCCACAATGCAATGTCATCTAAATCACATTTTAAATGAACTGACGGTTGCAAAAGCCACGGCGGTATTTGAAAAGACCAGGGCGATAGGTCGGTGCTATATAGTTGTTTGTTGTTATTATCTGTAAGCTACCAGTAACGAACATCCAGGCCTACTCTAGCTGGTACAGGAGTTAGAAGAGCAGGCGCAGGGGAAATGCACAAAGGTCCCACCAGTGGTGGAATTACCAGCAGGCTGAGTAGGCTCGAACCTATGGCGGCAGATTTTGGGGGCGGCAAATTTGGGGAACGATTTTTTTACCTCATAGAAATCAAAAAGATTTTTCTATGACGGTTTTCTGATGTCTTACAGTTAGAAGTCGTCAACAATCATGTATGTGTATGGGCGGGGTAATGTATGCTATTTACACAATAATGAACATTTGGTAAACGTGAATAAATAATCTTTATTGCACTTTCAAACAGTTAAAAATAATCGACTCGGTCAAGTCGGAATTAATGACCAAGATTACTTACGACGAAATAGAAGTTCGTTACAATGCCTTTTTGCGCGATTTTTTGTTGGCAAAATCATCGATGATGTCGTCGTAAGTTAATTAATTCCGACTTGACTGAGTCGATTATTTTTAACTGTTTGAAAGCGCAATAAAGATTATTTATTCACGTTTACCAAATGTTCATACATGATTGTTGAGCTTCGATTAGCTCAAAAATATACCGAAAAATTATTTTACGTGCAATTTCAACGAAATTGTTGCATTGTAAATAGTTATTTATCCAACAAGTGAGGAAAGTTCGTTTTTCCTATGAGTTTTGATTTTGAGTCTTGAGCGAACGAAGGATTGAAAAATAGAATCACGAGCGCAGCGAGTGATTATAAAATTCAATCCTGAGTAAGCGAAAGACTCAACAAAACGAATAGCAAATGAACTTGCTCACATGTTGCATACAAAACTTTTCACCACTCCCAGCAAGAAAGTATTCAGTCACCATAGGTAAATAAATTAAATAGTCACAAAGCAAATCAAAATAATTCTTTATTATAAAATAAAATAATAAAATAAATAATCAGTGATCATGAATGACCTACAGTAATTTAATTCAATTTCTTATATGCTGGATTTTATTGGTATGTTTATTTTATGATTTTGTTTTATTGGTAAGTTTCTGAAATTATCTGGTTAACAATTACAGTAAGGCCTGTAATAACCACTTTTACAGCCTTATCTTTACTATTAATCTTAACTTATAAGTATTTCTATTCTAAGTATAAAATTATTTATTTTTTAAAATATCTTTAAAACTTAACATAAAAATCAGGCAAGGTTAGTTTCTGAACGGGATCATTACTTTCCTCACTGTTCAAACAGTGAGGAAAAACTAATTTTCCTCACTGTTTTCGTAGAGGAAAGACACTTCTTTCGTGCGGGAGTGGTGAAAAATAATGTATGATATGACAATTGTTGAGGCAAGGGCGGCAAAAACTATTCAGCCTTTACCTTGAAAATTTGTAAATCCGCCACTGGGTCCCACTCAAATGGGCCAGGCACTCAATCAACCCCCTGAAAAAGAAAAAGAAGTTATGAGTAAGCTACATTTTATTTACCTATACTTTGTGACTTTTCCTTTGAACATTTCCAGTACCGATGGTCAGCCGGACCTCACGACCGAGGTGGACATGTCCATGGGGTCGTACTTCCAGAAGCGCTGCATCAACTTTAGCGACGTGCTCGCGAGGTCTGACAGCCCCATTTACGATGTGTCTAGCAGCGCTAGTATGGCGGGGGGTAAGCTATTATCTATTATCTATGCTTCAATCGGCCAAGTCCAGCCAAGCATAAAGGCTGCGGTTAAAAAATATATGCCCAATTATCGGCCAAATGGCCGCCACACTGACATAAGAGCGCTGGTCCGTTTTCGAAACCCCGCCCGCTTGGTAATGAATGAATGATGCCTCTCCCTCTACCGACACTCCGCCGCGCCGGTGATGTGACAAACCCTTTAATCCTATAGTAATGTCGGCGACCGATCGTAGAATCGGGCACGTCATGATGTGCCGTCATATGCCCCGCCATTTCATGATATGCCCAAGCAATAGGCTTGTGGCCTGTCAAGTCAAAATAGATACTTTTTATAAACTGTCAAAACGGAACTTTTGTTCCTGAGTTCTATGAAATAGCAACAGAATGACGTCATGTAAAAGTGCCATTAAATGCTGTCTTTTATTGCACAAAATTGACTTTATAAAATACACCTGCTAGAAATACAATTCTGAGAATGTCAAGCCATTTTGTACACGATGCTTCAACTTAAAACTTGTTACTAGATTTATTGGATTACCTTGGCCACAAGCCTATTACTGGGCACATCATGATGTGGCTGGTTTTAACGAAAACATGTCTTTTTAAAAGCATTTTTATTCAGCACTATGTGATGTTTTTTGTGTAATACATGTCAAACGAACACGAAGACTATTCGGGGGCTTCGCTGCGCTCGCCCCCTTTAGTCTTCACCTAAGCCACAGAAGAGATAATAGTACTCCATACAGAACGGCCACTCCCTTCCCCGCGCTGATTCAGATACCGCACCCCACCCCTGGCGTCAAAGGATTGGTTATAGGATCAATAGACAGGGCTGAACGCCTGACGAGTGACGACGCGTATACTAATATCGGCTGCATTTGCCGCGCCACCAGCCCTAGCAAAGTTTACGCACACATTTGCATGTATACAAACATCATTTGGTTATGTAGTAGTAATAGGTGATTATTTTACGAGCGTTCTATGGAGTGTCCGAGGTGTGCCTAAGCTACTGCAGTGTTTGCCTTAAGAGATTTTATTATTTATCGTTTCATGACATTTCACGTTTGGGCACATCATGACTCTACGATCGGCCGCCGACATATACAAGGTGTAAATGAGTTAAGGCAAAATGAGAAACTGCTTTGTTAGGGACATCATTCTGAGCAACTTTCATTATGAAACCGATTTAATAAGAGCAACTTTATTTTTCACTTCTCCATACAAATCAGCTGACGTTAATTCATTTACACCTTGTATAGCAATACGTATTTCGGGCGTCATTCATCGCTGTACGAACAGAGACCACAAACGAGGCATACTGACTAAAATATAGTTTAGATAACTCAAAGAGCCCCCACCGATATTTTTTGTGGCGTGGAAAACTAATCATATTTTTAATTTATTCCCAGAACCTCAGCCACAGTCATTAGACCAGCAACGGCGCGAAACGCAGACCCTAAACAGAGACCTAGACTGCGTCCCAGTAAGACAGCCCAAGGCAGCCTCTACTGCAGAAGTCGACCTAACAACCCACTCCTTTGTCAAGCCGCACCCCGTCTCACCAGCCAAAGAGAACAGGCCAGTGATACCGCCAAAGCCTAAAGAGAAGACAAACGTTGGGATGCAGAAAGCCTCCCATTTATTGAACTACCCAGGGAACCAACATCTCCAACACAGTCTGTATTCTAAAGAGGAGTCGTTGGGTTCTGAGGACGACTCTCTGGAACTTTCTAAGCTGCTGGGTGCGCTGGGTAAGTTAGGTAAACGTCATAGCATTTTTTTCGCAAGTTGATTTTGCGGCATTGTTTTGTTTTTATATCCTCGATCTGTTTCCCTCTTCCTGGTTCTCATCCTACCCTCTTCATCGTCATCCGTATCCATAATCATATTTTACAAACTTGAAATTATTTATTTAAACATTGAACACATACTTACAAACAACAACAACTGGTTCATTCCTTTTCGTATGGCAGGTGGCAGGCATTACGTAGTATATTATATTATCTTTGGTGACAGGGGTAAAATTATGCCCAGTTTTAGCCATTTATTCAATACTCTATTTTGCGCGACAGGGGGCTAGCCCATCGCCGCAGTATGAAGTAATTAAGGTTTCCTCACGATGTTTTCCATTACCGTTAGAACGTCTCGATAATCACTACAAAAATATATCCAGCTTATGTCCATTTAACTCGAGCTTTCTTTTCCTCTACTCATCAGAAGTCACTTATATTATACTTAATTGCACAGAAACGAAATACAGACACTCTCCAAACTTGCAGTGAACCAGCGTGTTGGAGTATAATAAATCATACTCGTATCCGAGTAAAGGGCTGTGCCCCTAGGTAGGGATATTATTGGGCTACACTATTTGATGCTTGATCTTGCATAATGAAAAAGCCTTCAGCTGATCCTGACGTCATAGATGACATATGATCCGTAACCAATTCTTAACCGCTCGTGTCGCCATCCGGCTAGTAGCGATTGAAAAGCAAATGTATTGAATTACACAGTTGTGAGGTTAAACAAACCAATCCAATCGCGCCACATATCCAATTTCACATCGCGCCCTAAGAAGTTTTACTTCAAAAACCACGTACAAAAGCAAACTTATTTCTAATAAGATATCTTTATCTACTAGCTCGCCCGTCCAAAGTCTACGGCCCACGATTTTCAACCTTCCCACATCGAGATAAAGTTCAAAGCCTATGAAAAAAAAAACAACAAAATATCGTGGTCTTGTGGACACTGGACGTATAATGAGACTATAAGATCTTTGAAATATAATTAAAAGCTTTTTAATTTTTAAAATGATACTAGCGGCCCGCCCCGGCTTCGCACGGTTGCATTGCAATGCACGGTGCACTATATTATGCATGAATTATACATATAAACCTTCGTCTTGAATCACACCATCTATTTAAAAAAAACTCATCAAAATCCGTTGCGTAATTTTAAAGATCTAAGCATAAATAAGAACAGACAGCGGGAAGCGACTTTTGTTTTATACTATGTAGTGAAGAGCTGATTTGACTCCGCAGGCCCCGACTGCAGCGTCACGATGCCCAAGTTAATGGATATGATGCGCCAACTGCACGGCGGGCAGCCGCTCGCCGCGCTCGACCTGAACCCGCGTGCGCCCGCGCAGGGCCGGCCCGACGCGCACGTCACGCTGCTCAAGGTATAGTTTAGGACAAATTATTTGTCGATTATAATGTTATCATCTCAGACCACATAGAAACTGCAGGGCTGCATTTCCGTATCATACAAATCAAACATAAAACTGACCTTATGTCTAACAAGAGATCTCCATATTGCCGAACCCAATCGTGTCATTTTTAACCGACTTCACAAAGGAGGTGGTTTACAATACGTCGGGTTTTTTTTATGTTTTTACACCGATTGTGCCTAGACGGATGGACCGATTTGGAAAATTATTTTTTTGTTCGAATAATTACCTCCCAAATTGGTCCCATTGACACCAGGTCAGGATCTGATGATGGGATCCTGGAGAAATCAAGGGAACTCTTCAAATATTATAGGCAGACCTATAGTGATTCTTGTTTTTTTCATAATAACTCATGCATTTACTCATGGTAAGTATGATATTGTGATACGGAACTGATGACCACACATGAAGACCACACATGGCCACCAGAAATGCTCAATACTAGTACACATACAATCTACTATGCGTGGCTGACGGGCAACGCATGGCTTAAACCAGTGGATCTAGAGCCATGAAACTTTGTACAGGGGTTCCTTATGTAGCGTAGGGTAGCACTAAGATGGGATTTGACGAAATTAATTCCCCAAGGGGGGGGGGGGGAGTAAGGGGTTACATTAAAGGGGTTAGTATTAAACGCAAAAGCTCTTGACATTGGTTTCTAATCAAATAGGGTTTGTGGAAGTCGGTTTTTTTTAGTTTTACTTTTTGTTTCAATTGTTCACAAGTTCTCTTCACAATGTAATAGTTTGATTATCTACCCAGGACACCAAGAAAGCCGACACGGCTAGCTCAGCCGCCACCATCGATACTGTCATCAACATGCCAGCATTCAAGGCAGCCCACAAAATCGCTTATGAAGTACCGGCCGTGGTGGTCACCCGCCATACAATAACCAACTCCCCTGAGCAGGAGATTGTGATTGGAAGGCCAGAGAATAGGACGAGGTCTAAGTCTCCATCGAGTAAGAGTCAGACGACAATAAGTACAGTTCAGGAGAACTTGACTTGTAGCTTCAAGTCGAGCCAGAGTCCTATGCATGCCAATAAAGGTAGGTGCTGGGTAAGGTATCGGTCTACTGCGGGTATGATCCTAGAACTTAAATCGGTTACGGCCGAAAGTTTGTTTACGGTTTCGGCTGAAAACCCAGATTCGGCCGGACACTACTAGAAAGTAAGCTTAAAATGATTAATACAATAATAATTTATATGGGCTGATGATTTGCGCTTGTTAATTTGAACAAGCTCTAGACCAAGGCTGTAATTTATTAGTAAAATGTATTTATAATGTTGCTTCCAAATAGTATTGATTAGTTTATAATTTTCAGGCGAGGCTATTCATGTGCCTTCCCCAAATATCGAATATAAAGAGCTAGATAAGTCTGTAGATTGGCAAGAAATATTGCAACAGAGGGGGCGGCTAAAGTCGGAGGGCATGGCTCAAGGTTTGTGGGCTTCTTACACGGCTTGGGGGCAACACTAGTTACTGCAATGATACTACTAACTGCCAAGCTAACTTCAAACTAACAACGCTTTGAAAATAACTCACAATTGTTCAGAATCACCCGGCCATTTCTAGATTCATGTTTGTGTTTAATTATTAGATCATCATTATAATTAGTTTCATGACAGGTGGAGAAAGTATCATGCGAGACGTGATAATGTTCTGTTTTAATTATATTTCCATCCTGTATGATTCACTGTGTAACATGTTTCATTTATTTCTAACAGAATGCATTTAATTTTCACGCGAAAAGTATAACACGTATTTACAGTTTCAGAGCAATGGGCGGATATACATACTACGCCAATTATTGGATTCGTTGGTAAGATTTTGTGTTGATATTTCTATATTTATTTCTGTAAATTTCCTTTCCAACCGCATATACATATAACTTTTAATCTATTCTTCTAGGGGTCAGTACGCCAGCTACCGTCGCGATCCGAAGCCTTGTAGAGAACTGGCTCACATTCCGCATCGAATTCCATCACGACCAATCCAATATAACCATCGACCTACCACGATTCCCTATTCTATTGGCGCCCGGACGCACCCAAAAATGCACCATCATTATTACAGCCAATACCGATGCAAACATCACTGTACCGTTCACTGTTTACCTCAAGGATGCCTCGATCAATGCTGAAATACAACAGGAGGGCGAGCTACATCTAGACTTAAAAATGCCGGAGGTGCAAGCGATATCCTCGGACAGGGTCAATAGAGTAGTCTTCCCGCCGATTGTTGAAGGGAAATCTGTGCTAAGGTCGTTTGTACTGTTCAGCGATTGTTCCGAAGACCTGCAGCTTGATTTGTCCGTGGTCGCTGGTAGTAGTCTCTTCACAATAAATAGCGTTCAAGAGATAAAGAAGTGTGATGTGCCGAAGAGACTACGCGAGGATGCGTTGACGGAAGAGAAGGTAAACGGGAGACCAAAGACTAAAGGATTGAGTAAACAGCTCTGCAGATTATCCAATGGAAACGCTATTAAAGTTACTATTACGTTTACGGCACCCAAATTGGCGGATATCGATTCGAGTAAGTATTTCCTTCCATGAGTTAACAATTAACGCAATATTTGTGTGTTACGTATAATCTGCAATAATAAGGCATAATAAATGGTTAACATTTGGAATAAAACACCATTTAGGTCGTGCTGATGATGATGATGTGGTCCGACCGATTTCGGTCACGGCGAACGCTTCAACTTGTACAGTCGAGTTCATTAATATATGAGCAATACCAAGGCTTCAAATATGTACCTGGAATGGTACATGATTCACATATGTTTTTTTTTATGAATCCGCTCAGATATTTATGTACCTTTCCATGTACATTTATATTTGAAGCCTTGGTTTTGCTCATAATATATTAATGAACTCGACTGTACAATGTCAAGTAGCATATCGCCTAATCTTTCTTAATCTTCACGAAAGGATATCCACATGAGTCACGTCAGGCCAGGTTCTTATAATGTCTTTGTTCCAGAGGATAATATAGCATCATTGAACGGGTCTCTCAGTGTGCATTTGATTGGAGTGAATGTTCTGCTGAAGAAAGTGGAGCTCGCCGCTACGGTTGGAACTCTCTCCTTGAAACTGCCGACTAACAAGATATCTGTGGGAAATGGTAAGAATTACTAAGTTATAACTACGAACGTCGATAAAAGGGATTATATTATAACATATTACAACACATACATATTATAACAGTGGTCTAAAAGCGTAGTTAGTAAAAATAAAATGAGACTTGACGCGCAGTAGTCCTTCAATGCAATGTAAATTTCGAAGTTCAATGCAGTGAATAATACGCTATAGCTCACGTTCTTTTAGTTTCATGCGGGATTGACGAGGGATTGGACCTGCATTCGCTATAATGTGCAGAAAAATACAGCGTGATGACACCGCAGTAACACGACAATCCATTCACGTGGCCAGGCTTAGCTAAACGCTGCTAGCTCCAAACACGATAAAGACTGGTTCATTCACACTTTCTATCTCCATTTCAGTCGTCACCACAGTGGCAGTTAGCAACACAGGTACCATCCCCGGCACCTGGCTCGTCAGATTCAAAGATGGCGCCACAGACAAGGGTTGCCCCTTCAAGATGTCTGCCAACAGGCTTGAGGTGGACGCGGGCGCCACCGTGCATCTAAAGTTGACGTACAATGGAACTGAGAATGCGTCGGCTGATGCGTAAGTTTACACACCAATACAGGTCCCGTCAATTTTCTTGTCTCCTGAGTGGGGGGAAAAAGAGAGAGACAGAGAGAGGGAAAGAGAAATAGAGGGAGAGAAAACGATGACATCTCTACATTTTTGGCCGAGCATAGAGGCGTAAAAAATAAAGTTGCTCTGATCACATTGGTTTGATAGTGAAAGTTGTTCAGAATGATGTCCCTAACTCCCCAAAATGATTTGTCGCTCCATACACCCGGCATCCTATCATGTCATTCCAGCACCATTATCTTCGAGGAGCTGTACAGCGGACTAAAGAAGCAACTTGAAGTGTCCGGCGGGGTCGACAGCCCGCAAGTGTTCCCGGTGAAGACGAACTGCCGGTCGCTGTCGTGGGTGCAACAGGGACGGAAGGAGGTCAGCTTGAAGAACTTCACGGACAAGCGACTGCACATCAAGTGCAGGATTCAGGGGGAGGGCTTCTATTTAGGTAATATGCTGTTTTCATAAAATCCACTTTTGAACACTAGGGATGTTACCAAAACAATTGGAAAGAATCGAAATTGTTTATTCAGTTGAACTAACAGAAGAGTTGTCATCGTCAACACTGCTATCCGTACTTAGGGATATACTTAGTTCATTTTCAACTATTTTGTCTATTCTAATGTCTCTTTGAAAATCTTGTAAAATTATTCCCGATTCACAAATGTTTAGAGAGTGTATCGATTCTTTTGATTAATCGATTTTTATGAGCAATATCCCCTCACTAACTCATGTGGGAGGGGTTTTAGGCTAAGATTGACATCTGTCAAGTTTCCTGTTAATTAGATACCCTCCATTAGCAAATTAATGGATGGATGACGGTACGGATGTTGTGGGTTAATTTTGTACGTATGTGCTGCTCGTTTAATTAAAGAAATGTGCCTGTTGGCATGTAGTAGTCGTAAAAATCCCTCCCACATATACCTTACACCGCCGCGGCTTTAGGCCGTGTCGGTCAAATGTGTTTTGTACGTCTTGCGCCGCCATTGCCATAAAATGCCTTAGTTAGCCATTTCTCAATAGCTGGGTCCCCACATAGCCAGCAGCCTCGCGAGGCATTCTCCGCTCGCGGCAACTGACCCCGAACGACCGAGGCCGCCACGGTGTCGCGGCGCAAAATTGTAGCGCGCGGCAAGCCCGAGTCATGTTCGGTCGTTGTCTACGAACATATTAATATTATTAATTCAATTGTTTATTTGCTTAAATAGACGTATACAGGTATATAATTAATATCAATCGCTATGCACTCTGTTCCCCGCACAGACGGCACGCGCAGTGCTGGCGCCAACTCCACGATGTTGCTCACATTCGGCGCGCACGAGCAGCGCACGCTCGTCATCAACTTCAAGCCGGGCTCGGCGAGCGCGCCGCTCGCGGCCACGCTGCAACTCGCGTACGAGAAGGAGACCAACATCTCCAGGAAGGTGAGAGGCAGTCAATAGTAGATTGTTTACCGAGAGAGTAAAGACGCTCGCGGCCACGCTGCAACTCGCGTACGAGAAGGAGACCAACATATCCAGGAAGGTGAGAGGCAGTCAATAGTAGATTGTTTACCGAGAGAGTAAAGACGCTCGCGGCCACGCTGCATCTCGCTTACGAGAAGGAGACCAACATCTCCAGGGAGGTGAGAGGCAGTCAATAGTAGATTGTTTACCGAGAGAGTAAAGACGCTCGCGGCCACGCTGCATCTCGCTTACGAGAAGGAGACCAACATCTCCAGGGAGGTGAGAGGCAGTCAATAGTAGATTGTTTACCGAGGGAGTAAAGACGCTCGCGGCCACGCTGCAACTCGCGTACGAGAAGGAGACCAACATATCCAGGAAGGTGAGAGGCAGTCAATAGTAGATTGTTTACCGAGAGAGTAAAGACGCTCGCGGCCACGCTGCATCTCGCTTACGAGAAGGAGACCAACATCTCCAGGGAGGTGAGAGGCAGTCAATAGTAGATTGTTTACCGAGGGAGTAAAGACGCTCGCGGCCACGCTGCATCTCGCTTACGAGAAGGAGACCAACATCTCCAGTAAGGTGAGAGGCAGTCAATAGTAGATTGTTTACCGAGGGAGTAAAGACGCTCACGCCCACGCTGCACCTCACTTACGAGAAGGAGGCCAACATCTCCTCCAGTAAGGTGAGAGGCAGTCAATAGTAGATTGTCTTCACTCCCTCGGTAAACAATCTAAAGCTCGCCTTTGTACATATTTTTTCTAAGTTAAGCTATTTTTTACTGTCATGTGAGTACAATAAAGAAATTACGAAATTACGAGTAAAGAACTATTTTTAGGGCGAGAGTGTTTTGAGCGAGGTTTTCAATGTACATCACTCGAGCCAAAAATAGTTTTTACTCCTAAGGTGGACAATTGCTTTTCATCACCCTCTAAGAGAAAAAAGTAATTAGGAATACAGTAATTAATAACCGCTTACGAAATTGAAATACATAAATTCAAATGTTTTCTAATTAAAATTTTCATTATTTGGTTTGTGTTTCGATATCAGTCTCTATATGGATTGACACCAACGAATTAAATGTTGGTATAGTTAGAGTGTGCCGACCTCAGGTGCCGACGACTTCGCAAAAACATACTTCAGCACAAACAGCGCGGATAGCGATTATTGTTGTTATTGGTTAGGCTGAATTTTCAAACTTTGAGAAAAAAAAATGGCGTCCTAATATTTTGACTTCAGTTGATGTAACCCTTTACACCCGAGAGATAAAATTCTTGTAAATGGTATTAAAATGTGATTACGTGGTTTATTTTGTGTCCAAAACATATGAGAAAAATAGTGAAAAAAATCCTGCTGGTGCTGGTCTCCAGCAATAAGACCCTCACTATCGTGAGTTTCAGGAAATAATTGTATGTCGCACGATCGTGAGTGTGTATTATCATCAGGTTTAAGAATGGAAATAAAACCATGTTTAACCAAATTATTTTTATTTTTATTATGAGAACATAAAAGGACAATATTTCTTCTTAATTTTTAATCAGTCTTTATCATAACACACTGAGTTAAACCAAGTTATCATAATTTTAAACACTCATTTTATAGAGATCAACAGTTACAGTTTTGGTAAGTATTATGATATGGTTGGAACTTTGTTTATTTAATAATAATCAGCCTTATATATACTGGATGCTTTCTATTTATTTTTACATAATTACAGGTTTATATACATTTCAATTAAAATAATAATGAATAATGAAAAAGTTAATTTAAATAGAAAATTTGAGCCAGATCACTGCCGCCGTCGCTGGGCAAGGTGCCCAGAAGACTGGCGGCGTTGCCTCGCTGTATGGCAAGACTCAGCCGTTGCCCAAGGTAGGCTCCAGCCTTCCGGTCATTTGAGGCATCGACCAGGCGCGATGAGAGTTCTTTGAACAGTACTCGCGCCTCTGGGCCCATGGACCGAGAGTTTCGACTCCAAAAGGCACAAATATGTAGCCCTGGCCAAGGGTGGCATATTTGCGCCTTTTGTTGCCTTCTGCGGTGGCCGCTGCCGCTCCAGCCTTGCGAGCGGTCGCTTGTATGTGAGACTGTGCCAGCGTATCGACACAAGTCGCGTCCTACACAAGCGACCGCCCGTTTTTCCACGGAATGAGTGTCATCCCGTCCGGCCTCTTGCCATCGTCCCGCGATATTCCTGATGGTTCTAGAATCACGGGAACGCCTGCACTGGCAAGAGCCCGGTGGATGACATCATTTAGTGCTGCATGGCGCAACAAGCGGCCCGAGCTGCGGCGACATGCCAGTCCATGGTGGCCCAGTTGGTCAACGCCTCCCCCACAGCGGCAGCGATGTGGCTCGTTTGTCTTAGCCCCCAGCCCAAGACTTACTGCCAAATTAACAGTTGTCCTCCCCAGCAGAGTCCCTAAGCTCGCCGAGGGGAGTGCATTCAGCCAGTAACCCGACTCCGGCTCACAGGTGGCCAAGAGACGAGCCCGCTCTGTATGGATTAGGCTTGAATCCACAAGGTTCTTTTGAACCTTAATACACAGCGGCTCATCCCATAGCCTCTGTGAACACGGGTTTAACGGCGGGATTAGGCTCGGGCCAGCTATGTTGGACCAAGCGTTCCTGGCCTCAGTCAAGCACGCGACCTCAACGTCACCAAGTGACGGGTTAATGATTTTACCGGTGAGGCCTAACCTGCTGTGCACTGAGGACAGAAACGCTGGTAGAGCTACGTCTGCTGGCCTGCGGATGCCCAGGCCTCCAAGCCGGATAGGTAAGGTGGCTTGGGTCCAGCTTTTATCACTCATCTAAGTTACATACTACAACCGATATGCTACGATCGTGCGAGTTTAAATTTCGAAGAATATTGTCGACAAACTATTGAGCAAATGTACAAAAAAGACATGATAATTTCTTCAACAACTAATAAACAATCAAATCACAGGAAAAGTATTTAAAAAATCTCTTAATTTATTTAAATAGGAGTCACTTAATTGAGCGGTCGCTCTTGTCAAAAAACGCAGCCATCCTTACCGCATCCTTTTGGCGACTGACGAGTTCAAACTTGTTTCAATACCACTACGGTTTATTTTAGCGCGCTCTCAGATAGACTCACGAACGATCGACGCCGGTTGCGATCGCAGAAATAGTTTCGGGTACAGTGTAGAATTTTTCAAAGTCAAGACTCACGATTGTATAATCTCGGGTGTAAAGGGGTAAGGATGACTTACTGCACAGATTAATAAAGCTTACTGTAAAGATTCTACTATGGATATTACATTAGTTTAATGTGTGCGTGTTTTTTGCTGTTATTTATAATAATTCATTCATTCGTTCAGTGCATTGTGCGAAATTATTCACACCAACATATTTTCCGACACCTATATATCCTATATTATCTATAGTCCCTCGTGTGGCAGGTGTTCCTGTACGGCTGCGGCGGCGGCGTGCCGCTGAGCTGGGCCGGCGTGGTGACGCACGGCGACACGGCACTCGTGCCGGCCGTACTGGGCCGCGCCATCACGCTCACCATGACCAACACCACCGGCTCGGCCGCCTTCGTCGCCGCCACGGTGCACTTCAACTGTGAGCGCACGTTTACAGGACTCTACTCACGATGCAATCTGTCTCGCGGTTTGTTGCCGCAACTTGTATTTCTCTCTGTGTCTATCTTCCTGTTCTGTCCTTCTCTAGCGGTTGCAAGGCAACCTGCCCTCTATCAGCGACAGATTGCAAGCCAGGTTGCATGCATCGGGAGTAGAGCCCATAACACACACGGCGACACGAGACCGCGACAGGCCGCCCTTAGGCTTACAGGTGCCATTTTGCGCCGCTCGCTCTCTGGTCTCGGTCTCCTGTCGCGGTCTCAGGTCCCGGATTCTACAAACGAATTGCATTTCAATTGCTATAGCGAGGGCGCAGAATTTGGACTTGGCGCCGCGACGTCGAGACGTGCCGCGAGAGTGCGAAAATTCGGTTTTTCGCGCCCTCGATTCGTTTATAGAATATGGGCGGTCTCGTGTCGCGGTCGTGGCGCAAAACGCCGCCTTTATACAGCGTTGAGACCTTACCCAAACGTGGAAATGGGACATTTTCAACCACGTTTAGGGCTTCCGCACAAAGCCGGCGGTGGTGAGACGTATGTATGTATGGTCAAATGGGCGCCGCAGTGGCACAGCAGCGTGGAACGCCGCCGCCGCCCGCTTGTTATGATGTTTTATTGTATCTGATACCCGCCCTGTTGCCAGGTGGTGTGCCGAAGCCTTTATCCAGTTAATCAATACTTCACAATACTCCACTGTTTTGCGTGACAGGATTAGCCTAAGCCCATCGTCGTTGTTATTTCTATGTCAATTCTTGTTTTTTATTGATGTAAATTAGAATTTGAATTAAAATGTCTGCATGGTGTAGGATTCTGTAATTAGTATTCGTCCCATCATTAATTCATTTTCTGGGTGATCTTTTCACACTGTTGTACCTATACTACCTATATGTCACAATACTTCGATTTCGACCGTAATTAGATATCATTAGTTTTCTTAGACTGTCCTACAACAAAACTACATACACCAATCCACCACGTTTCCCCCGCAGTACAATACATATCCGTCGCGCCCACCGCCCGGCTCGAAGGCTCGCGCCGTATCGTCCCAGGCCGCGGCTCCGCCTACCTCACCCTGCATGTAGACTGGGCACTCGTGGAGAAGAAGGCCAGAGACGCCGTGAAGGGCACGGCGCTGGCCACCGTCACTGTGCTGACCGGCGGGGAATTCACGAGGCGGAGGATTCTCAAGTGAGTGATAGGTATTCTCATACCGGGCCGCGGCTCCGCCCACCTCAGCCTGCATGCGGACTGGGCACTCGTGGAGTAGAAGGCAAGAGACGCCGTGAAGGGCACGGCACTGGCCACCGTCACTGTGCTGACCGGCGGGGCATTCACGAGGCGGAGGATTCTCAAGTGAGTGATAGGTGTTCTCATCCCGGGCCGCGGCTCCGCTCACCTGACCCTGCATGTGGATTGGGCACTCGTGGAGAAGGAGGCAAGAGACGCCGTGAAGGGCACGGCGCTGGCCACCGTCACTGTGCTGACCGGCGGGGAATTCACGAGGCGGAGGATTCTCAAGTGAGTGATAGGTATTCTCATACCGGGCCGCGGCTCCGCCCTCCTCCCCCTGCATGCGGACTGGGCACTCGTGGAGTAGAAGGCAAGAGACGCCGTGAAGGGCACGGCACTGGCCACCGTCACTGTGCTGACCGGCGGGGCATTCACGAGGCGGAGGATTCTCAAGTGAGTGATAGGTGTTCTCATCACGGGCCGCGGCTCCGCTCACCTGACCCTGCATGTGGATTGGGCACTCGTGGAGAAGGAGGCAAGAGACGCCGTGAAGGGCATGGCGCTGGCCACCGTCACTGTGCTGACCGGCGGGGAATTCACGAGGCAGAGGATTCTCAAGTGAGTGATAGGGTGTTCTCATCCCGGGCCGCGGCTCCGCCCACCTCACTCTGCATGTGGACTGGGCACTCGTGGAGAAGAAGGCCAGAGAAGCCGTGAAGGGCACGGCGCTGGCCACCGTCACTGTGCTGACCGGCGGGGAATTCCCGAGGCAGAGGATTCTCAAGTGAGTGATAGGGTGTTCTCATCCCGGGCCGCGGCTCCGCCCACCTCACTCTGCATGTGGACTGTGCACTCGTGGAGAAGAAGGCAAGAGACGCCGTGAAGGGCACGGCTCTGGCCACCGTCACGGTGCTGACCGGCGGGGAATTCACGAGGCGGAGGATTCTCAAGTGAGTGATAGGTATTCTCATCCCGGGCCGCGGCTCCGCCCACCTCACCCTGCATGCGGACTGGGCACTCGTGGAGTAGAAGGCAAGAGACGCCGTGAAGGGCACGGCGCTGGCCACCGTCACGGTGCTGACTGGCGGGGAATTCACGAGGCGGAGGATTCTCAAGTGAGTGATAGGCATTCCCAAGTGAGTGATAGGCATTCTCATCCCGGGCCGCGGCTCCGCCCACCCCACCCTGCATGTAGACTGGGCACTCGTGGAGAAGAAGGCATGAGACGCCGTGAAGGGCACGGCTCTGGCCACCGTCACGGTGCTGACCGGCGGGGAATTCACGAGGCGGAGGATTCTCAAGTGAGTGATAGGTATTCTCATCCCGGGCCGCGGCTCCGCCCACCCCACCCTGCATGTAGACTGGGCACTCGTGGAGAAGAAGGCATGAGACGCCGTGAAGGGCACGGCTCTGGCCACCGTCACGGTGCTGACCGGCGGGGAATTCACGAGGCGGAGGATTCTCAAGTGAGTGATAGGCGTTCTCAAGTGAGTGATAGGTGTTCTCAAGTGAGTGATACGTATTCTCAAGTGAGTGATAGGTATTCTCAAGTGAGGGATAGGTGTTCTCAAGTGAGTGATAGGTATTCTCATCCCGGGCCGCGGCTCCGCCCACCTCACCCTGCATGCGGACTGGGCACTTGTGGAGTAGAAGGCAAGAGACGCCGTGAAGGGCACGGCGCTGGCCACCGTCACTGTGCTGACTGGCGGGGAAGTCACTAGGCGGAGGATTCTCAAGTGAGTGATAGGCGTTCTCAAGTGAGTGATAGGTGTTCTCAAGTGAGTAATAGGTATTCTCAAGTGAGTGATAGGTATTCTCAAGTGAGGGATAGGTGTTCTCAAGTGAGTGATTGGTATTCTCAAGTGAGTGATAGGTGTTCTCAAGTGAGTGATAGGTGTTCTCAAGTGAGTGATAGGTATTCTCAAGTGAGTGATAGGTGTTCTCAAGTGAGTGATAGGTATTCTCAAGTGAGTGATAGGTGTTGTCAAGTGATTGATAGGTATTCTCATCCCGAGCAAGTCACCGCGCGTTCGTCTGGTCGAGGCCAGTGATGGCTGTAGAGCCGTTTGTGATGAGAACATGATGACGCCGAGACATTTACTGTCCTCGTCGACGGCGGCGGAGGACAAATTATTGTGCCTCTAATGGAGGCCTTGCTATTCTTCGCCATACGAATCCTGTTATACGCTGGCCACTTTGAGCCGTCGTCATAAAAAAAAGAACTTGCGCATTGTAAATTGCGTGTATCATTCTATGATACGGAGTCTCATCCATGCTGACTAAAGTATTTTTGGTATGTCAATTCGTGTGTCAGTTCACGCGACCACAGAGCCAAAACTCGCTGACGTATGTTTCTCATTCCATTTGCAGGGTCCTGAGAGAGGATTGCTTCGGTGACATCCATCCTCTAGCGGACCAGCTGAAGCAGCTCCGCGGCCCGT
Source organism: Argyresthia albistria (assembly GCA_963457715.1). Lineage (NCBI taxonomy): Eukaryota > Metazoa > Arthropoda > Insecta > Lepidoptera > Argyresthiidae > Argyresthia > Argyresthia albistria. The sequence continues at coordinate 7,241,912 of OY735268.1, read as the reverse complement.
ACGAGGGCGAGGACCCCTCACTCGACCTACAGCTTGAAAAGTTTAACGAGAACAAGGTGAGTTCGACATCTATTCAACTTCGTAGAGTTGCCGTACTCGTCAAATCACGATGGCTCTAATCGCGGTTTCCCTAACAATTTATGAAAAAAAAAACTGAGTCATAACGTAACGCCACACTGTCAAGCATAGTGAGTGGTAGTCTGTGGTAGGTTCTTCGTCATGATATGAACCATTTAAAGATCAGAGTGTGTAATGAATTTGAAAATGGAACGATTTCTAGTTTTCTTGCCCGGCTTCGGAAACGCGAACTTTCACGGACTCTTTTGACAGCAGCAAAACCGCTTTCCTGAGCTCGGATGATGTAAATAGTTTTTCCTCCACTCCTGGGTACATACAAACTAGATTTCAGTTAGTATGTCCATTTAGATTACATATTATAAAAATCCATAAGCATCAACCAGCACTTTGCCAACGTGACGCAGTTGGCTCTTATACCTATTCAGATAAAATAAATAAAAAATAATAAAAATAATTTTTTGAACAAAAAGTACAAAACAGTAGTTTGACCCTGGTCCCCACACTACGATACCCTGTGTTGTGGGAACCAGTTTGCCGTGCAGTGTGGGAATCCTGTACCACTCGGTGCTGACATTAATGGGTTACATTTTTTTAGCTAGTGTGATGGAGTTGGCTCTTGCCACAGGGTGCTCATTCCATAGAGCTTAGAATTAGTAACCTTTCATTATAAAGAGATGGCGTTAGGAATAAAAAATCCTATTATATCTTAGCGCCATCTCGTGGTATTTGCAATTTTTCGATGGTGCTGCACTAAGCGATTAAGGCCTCGAACTAAAGATGCTTCCGTAGCAGCTCAGTTTACGCCGGTGACATATTTTGTTCTATCTACATATATTAGTATAACATTATCTGTGCTCTTACTCAGTGCGGACTGCGGACATTATGTAGATTGCTTTAGCTGCCCACATGTCAGCTCAACTAACCCAAGTGACATCTTGTTACAGGCATCTTTGGAAGAGCTTGTGTCCGGCATTAAAGAACAAATAGCACAAATAGAGCTGTCGGACCATATCAAGATGTTTTAAGGGAGTATATTTTTCTAAGTAGTCAGTATTGTATCTGTATTGTTTATTATAGAAAGGTTCTACAGGAACTATGTGATATTTAAATACGAAAATTATGTAATTATTTGAAAATAAGAATTTAAAGTTATAATTTAGTTAATAATGATATTAATTATATTCTTGACATAATATTAATAAAAACAAAACAATTTTAGTTCATATCATTTATTATTTTCTTAACCAGTTATATTTTACTCCAATCGTTTTCCTATTTTTTTTAAATCTTGTATCTAAGAGATTCGACTGACACGCAGTTATCTGTTAGAATGACCTTTTAAAAATATTGCCTAAATCTTACACAACTAAAATGCATTTTCCACTTAATGTTAAAACACTGCAAAATTATAAAAAATATATACAGGGCTAAATTTGACGTTTCATAGAAATCAATAATATTTACTATTTTTATTCTAAGTAATTACGTTAAACCCCTTGGTAGGATATAGACAGCAATGCGTGGAGGAGGGAAAGTCTGTAACGATGAATGTCAGGGAAAAGAAATCAAGTCGTCAACTGTAGGAAAGTGTTGGTCCTTTAAGGAGGGGTTTATCGTAAGGTACGTCAACAGTACATCGAGCTTGGTGTATATCATGATTACATCTTTTACGCAACGAAATAATTCGGCCTCTCTCACGCACACAGCTCGCGTGCACACACATACCCGCGCATTTGGCAGTTTATTCCTCACACACGCATACGCATAAAATGATGATGTTCACATTTCAACCTACGCCTTCTCACACTCTACTGATACATAAATCAATTAAAAATACGTTTGTCCATCGACAAATGTCTATTACAATGTCCCGAAAAGAAAAGTCATACTTGGGAGCGATGAAATGTGAACATCAGCAAATTACAGCAGTGGATTCCTCGGGGGAAGTCACCGCGCCGAACATGTATAACCTACGTATGGGAAATCTTATTAAAATGGAAGTACTTACACACCTTCATAGGGGATACGATACAACTAATTTGGATCAAAAATGGCTGACAAGTCAATTAGTATAGTGCTCAGACAATACTACATGTTTTCATTTTGCATTATATCTATAAGTCCTAAGAGTTGCAAAAGAAGACTTAGCGAGACATTGAACTCGCACGCATCATGTATACCGATTCTAAATACTAGGAAAATAATGTCTCAAAGCAAACATAGTTTCTGAGCAGTTTTACAGCTTAACCAATTTTACGGTGACATGTTTACTTGTGGATACAATGCGTATAATTGATGATATATACAATACAAACACACACAACACGTTTTTACAATAGGAAAGGGTCACTATAAACTAAAAAAAATAAACCAGTCGCTTATAATGAGCTATAAAATAGTGTAAAATTGCCAACGATACACTGGCCTAAGTGAGGAGCCGGAGCTCAATTGTTATCAAAACAATCATCACATCTAATAATAGTTATAAGCAATTTCCGAGGCTCGTGAGTTGATGCATAACTTGTCTGCTGTCTATTATAACGTTTCTTAACAAGTAGAGCGCGCCCTCCTGAGCCAGCCCTACGGCAGTAGCGACCGGCGCAGAGGCCGCGCCCTATGAGAGATCAATATGGCTTTAAACACGTGCGGCTTGCATCAAAGTTGATTAATCATAACACAAGTTTTGGCTTTACTGCCACATCTAAACTTAAGAGTAGTTCGTCTACACACGACGAAATGTCCTTTGCTTTAGGTAACAAAAGTTTACCATACCGCCCGCCAAGCGTCACACTCGCGTTATATTCATACAAGTTGCACATAAGAGCAAATTAAACACACACGGCTTTTCACCAATACATGTTTGGAAAACAATATTTTGGAAATTCGACTTCATTTGACATTGAGGGTCAGGGATTAATTATAATTATGTATCACAGTTAATATACTAATAAAGTCAATGTTTATATTGGAAATGTACGAGGTCGAAATGATTGATAGATAATATAATAATTATGGTGATTATATTGATTGCTTTGCAGTAATTATTCTCTGCGTTTGCGTCATTGCCGCCGCCCGCCGTTGACTGACGTCACACTTGTAATGTCTCTCACTGTATATTCTGCTAGTTATCATGACACTTGATGATTTGAGTGTTTTATTGTGGATTGTGGTGGGTGCACTATATTTTGCAACACGGCAATACAGCCGAGTCCTTTTATACTGCGAACGCGCTGGGTCTGGCTCAATTTACAACTTAAATCAAAGATGTGCAACTGTAAGTTAAACAACTAGCTGAATCACAATAATTTAACAAATAATCTTCTTAAATGTATACCGTGTCACAGAACTAGGTTTCGGTTAAGTCACGTGTAGGGCTGACGACCTCACACTATTTTGCCTAATAATCTTGTAACCAGCGTATACTACATCTTTTGAACCTTAACAAGCATTATATCACTTTTTACTTGTGATTTGTTATTTCAATTAATATTGTGATTCAGTAAGTGCTGCCACATATTGCGACGTGCCTCGAAATATGTAGCAGCAGGTTATTTCCAC
>OY735268.1:6850368-7238076 GCA_963457715.1 Argyresthia albistria | reverse complement strand
TTAGTCACTGGTTTACATGTGGCTCTCAAGTTTGTCAGTATATCCTTATTTTGAGGCGTACCTTTACACCGCCCGGAGAGCTTTTGCCCCATGTTCATGCCCCGGCAGCGGGTGCGGGCGCGCTTCGCCGGCAGCGCCTTCAGGCCGCCGCGCCGCGCCTCCTCCACGCTTGCCCGAAGTGAGCGCACCCCGCCCTTGTACCCTGCAACCAACAGAGGAGGGGACAATTAGCACAACCGATACAGGTATACAATAATGGCGTTACAGACAGGGTCTTAGGGATTCCACCAGGGAGCACTTATCCAGTGGAGAGCGCATAGATACATTTTCCTTTGAAACACAACTCACCAATTTAAGGGCGTCGGGGGACGAGGTAAGAGAGCTGTGATTGGTCAGCCGCTGCGAAACTGTCTGGCGGCCCGTCATCGTACATAGGTTGAATACAACTAATGTTTAGCGAGTCACATTCGCCCGCAGGCCAAGTCAATTGGATATATAGTCTCTGGATTCCAACAATCGATCGACGTTTTTTGACAGTATCTATTAAACCAATTTCTATCATACGATCGGTCGTCGATCGAAGACGGTAGAATGGATCTATTACATTACACAATCGATTGACGTGTACGATCGATTGGTGGAATAGCACCCTCAGGTGGTAAGGACTGTGTAAGTGTAGCTAAAACTTAAATATAGAAAGAGTTTTAGGCGGCGCGTTTCTCGTAGCCGCAGCACAGCATACTTTCTACGTGTTAAATCGAGAACGGAAGTAGCAACGCGCATACCTACCAGTTATTCAGTTTCAGAAAACAAAGGACTAAGGCACTAAGCTATGACATGATTAGTCGCCACAGCAACGTGATATTGTAAACGCGGCGAAAGACAAACTCAAATGGACCGAAACTATACGTCTTCAGATCTCCAGCAAAGGAGATCAAACGCTGTGATATATTTTATGACTTTAAACTACAAACAAGCGCGAGGACACATGAATAACTTTGCCATCAGCTCAGCAAACAACAATAACTCCGGTCAGAGGATCGTTCGCAAGAATTGGACAGATTTATATCGTGGTCGCCCCGCATGCCGGTCTCATTTAGAATGGATGGTTTATTTCTATTGTTCTGTATGGATGTAAGTTTACGAACTGCCGTTGGTTAATAGTCAGGCAGCTTACACGAGTAGTGGAGCGATGTCGTCACATCCGATGCTCATACTCGCCAGCACATCTTATGTAACCGACGGCCGTCTAACCGTGAAAGTCACCGCTCAAAAGCCAAGGTTAGCTCGGAACTCGAGCCTCGTTACAAGAACACGCGCAAACGACGCTACTACGCTGGTTTATTGATGTTTTTGCTGCGCGCATGATATCATTTGATAGGCAGATAAATAAAATTAAGCATTCGCTGCGGTGGCTCTGGTCGTTGGTCTTTGTTGAAACGACTTCCTAATAACGTTAGCAACTGCTGTGTTGAGTCGTCGTGCGAGGTTAATTTGACGAGACTATACGATCGGTTTTGCGCTGTGGCTGTGGGTGAGTGATGTCATCGGTGGTGGTGTGAAGTTTGGTATGATAGAAGCGGGCGCCTAGCAGACACGCACGGTACAAGGTCGTCTGCCTTTCCGTCGCCTAGAGAAGGCGCAACAAAAGCGGGAAGTGAAAGGCTAGTGAATGTTTCCCCGTCCCGTCAGCACGCCCGTTCGCCTCCGAATGTAACTGAACGCTAACAAACCACCGCCAGCAAGCGGAATGCGCGAGCTTAATTGATAAAACCTCACATAAATATTGACGAGCTAGAATTTATTTAGATAAATTGAATCTCGTCCTATATGTAAAACGTCAGTCACATGGATCAGCGTTGTAAATTCTGATTCGAATCGAGCTCTGTTTACATTTCAACAGATATGGGAGTTACGGATCACCTACTTTTGGCAACTTGATGACCCACATGAGCATGCTCGATATGTTTGATAGGCGTATCAGTCACGTGGCCAATCAGTGAACAAGCCGAGCGAGCGCAACCATCGCTTGCCGGCCTATCGATGTGAGACGTGTATGTATGACCGATCAATCGAACCCGGCGACCCGCTCCGGACATCATCACTTGTCGCTTGTCAAACACTCTCAAGATAATTATCTTTAGTCCTATCTACTAAAGTGGGGCGTATGCGAATTTGTAATAAACAAGCATCGTGTCGCACGATACTGGTACGGTTTTGTAATCTGCCGTGGGAAAGTTGTCACCGGTTACGTGGCAGGTTAGACGTTTGCTGCAGGCAGTAAAAGTCTACTTTTAAAATTCAGTCAGCAAACAAACAGTTGGCACAAGGTGCGGCAGTGAGCTGTGTTACCGTTTACGTTTGGTGTGAGGTGAATTTAACCGACGACACCGGGCACATTACTAAGCAAACATTACCTTTGCCGTCCATTGCGGCCGAACAATGAACTAGCCACATGGTGCACACCCGTCCAAAAAATGCCAAGCCAAATAATATTCCACTTTTAGAATTTAAGCCTGTTAAATGGGACGAATCCAGAAAAAAAGCGATGTTATGAAGACTGTTCCTTAACTGCAGTGTTTGAAAACATCATAATGTCAAAGGAAACTATAAAAGATATTAGACTTTCACGTGTTATTCCTCGGAAGGAATATTGATATGGTTCTTGAGTAAAAAAATGATATTCAAAACACCTTACAGTATTTGAAATTGTAGAAGTTATCAGTGGTTTGGACATAATGACAGCTAGGACAGCGTTGTTGCACTTCGACTCTTGTCCAAGAGTTCTTTCCCCTGTGTCTGCGGAATAATAGGTTTATAATAGGTCTTCTCTTCTTACCTAAAACCGTTTTGCGGTTGTCTTTGCTGAATAATGTATTATGCGACAGTGCGGAATTACAAATTCAGAGCCATCTAATAGAATAGCAATCACATTTACTCATCGATATTTATATTGCACTAGTCTTTTCCGGAAAAGATGGATTGCCCCAACGAAGATAACTTGCGTTCTTGTCATTGTATCCGACCGAACTCTGTAGTTAGGAACTCTTTTATCTCATCGCTTAACTACGAACAAACTCTTTTACCCAAGACAGGGCGGTTCCCAACATAATAATTATCACGATAAAGTGTTCCAGAACTTTGACTGTACCACAGAAGAGATAATAGTACTCCATAACTGTACTGTGTATTACAAACCTTACAAAAGTTTGTATTTTTATAACTTATTGTAACGAAGACTTAAAAGCTCTTTCAGGTACGAAACAATATTAGATACAGTAAAATGTTATCTGTTACACACTGCATTTTATGCATAATTACTCGTATGTTTTGTACAAAATGTTTACTAACTAATGTTGCACGTTGCAGGGGAGTCCAATGACAAAATACCGAGAAAATCTATGTGTCGTAAATTTACTTGGAACAAATATGTTATTTCACTCACAAAACTGGTCTTCAAGCAGTTGATAATCTCTTTTAGCGCAGATAAGCTTTGGAGTATGGCTTATTTATCGTCTCTCTATAAATGAAAGTTTACCTAACATTTGTTGAATCCATGAGCTGCTTAGACGGACCTTCGTAACATAATGTCGCATACCTACGTGCGGTTTGCAATATTTGAACCAAAACGACACTACAGCGCATCTTCAAGTAGGTACTCGCATCGTGAATTATTCATCGGGTTGTTAAAGCTAGGTATTGTAATGGAATTATTTGCGGAGAATCTCGTAATCGTCGTTCGCGTTGACGCCGTCAACGAATTGCATTACAATGGATGCAGTTGCATCTAGTAGGATGAAGATAATGCCGTTGCGATGCACTATCTCATGAATTAAAATAATAATTGGTAGGGCGTGTCGTGGCGACCTTGCGTCGCTGACTGCGGCTGCGTTGCAACAGGGCCGCGTGTCAAGGAAAAACCCACTTAGCAGTTTCCTCGGCCCCGGCCGTTCGCCAACTTGATTTTCGAATGCATTCTATATGCGAATTTTCTCGTTTCTACTTAACTTGGCAGCCTTTACGCGTTATGTAACTTCGTAGAAGCCCAGCTATTAACAATTATTGCAACTTAGTCGGTACATAACACATTGTTATTAACATAACTCAGTGTTTCCTTTGACGCATATTCCATGCCACATAAATGATTGTTCCAAGGTCAAACATTTTTGATGCAATCCATAAAATTTCTTGGATGCATCGTCAGACAATGATTGGTTATAATGTTTATTATGTGCGTATGCCATGCTTGATTTTAACAACACCTATATTAATGAGCAATAAATAAATATACAGATGTTGTTACTGTGGCATACTGGCTTGTTTATTTTGATTTCAGCAATACCATTTTGTTGGCTGGTGTGATATAAAACTAGTTGAATACATAATATGACTGGAGGTGATTACATAACAAGGCAGGCAAGCGCCCGGCGCGCGCGCAGCCGATGTATCGCCGTGTCAAGGATGCAACGCCAACGTATATAACGGAGCCATTGTGCCACGGTCACCCGTATGCTGTCCGATGACATATTTCCTTGTTTTAATGCAACCTACCCATATGTAAACCGACGTAAATTTTACAAACTGAAGTCTTTCGCATGATCAGACAGAACATACAATTGTTGGAACTTGAGTCGCGAACCGAGATGAGTAATCAAAACAGATGATTTCCATGAAGCTAGGCTAATGCATGACTGGTAAAACCAGATTTTTTTCAGTGTCAGTAAACACTGCTAGGAAAATACTTACAGGAAACACGTGTAATTAACTAATGACGTGCGTCACTTCAATTAACAGTTACGAGAGTTGATTCTGCATCTACAGATTACAAATCTGTCAATGTCGTGGTGACATAGTAAAATGGCACTCGCCAAGTTTTATCCGCGAATGCTAAAGATTAGTTGCAGAGTCGAGTGCGGCCGGCGCCGGGACCCGAGAGCCTTGACAGCAATGCTTACGCTCCGTAGCGTGTCAAGGGAGCGCTGCTTTCGCCGCCACACCTGTCTTGAACCCAAACAAGCATACAAACTGTTAAAACCATGACACCCCCATGATACAACTAGGAAATCGTCAATTACAGTGTTATAACAACCAATATACTGCCTCACTTCGCAGAACGTTTGCACAACATTGACATACAATGGCCCGTAACAACGCACCGAACGAAGGCAAAAACGATTTAGACGTTGACCTTCCCAACCTAATGGTGTATATGCCTGAGGTGTATGGAATTATGCCTCTATGAATCGCTTTAATTATTTGAAAACAAAGACGGTCTTCATATTTTTAGGAGTAAAATGCATTTATGTACATATTGAACTACATTGAAACATGTGAACAGTAGGAGAAATTAACACTGTTGTCAATTTAAAAACCAAATTGGAGACAAGAGCCTCTGCACAAAGAAGTGTGGATGGAGGCGCGGAGACAAAGCCGAGCAATCTTCTAAGTGGTCGGAGGCCGGTTGCGAACAAAGCCACCCTCCTTGCCCCTCCCAGCGCCCCCAACCGAGATAAGCACCTCTCAGACCTCCAAGAAAGTCTCCAAGGAAACTGAACATCTACATACTACAACACCATCATGCTTGATGAGAAACTTTAAAGATATAACTTCTACAGGAACATCTCCCATATCTAATGAAGAATGAATAAATTCATGTTCGACTTGAAAATTCATGCGGGGAAGAAAACTTAGTCATTTCAGCAACCCTCCTGAGGTTGAATGAATAGATATGACATACATAGATAGTTACATACCACAGTTCCTTATTACGTTAGTTTGGAATAGTTATGTATGACTCACATGGAAAAGATATACTGATAAACTTGAAAAGTATGTATTTCTTTATGTCTGTATAATTTGAAAATAGCCAGACAATAAAAATATTAATTTATTGTGGGAGCACATGCCGACTTAAAAAATACTCTGAATCCATAGATAGCCTGAATATTTGTTTGATCGATTTCGTCAAATATTTAAATCAAACACTTGTAAAGGCGTGTAATTTACACTTTTCTATCGAGACTTCAACAAACGTATTAGCTCTAAAAGTTTAAAAAACACTTTCGGCACAAGAGTAAACCGTATTTTACGAGTGAAACGAAAAAGGAAGAACCTTTTCAGAGCGGTGTGCACAAACACTTGGATCTTGTGGCGCCGCGGTTATTTCACGAAAAATACGACACAAGGTTCGTCTTCCTTTGGCAAGACGAAACCAATATAGCTTTTGATTTTACAGTGAAAACTTTCGGCTGACGTCTATGATGAGATTTAGAGAGGACAGAACCACGAGTTTATTGGAGCCTAACAAAAGATACTTCGGAAGAGCTTTTCTGTGTTCCATTTTAAGACATTTTTGTAGTCGGCCTACAACACAGATAGAGCTAGTCACAAAGATGAGACAACGAAGGGTGCTGCTGAACTGAATAATTCATGCGCTCCTATTGTATTCGTACATATATCTCGGAATTCTCAGACCGTGTGTCGTAGAGCCGACATTGACAAGAAAAACTAACTTCATAGATGTGTGTAAATTTTGCTACTTTACCGAGTCCATGCAGGCAAATACCTTATTTATATAAGATCGGTATTAGCTGGTAGGGCTCTGGCAGGAAATAGTGTTATTTGCTAAGCCACTCGTGTCAGCAACGCGTGACCGGTGGCGGGGCAACGCTTCCGTGATGGTTAACAATTACGATACTTCGTCATTATGATGATACTTCCAATGTTGCAATTGCAATATCTAAAGATAGTTACAATGATTTCAGAGCGTGTGTTGTTTTGTGACGAAGCAAGCCATCGCGACGTTAAGGAGCAACAAGACGTTAATAACAAAATACGAAACAACTTTCGATTCGAAGATATCTTGCGTGTTAAAAAACAACGAGTTGTTTCGTTTTTTCCCGAGAAGGATGAACAATGCGCGCCTCGTCTCGGCTTGCAGGAAACCGGTATGAGGCGCGGGAGGTATGGCTACCATTGCTCGAAGATCCACCACGTATCTTCAGTCAATTGGCATGACAACCTTTATTGTATTTATTTATTCCGATTGAAATATTTGATTAATTGTGAAGACAGACATCAACAACAAAAATGCAGAATAAAAATGCAGGACCTTTGCATTGGATAACGGAAGACCGAGTTCTTTTACCTTTATTTATTCCAAGTCGTTTATATTACAGTCGTTTTTTATAAACTAATAAGAGGTGCATTCAACCCGACTCGAGGTAGTGGAGTCAGTGTCTTCGTAGTGCATGAAGAAAATAGAATGCATATAAGCGCCAAGCCGTGTTCTGCTGACTGTTAAAATGTCTATTATGCACCTGGTAAACAACTGATCATGGAATAAATACTCTTATAAAACAACAAATATAAAGGATATTGTATGTTACAATGCAAATATGAAAATGTAAAAAATTACATAATTTCTACGTGGGAAGTTAAATTGATAATGGCAATATCCATAGAGTCTTTGTTCCATAAAAACGCCCGAGTCTTTGTCAGATGGTTTAGGATAGACAATATTACCGTGCAGAATGGATCATCCAGAAGCGTGTTATCAAAATGAGCGCAAGTTGGGTTGTGTGAATAAAACGCCATAAATAATAGAGCAACACAAAGGGCAGAGGATAAATCGGAGTGGCGTATGTGTCGTTTGGGGCTTGGTCGGGGGTCAATGACACGCACCCCGCACTGAGTGTAGGGCAGGAGTCGACTCGGCAGGACGTGAGTCACTGTGGGGTAACCAGCTGCTGCAGGCAAAAACTACCCTCAGTCGATCGACAATCCTGCCTGCGCCTACCCAGCTCGCAGCTACGCGTGTTGCTGCATGCACTGCTTCATAATCATCTCTCATTAACTCATCTCCATTATATCAGTCGCTTCGCTCAGCATTGTTTAGGGATGGTGCTGACGATGTGACGATAACCCCAGTTGATTCGATAAGGAATATTACAAACATTTGTTTCGTTTCGATCAGCAAATCAGAATTATTTGAACTTTTTAGTAACAGTAACGATTACATCGTGTGTTTATCGGTTCGTACTTCCAGGAATATTGATTTATGGTAGACTATCACGCATAACCACAATATGTAGCTTTACGAGGTTTTTGTTAAAAGGCGATGAAAATAAAGGAATACTCAGGAGACACTATCGTCTATCAGATATTATATTTTAGGCAGTTCACCTCACCTTTAGGCAGAGACCTCCTTTTGTAAAATGCATGGTTTAAGCTTTATGTAAACGGAGGCGCTCCGCCTGTAATAGCAGGAGTGAAAGTGGTACCATATGCCGTCCTCATTTGCCGCATACACTGTGGATGGATCTCGGCGCCATATGCTACTCAGACAGCTGATCCAACACTTCGTCACGTAACACAATGTGTGTATAAATAAACAATACATATAAATATGAATTGCAAAATGAACGTGCCTTTGAAGATACCTACGTAATTAACCGCCTCTACATTCGTCGTAAAATAACCAAAGTTAAGCAAATTGCAATTGTTTCTGAGCCATTTGTAAGTGCTTTTAATCAAAATGGGTGCCTACATTATTATTGCAATCGCCAGGAACGAATTAATGAATTGGGATGGTGTCGTGTGTGCGTAGTGAGTGAGGCGGGAAGGGGCGAGGAACTGGATGTTCGTCCTTCACCTAGGGCTGACTGTGGCTGGCACTCTGGCAGGGCGTCGCTCCTTCGAGCTACGTGTCGTTCAGTGCCCGCCTGACGGGTGTATTTATAGACAATGACTCCGACTGTGACAATCAAGCTCCGCTTGCAACTACTGCCTGAGCTCTATCAATACCAGTCTCTTTAACTTCAACCACATGTGCCGTTCATATGTAACCGATTCGCTGTGTTTAGATTTTATAATAACAACAAAGGCATATAATCAGGTAGTCAATTGCGTGACTCACATCGTTAACAACCAAACTTTAAGGCGGAAATTCGCTTAGAAATGACGTAATATCCATTGTAGTTATTCATTACAAGATCGGCGTGAGAACAATCAAGCCAAGGAGAACTCAAGAAATAAAGCTGGCAGTTCGCTTTGCTCGAGTCGTTTGTTGTTGCAAAAAATAAAAGGAATAGTTGGTGAGTGAGTGAGGGTAGAGCTGGGGCGTCAATAACCTCGGCGGTACGGATCGTGGAGGTTGCAATAAATACGCCATCGGCGCGGCACTGGCCTGGTCAAGAGCCTTTCAAGGCCGAGAGGCGAGGCGGGGAGCCGGCCTGGACTGGGTCCGCGCCCCACATCTGCGTCGGCGCCGTGTTACTCTTGCCCTACCGCCTGCATTCCAACCACCATAAAGAAGGCGCAGTCGCAGCCTCTACATACATATACCACAGAGCTATACTTGTACACATTTATGTATTTAGGCCCTCTTTTAACTCGGATACAGGTTAAGGCAACCAGTAATCTTGAAATTACTTAGCATCATCTCCAAGCAATTAAGGTAAAGGCTTCAAGAGAAAATCGTGACCGCCAAATTATTGTCGAGATTACGTATGTTCGGTTCGCTGGTTTCGGCTACCTTGTCTAGCCAAGGTCGCGGCAAATGGCTTTATACTTGAAAATGTTAACGTAAGAACAAATTTCGAAATCCTGTTCGACCAAATCAACGAACGACAACGACAATAAATTGAATATATCTTCAGCACCACTAACATAACATAGCATCACGCCTTTTCCCATACGGGGTGGCAGACGCACAACAGTAACTGTGCCCACTTTGAGTTAAAGTTATTTAACACAGGAGAACCACTTATATCCTCGAGGTACATCATCCAAAACACAAAACAAAATAAACACTGTCAGATCTGTTGGCTCAACAAGAACCGCACGTTGAAAAGAGACAGGCACATGTCACTCGAGGCGAGACTCCAACAAAGGATCAGTCGTTCGAAGGGGAAGAGGCATGGTGCGGCGCGGCGACATCAACTCACCGCAAATCAAGGCACCTGGCGGCCTTTGTTCTCCTGTCACAGGACATGTCGTCAATTGGCCGATGCACTGCAATCACCACTTCACCAGAGAGGCGCAGACACCATGCTCGGAGGGAGCAGCGCGCGTGCGTCGGCGCACGGCGGACACTACCACTGGCGGCGAGAGATCGCGCGCACTGAGCCTCGTGCCCGTCGCGCGGCGGCGGAGCGCCGGCTACCTGCCGTTTCCGCGCGGCGGCGGCGGCGAGGCGGAGGTGCGCATCGCGGCGCACGCGCACGCGCAGGTAGGCGCGCAGACCGGGGGAGCCGTCTCTCTCCTCCCCCATACCACGAGCATTGTGGCGAGCTCCCGAGCCTGCGCCGGCGGCGGCGAACACGGCAATCCTGTCTGCTGCCCCCACACCACCTCGCGCTTGCCGGCGAGACGGAGATAAGTTTTGTCATCGTCATACCGATGAGTAGCGCAGAGTGCAGAGCACGTCTGCCTGTGGTTTGGATATAGCAATAGCGACTCTACCGACGACATAAAAGTGTATTAAGATAACATGTTCCTGTCGATAGAGTCGCTATTGCTATTGTACTTTTGCTTTGTAGGAAAGTCGTTCTAGAACTTTGAGTTGCCGATACATTATCAAATATTTTGAAGGTCTTAGCATCTAAACAACGACGCTTAACTTCCTAAAGTTATTGGCTTTTTTGTCCATGACTAATTTATTCCCAATGACGCCATCAGAGTTTTTGTCGTCTTATTTTGGCCATGATCTATAAAATACTAGACCAGTATTCTAAGGTTAATTTCATATCTTTTGAAATCTAATTGAGTAGCGATATTATTAGTCTTGAATTTGAAGCAATAAATAATACCATGAACATGGCTAGAATTAGACGAAACGAATACTAAGTGTTCGTTCTTGCAATAACAAGAGAAACCGTAGTTGTGTTGCAATGTTCATCCTAATTTACATGTATATTGTACGTTTAAACATGACTCATTTCCCAAAGGCTTCGTCGACTTTCACCAGACTCCGTGTAACAGTAATTAATGCTGAATGTATTTCGACGACCCTTTACTTCTTTTAAAACTTGTAGTTTTGTCTTTTGTCTCTTGACAGCATTATGTTTAGTTTTATTTAGTTTAGTTAGAGAGTCATGCTAGTGCCTTTGTGTGTGTCACACTGACGTCGGCCTATTTACTTCCTTTCTAATTTATTTGGATTTTTGAGCGTAATATCACTGAAACCTACTAAAAATAGTTGGATGTAGAGCCTCCGTTTAGAGCTAATGAATTCAAAACGTGTCCGACTAAGTTTTAAATACCTCGCGAATATGCAAATGGAATTTCATTTTATTTCTCTGGACGTGGCTCGCGTTTGCAATTGTGTTTTTTTTTAACTCACATTAGTTAGTGACAGAAAAGAAGAGATTGAAAAGAAATATTTTATTTGCAATAAAGACTCATAATGCTCGTTGCTCAATGTTGTCAAGTTTATCAAGGTCCTCTATATTTTACACAAGGTACCTACTTTTAAAAGACATATCATATCAAAGGGAGTCTTGGAGCTACCTGAGCGAATGTGTTTTGTCGAAACGGGCACCTGCGTGTGTGACGTCACAGCAAGGTTCCTTCACCTGTCTTGTTGAACTGTCAATGGCAACCCCTAAGGCCAATCGAGTTTGAAATAGAAGGATTTATTTCCAGTATTTTACTTTTATTAGTTAATCACCAAAACCTCTACTTATATGAGATACAAAAATTGGGAATTGGCTCACAATTTTCAATTTCAGATCGAATAATGAATAGAGCGTACAAGAAATCTAAAATTGATCCAAATTCCGAAACTGAACGAACGTGAAACACAAAACGAACGAGAAGTTTCAGTGGCACCGCTACGCTGTTACTAGCTGGCGTATAATAGGATAGGAGTATCCAGAACGTTTCACGTGCAAGCTTCTACTTATATTCTTTTTACCCTTAGCGAAAACAAAAGAGTCGAGACGAGCGGAGATAATTCCCGCCGCGGTACCGCGCGGTCCCGAAAGTCCCGAAACGGCCCCTATTTTTTCCTCGCTACCGAATATCATTGTCGCCGCATCACTCTTCTTTCTCCGCGCCGCTGTGTCCCAAATTGTGTGCACAAGTGAGAAAGGGAACGCTGAAGACAACGCCTTAAAAATGTTAATGAGGAAATCTCTCCCAAACTGCTCATTACCAAGAAAGTAATGTTCTTTTATTATAACGAGTAACAACGACTAGGGTCCGCAGCTAGTACTGGCTTATTTTGCGTCATGGTCTTTGTATAAATCAAATCAAATCACGTATGTCTTTCTAATCTAATCTTAGCATAAATATTTTGACAGTGAAATATCAAATTAGTGATTCCAATATCGCGCAGTGACGAGGCAGTTTTCAAATGAGATTATGACGTAGACGGGACCCGCAGCGAACTTCCCTTAGCATCAATTTTACCAAGACGTCTCGCCGCCGCCGCCGTGCGAATACACCATCCGAGAGTCTGAGGCTCTGAGCAATACCCGATTGATGCAGATCTGGAATTAATTATTTGCTGAGCGGTGTTGGTTGATTGATTGAAAATGGTCTTGCATCGCATTGGGGGAAGATAGATTGAAAAGCAATTATCGTTATACTGCGTGGCACATATAGGAAATGATTTGGGAATATTATTCAACGCCCACTGAAATATAACGAAGAGCATAAGCGCGTGGTCCTCTTGCTCACCGTTCTCTAAGCTAAGACTTTCAGGCTTTATTTACAGGACATGTAAGGTACTGGAGTTCTTTGAGGTCGGTGTGTGTTAAAGATTAATGCGGTGCAATAGGCAGTATACGCTTGGTACGTAATAAAAATCGGAAAGCACGCGAAGCCACCATTAGGAATGGGTGCCGCCGCAGCGGACGATAACGATTTCACTAGGCGGCCATAGTGAATGGGGAAAATTGCGCTTTTCAGCAAAATGAAAGCCCGCTGCCATTGCACAATTCCTACCTACGAGATAAAAAAAACGAAAATAAATTTTCGGCTCGCCTCTCCTCTTTGGTATTTTATAAAACGTATTCAAAAGCAGCAATAAATTAAACACTGCATGATATTATTCCGTAATGAAAATTGTTGCTCTCTTTCCCTTGTTTTGTTTGTTATATCGAACAATATTATGGTTTGCAGAACTATTATGGACCATAATAGGTAATATGGACAGATCAACTAATTATAGGACATACATATATTTGTTATTATTACTGATAGGAATAACTTTTCAAATAGTTGATCCGAGACGAGAGGAAAACGAAATATACGATTGACCTGTGCGGAAGTACAGCAAACAACATTATTGTTATTCTTGAGGAAACGGTCAAGCTAGGAAGAGGAACTAAGTCTATGACGACACTATAACGACCAGGGCTTACGCAAACAAGGTCGCAAATAAAAAAAAAAAGTTGATAAAATTTGCTTAGTAGTATATCATGTGCTTAATTGAAGTGGGATATAATGTTATTGCATGCCATATAGTAAGCTCTACAAAGAGTGCCGAAAAGGAATGGTCTTTGTCGGTATCTGAAAGAGATTGAAGTTTCCGCACAGATTAATAAAGAGCGTAAGTAATGAAAATAATTGTCAGTAGTATTAGTACTTAGCTGTCCGCATTATACGGCATTCGATTAATATTATGTGAAGCTGTAAAAATAAGATAATAGTTTTCAGAAACATGACGATCTTATGTATGAGTTGTATGACCGAGGGATTTTTGAACCGTCTCTCTCTCAAAGGTCAGCATCTTCATTTAAATTAATCATAAACTAAAATTAATACCAACCTTTGTACGGTTTCTGTCGGGATATCATTGTATATTTTCATCATAATTCTCATACGTAGGTAACATAAATTAATGCTGAATGCGAATTGTGTTCCTACGTTTAAAACTAAAAATATATACGGCGTATAGAGCACAGAAAAAGATTAATATTATATTGCAAAATGTTATATAAAGGGAAAGTAAAATTATTATTTTTTTGCAAACGACGAAAGTACTAGTTGAGGGACGGTGTTTGGATGTGATGACCAGAGAAAACTGCTGCGAGTCTCGACTATGTTGATTGACGGGAAATTCGTCCGGCCAAATGTGTCCAATTGGCATTTCCATCGAATAGTGCACCTGCCTGCCTGTCGAAGAGGATTTGCGAAAAGCCGTCTCCCTAACGAAGCCGTGTTTGTTTGCACACTGAACATGCTCCAATCCTCTACCTGTGCTGTGTGTACTTTTCACCAACAAAGCAATTTTAAGTTCTTGCTTAAACATATTTACATGTTGTCACATCACGGAACATAGCGTGCCTTTACACCCTGCGAACCGTCAAGTTTAAAAGCCCTAGTCAAGGTGGTCCATTTATTCGAATAGCAGCAAACGAGCTAATAGCTGGAAAGTTCGTCGGTCGGACTTTAGATTCTGACAAGTAGTGTGTAGGAGCAAGTTTGGGACTTTCCGCTCTTGGAACGACGAGCCGGCATAAACATTAAAACTTACGAGTTAACGACTCTAAAACTATGCAAAATTAACTAAGTATAATGAGTCGGCGGGTCGGCAGCGTTAATCCCGTGAGTAGGTAAATCCAAGAGGGCCTTTTTGGGTAGGTACATCAAATATTAATATCTATTGTACATTAAACATGTAAACCTACATACATCAATCGTCTTGTGAGAGAACCTGCTCTTTCTGAAGAGAATCCTCATAATCTTCAAACGAATCCTTTTTCAAGATTTATTATTTATTCGGAAATGTATTACCGTGTGAAGAAATTTATACAATTTTGCAGGTGTCTGGTAAATATTGTTGAGTTGAGAAAAAAAAAAGTTGCAAATGAATGACATTTGAGTTCACAAACCTGCATTAGGTGGCACTTAATACTACAACGACATTAATTGAACATGTTTTGCGTCCTAAAACGATTTACGATCTGACAAAGAAATAAATTATGCACGCAAAATTAAAGAAATCCGTAAAAACAATTTCAATAGATAATATCTAGTTAGATGAATGAATCTGATGATGATGTTGATGAATTTTGATGATGATACAGTGCATGATATTAATATACTAATAACATTCGCATATTTGCTGTTCAAACAAAGGTTCTTTCTACGATAAATAAATAACTAAGCTATTGTCAAGGCCCCAAAATCCTTCTGGAATTATTACCCCAGTTTTGACTCCTATTCAATCATGGGTTAAGCTAGTACTTGCAAATTTCAGCCGATATCTAGGTCAGCACCGTGTTGTACACATTTATAAATGCTCCGAAGCTCTTTATTAATCTGTGTCCGAAGTCAGATTACATGCCACTGCCACCCGGCCTGACAATACCAAGGTGTTCCACTTTCAGGATCTTGGTGAGCGAAGTCTCGCCTGTAGGCGCTTGGATTGCGCGTTGCCGTTGCAGTTGGTTTATTGAAACGCAAATTGCAAACCGATCTTACACGTCAGATGTCTATTTCCGATTTGCTTCAATGTCGCTGCATATTTTCTCGATGGTCTTCAATGAAAATCCCAAGTTATTCTACATGTGCTGCATGTTATTTGAATATGAGTACGGTATTATTTGCTTATCAAGGTTTCTGTGGTCAAATAGAGGTATGGTATGTTTTGTAAAGCGGCCATGGATTGAATCATGAAGTATCTACATAAACAAATTTTCTGATTTGCAAGGCACCAGCGACCGATAAGAATGGAGAGTATGTACTTAAACCTCTTAAAACTGTGCATAAAATCAGGACATATTCTTTCCAATCAGTAACAATTGATAAGGATAATGACTCTATGATTCCATATCGAGAAATTCAAGACAATGTTCCGTAGGTCAAAAGTTGAGGTGACGTCAGCGAATAGGTCAAACGAGTAGCGTTGTGCGTGTTGATAACACCATTCTGATAAGAAACAGCTTGCGCCGTATACACACCCTACGTCAATCTCCAAACGAAGGGTTTCAGACATACTAATTGTGTTGATGTAAGTCATTGGCAATGTTTTGATTTTGATACGACATATGGATGGATAATATTGTCACATATTGTCGTTGGAATCAATCAACATAGCTTCACCTTAAACCGCAATCATTCGAACCACTCGTAAAATGCTTAAACAATAAAAACTACAAGTTAGTTCAGTTGAATTACTACGAAATCTAGGGAGCCACAGCATATACCTACAGTATATATGCTGTGGCTACCTACCTCGTCGTGACCACCTTATAACAAGCACAATAAGATGTAGAAATGTCACTGACAAGTTTGAAATTTTTTTACAATATAGTGTTTGCAATAACTTTCAAATACTTTCAATACGATAGTAAAATTGTAATATAGAATTAATATTATCTACATACCAAGTCGTTCACGTATGTACGTGCAACGTTTTCTTGCACAATTCACATGTAAGGCACGTATCATACGTGCTTATGCCACGATAACACCGACAGTATAAAAACATTTGATATTCAAGAAATAATATTTTATCCGATATAGAGGAAAAACTGAGCTTGAAAAATTATTTGATAAACAGGTTAGGGCTGATCATCAAGTTGTATTAGTTTATTTTGAGCAGGACGAAGGTTGTTATGATACCTAACAGGGTGTAGCAGAAAGGTCATATAGTAGTAAGTAGTAGTCATATTTCAAGGGGTCTTCAAGGACATAACTCCAACTATTACTATCACACCGATTTACTTTACTTACTTTACTTTATTGCACAGAAAAACAAAATACAGACGCTAAATAATGGAAGCAGTGGGCACACTTGCCTCTGCCACCCCGTATGGGAAATGGCGTCATGCTATGTTATGTGTGTGTTGTAATAATGGGGGAAAAAAACATGTATAAAGGCGAGATTATCTCTAATAAGAGGTCTCTTCCAGCAAACCTAGAAACCAACCTACCTTATTCTTCCACACTTTTTGGCCCGAGCGGTCAGCTGATTTGTATGGAGATAAAAAAAATTGTATGGAAAAATAAATTTGCTCTGATCAAATCGGTTTCATAGAGAAAGTTGCTCAGAATGAAGTTCCTAACAAACCCTTAAAATATGACTACACCTTTCTGTTACACCCTGAAGAAAATGGCATGTTTACGTGATCTTGTTTGGCGATATCAAAGGTGAATGGCTATTTGAGTTTGACGTCGTAGAGAGACTACATATTTGAATTTCATCTAAGTTGAAATCTCTGTGGCTTGATACTCAATTTTATAGCACGTGTTATTTTAATTTTTTGCATAAGAAATTAGATTTATTATATCTTTATTCAAGTACTTTAGTTGTTGCTCATTCGGAGCAAATTTTTCGGATACCCTAAGGGATAAGCTACATTTTAATTGAATGTAATATTTGTCCTCTGTTTGTTTTTGTGATATAAATTTTCCTGTGTGTAACCCCTGAATAAATAAATAAATAAGTATGTCGCCATAAATAATACGAAGCTTGAAATAGGAATGAAAAATGTAGAAGAACAAACAGTATAAAAGTAAACAACCAGAACACTGTGACAAAACATACCAAAACGAGTCAAATGCAGCTCAAAAGGGAATCCGAAACTGTCAACACAAACTACCATCACTAGCGCAAGCGCTAACACACTAATCGTAAGGGAAAAGTCATAATGTTCACAAGCACATAACAGTATTTTTTCGCAGCACACGTCCGTAATAGTCCGTATGTGGAGTGGTAGCCTCGCGCACGCACGCTACAGTGCGCCAAACAAAACCAACTGGGACGATAGATGATTGCGCGCGCGGGCGGGCGCAGCGCAGCGCGCAGGCAGGTTCGTTTGCCTCTCGGTCCATTTCCCCCACACCTCGTTCCGTTATATTTTTGCCACAGATAACCCGTTTCGCGCCGATAGAAACTACGTCTCGTCTAACTCTATATTTAGACAAAACTTTCGATAACAACTTTTTCTGAGATGACAAACGTGACCATCCATCTATTAAGCTTGTTATTCGGCCGAAGTTTCCATTTAACATTGAAATTATTTTATCGATGCCATGACGTAGACTCCTTTATTGGTTATTTCCGCACATCCATAACAGGTTTTTATTATTTAGAAGTAGACGTCGTTATATTCAAATTAGAATAAAAATAGACACCTATAAATTTAATATGAAATGAACAACAACGTAACTTGTTCCTCGTAAAGCGATTTATCTATTGCTTTATTGAAGGATCAATGAAAGTAAACAAATATTTAATTATGAAATACATGTACCATGCTGCGGCTTATATGACAGCGTAGTTAAGCGAACTGAACCAGTGCCACTTCACCGACTAAGTTCAAAAGTTGTTTCGACATTGTGGCTTACAGATTTTTCGGGCAGCCCTAGCTTAGAAAGTAAAGAAACCGAGGCGTATCTAATCTAGGGATGTGTGCCGTCCCGAGTAGCAATATCGGTCGCAACGGTGCATGCCGACGGCGACGGTCGAGTCAGCAGCTCTGCGCTCTGCAGTGGTAATCTCCACGTCCATCACTCCAGCTGTCACGTTCCAACGCCCAGCACCGAGAGGGATGTAGGACAGTGCTGCCGACTCGCAGCCCGGGGATCATTGCGAAGATGCACCGTTATGCAGCTTTCTCGGACGAGTTTTTCAATGCACCATGTGTGAGAGAGGCCGTTATTCACCAGGACAGGTGTCGCGCTTAGCCCGACATTCTCTTTAAGCCTCTCGATTTAGAAGTATCACCGTTCAGCCCATTCAGGTTTAGTAAGAGGAGCTTTTTACGGCCTTATATAGCCGTTATCTAGATGACAATGACGCGACGGTGGTGGTAAAAGAACTACTCACATGTAATATGTAATGTACCTCTAGCTGTACATGAGAGAGAACCTTGTTGCAAAGAAGACAGTGTTTGCGGACGTACCTGCAATAAAGAATAGAATATAGTATATTATGTGTTTTGTTGTTATAAAACATCATGGTTATTATGTTACGATATCCCTATTCTTTTGGTTACCCAAAAGAATAATTTGTTTCTTGACTGTGCTACACAAAAGCGACATACAGAAATGAGTATTATATATTTAAGTATATATTTTTATTTTCCACGTAAGTGTTATCCATGAATACTTAAATTTATTTACCGAGGCTGCACAGAATAAACCAGTGCATATTATAAATTTTATAATATATAATATAAAATAAGTTTACCCTAATGCCGACTTTTCACTAAAAAAAGGTTACTTTAATTTTTTTTAGTGGAAGGACGGCATAATGAATGGCCTACATAATTGCAAATCCTTGTCTTTATCCTTTCCCCTGAAGCAGCGTCAGTAGTCAGTTTTGCCAAAAACTGTTAACTGTGTGAAGTCCGAGTATTAAAATGGTATGGTAAATAACGCAGTTTTATTGCATATTTGTATTTTGTCCACGTGATCCTTTCATTAGAACTGAATGTTTCAAAACTAAATGTTCCTGATTTTATTTTACAGAATTGGTGTTATCTTGTACATATAAGGCAAGGTTATGACTGGATGGCAACCATTATAGCTATGCATGTATAATTGGGTCCTTGACAAATCATGAGCATGATAAGTTAGCTTAAACGATAATATTTATTTTATTATACAATATGCTTTTTGCATTAAAACTGATCGCAAATATTTTATTTTTGAAAAATTCTTTCGGTTTTTCAAAAACTTTTATTTAACTTGTACTGTATGTATGTATGTATGTATGTATGTATGTACGTATGTATGTATGTATGTATGTATGTATGTATGTATGTATGTATGTATGTATGTTGTATATGTATGTATGGCTGTCGTGTTTGGGCTCATTTGATTCGTCTTGACAAGCACTCTAATTCTAGATAAGATGTTTTGTCCTGTCATGATAAAGACTAAAAAGTTAAAAATAAATTAAAAGTAAAAAATAATTTTTAAATAAAGCTTTAATTTCATTCCCTAAAAAGAAAATAACCCTTTAATCCAATCAAATGCGTCATTTTGTTATATTACACAATTTATACGATATAAAAGCTTGTTACGGGATTAATCTACAAAGTTGTATTAAATCAACACAAGTGAACCTCGCAACAAGCTTTGTTATCGTCATTATCGTATAAATAGTGTAATGTAATAAAATTACGCATTTGAATGGATTAAAATGTTATTTTCTTTTTAGAGAATGAAATAAAAGCTTTATTTAAAAATATTTTTTACTTTTAATTTATTTTGTCTTTGGATTACAAGACCCAAAACGCGGGTGGCCATCGTGTGTTGTCACTACTCTACAGGGTGTAACAGAAGGGTGTAGTCATATTTTAGAGGGTTGTTAGGGAGACCATTCTAAGCAACTTTTACTATGAAACCGATTTCATCAGAGCATCTTTATTTTTCATTGCTCCATACGATTTGGTCCGGGCGGTCAGCTGATTTGTATAGAGAAGTAAATAAAGTTGCTCTGATCAAATCGGTTTCATAGTGAAAGTTGTCTCTAACAACCCCCTAAAATTGACAACACCTTTCTGTTACACCCTGTATACACAAATCTGTCTCCCGTTCCCAATCACGCTAGAATCGATAGCATCGTCAACGAGGCGTTTCCGAGTCAGTTTTTGTAATAAAAAACGATGGCCTCTTATGGCCAATCCCAATAACCTATCTTCTATCCATAATCTGCAGATTTGAGATTGCTAGTGTAAATTTTGACATAAATCCCATATCGCAACTGTCAAATGTAACGCGTAATCTGCAGATCACGGATAGAGATAGGTTATTGGGATCGGCCGTTAGACGCTCCGTGATAGGTTTTGACGTTTGTATTAGACTAGTCTCGGAACTCGCCTATTTATACAGCTGTCCTGTCCAACGATCTTTAGGCGTGCGGTGACAGGTGAAAGTTACGATTTTTGACAGGATCATTGCATGAGGATGCGTACAGTGCCACCAACTTAGCTGTTCAGTTGATAGCGGTCGCTAGTGTCATAGTAGTCTTCATAATAGCGGACATAGTATAGTATGTAATAGGATGTATTCTCTTTGATGGCGGATGACAAGTCCGTAGTACCAATTTTTCCCACCTGAACAGCTAAGTTGGTGGCTCTGTAGACGTGACGCCCCCTTGTAAACGACACTCACACGCCAAAACACACTCACCCACACACTCGTACGTTACCGTCGCTACGTACCGTCACGCCACCCTCCATGCGCACCATAATCTCGGACGCACTCTATACGTGTCATCATCATCACTGTCATATTGTCAACCACAGATCAACTAGCAAAGAGTTTCATTATTCTGAGCATCAAACTTATTGGTTAGGTTGTAGTTTACACAGTCATGTGACCGGCCGTTTTCGCGCGAATCTAAAATAAATTTACAAAAAATATTTATTTATCCTAATATAGAACGCTTTTTGAGAAAAAGATGATTGTAATAAACGTACTGAGATGCTAAATAAATTTCGAAAAGATGATGTGTATGACTAGCCACCGAGGAACACCAATCGTTATTAGAACAACACTTTTAAACTTATAACGAACGTTTACACCCCAGGTATACTCGTATCTTTAAAACGGGGCGTACAATAGAACGAGTTTAATCTGTTGTATTTCTGCTAAAATTCAATGTCAGGTATTACGTACGCAATAGAGCACATACATCGCGCAAAGAGGTCAAGTTCTCGTATGATTCCAGTTGTGGGCTAGTTGCTGCACCATGGTCGCGTTGCGAAACCGCCAAGGTGCATTTGAGATCGAGTCGTGAATTAACAATCGGGTGACTAACAAGTTGATGAGGCCAGGCCATGGAGCCGGCTGTATGTCGGCCTGACCACTTTCCGGGCCCTAGTATAGTGCGATAGGAGGGTTTACTGTTACTAATTTACGAGCTTGTGGCATTTCGGCTTCTCATGTTGGATTGACTGCGGTCACCAGATGGACTTGTTCCATTTCGATTGCCTCTTCGACGTGAAACAAAGCTCATCTACTAGCTTGATAAACTCATAGCAAGTAAGTATGTCACAGTGATTAATGGCTATCTCCTTTCAAACCCGATTTACGCTGAAAAATACAGAGAATGCAATTTTATCGGCTATCGGTGCGTCCGCCCCCGACTTATTTGGTATACGCCCTGTCTGCTATAAATCACATTTTGTCGATGGGTGACTTGCCGCTTCAATCACTACATGAATTAAGCGAATTTGGCAGTCTGATATTAAATCAACGGCTTTATTGTCTAGGGCTGCTTTGCTCCGGACCAAAAGTCCGAGCTTATATTAGGGACTAAATTAGTTCTGTACTTCTGAGGGCCGATTAATCCCAAAGGATCCCGGCTTGCCGAATGCGTATCTCGTTTCTCAGGAACGTTACTTGCCGTTTATCTGACCTCGGAGAGGGTACAAGCAGTAGCTCGAGATGTTCGCCAATTCGATATCTCGGCCGTCTCGAGGGTTCAACTGAGGTTCTGCTCCTTGTTCTCTACAAGATTGTTTAATTAAATATTGTTTGCTTTAATCAACGTGTTGAGCCATTAGATTAATTACGTAAAACAGATAACTGACAAGGATGACGTTAAATAAAAGCATTTAATATCTCTACAAGCTGCTTTAAATTGTTCCCGTCGATGTTTTAAAAATTACTTCAGGATGGGGAGAGTCATTCAGTCAGTCATTTTACATTGCATTTTAGGAATAAAAAGTACTCAAGATGCACGTGTCACCGCCAGAGTGGTTTTCGTCTAGGAGTCGGTCGAGCTGGTCTAAAGATTCAACCGAGGACGATCAATCACGCGGGAGAACGTTACAGATAAGCGG
The DNA here is from genome assembly GCA_963457715.1 of Argyresthia albistria. Taxonomy (NCBI): domain Eukaryota; kingdom Metazoa; phylum Arthropoda; class Insecta; order Lepidoptera; family Argyresthiidae; genus Argyresthia; species Argyresthia albistria. The sequence goes on along the minus strand of OY735268.1, from coordinate 7,215,319 downwards.
CGAGGAGCCAGAGGGGGCCCTCTCCCTCGCCCCCGCCGTCGCCCGCACAGCTGATCGCCTCCATTCTATTCCGCACCACGCTCCAGTACTCCCACAGACGCTCTATGTTATTTTACGAATGGAAATAGAATTCGCGTCTTGGATTCTTTCCATTGTTGGCTGAGTCAGTCAGCCGATGGCAAATTGGTAACGATCGGTTAGTTTCGATTTGGGTCGTCATGTTAGTGTTATTATTAAGTAAATCTAGGTGTATGATGTATGTAAGATTTGAGTGGAGCGAGATGAGTTGGCAGTCGGTGGGCACGCGAGTGGAGTGCGTTGTCGCGCGACTGCACACTCGTCGCGTGGCGAGCGCCGATGCGCGCGCAGCCGCGATCAATAGCTCCTCGCTCCCTCAGTCGGGCTCACACCACGTCTGGCCCGCTAAATTCGTGTGCCGATTTTTTGTGGTCTTCCCCATTAGTGAGCATCGTTCATTTTACTATCAGACTGTAGAACAACGTGCGTCATGCCGGACCAAATTTATGCTCCAGAAGGACTCGGGGTGGATTAGGAACAGGAATGTCAAAACTTATTTGCGAGTACGCGGAAAGTTTGGACAGTTCGACAACATTGGCGAGGCGCACTTCGCTAAGTGCTGCATGCAAGTGTGTCACTGGCACCGGCACTGGGTCTTCACAGCACAGTATGCAATGCGGTGGCTCTCGCTTACGACTTTAACAGATATGCCGGCGCCGTCGAATCGATAGTTTCCACTTTGCCAACACGGCCACACTCTAGCCTCTAGCCGAACAAATCGCGATAAGTTTAACTGCTACCTATATGCGGATATCGGCGAATCGGGATTTGGGAATAACCGAGAACCCGCACATGAAATCGGCTTATTGCGCTGTTGTGGGACATTCAGCGAAATATGGCGATATCACAGTGCGAATGTTGGAATTCAATGCGAATAGCAGTATATCACATAGGTTAGATACACATGTTTACTGGTGTCAATGATTGAATTAGCCGCGCTTCACGCGTATAGCAGGCAGCAGTGCAGCGTAACGTAATGGACTATAGTTGCTACGTTAGGTATAGGTTCTAATAGGCACTGTGATCGATATTGTAGGGTTTTACGTGGGTGATATAAATTGTCTCTTATCAGCGGGATCGTGCCGGCCGTATTAAAATTATGCATGGTAATATTAACTAGAACATAGACTAAGCATATGCCCTATGGCAACTCGTACAAAGATGTTTAAACCTAGCTAGCTATGTATTGCATATCGTGTTCGATATCAAACTGAGATTGTCAGCCGTAGACCGACTGCATTACTTGAGAATTCGCATAGAAGCAATTTCGCTTGCCAAGACTACAGATACCATCTTGAAACCAAAACTTTATTTTATTTATGGCTAAACTAATGCACGTTCAGTGGACCTTACCTAAGTGTGTAGGTAGGTACTAAATACATTTTTCTGCTTTTTCTGCTGGGATTTCAGGAGCATGATTCTCGCGCATTCGATATACGATATCTATACCTATATCGAGTAATTTTGTAGGGGAATCTGTCAATATAGGTCTCGATATCCGTATATCGAAGGCGCGAGAATTGACCCGCTCTGGTTTCACTGTACATTTTATGTAGAAATAAAAAAATTTCTTGATTCAAACTATTTGTAATGGTAAAGCTGGATCAGAATCCAGAATATTTAGCTCAAAATCAAAGAGAAAACTATGTATAAAGCACGAACATACTGGCATTCGAGACAACAATAGCGTATCATATTTTGGTTACCACAGCATGTGGATTGTTCACTTCATGGCCAGTCTGTGTCTGTGGTGCAGAGTACCTAAAGCTATAATGACAGACTCTCAATTTTCATATGCGAAGGTAAAAGGTAGTATGTCTACTGTCTTGTGCGGATTGGATTGGCGCTATTAGTGAAGAGGCATTTGCACAGAAGTGGGTTGATGTGAGCTGAGCATGATGTATGATGATGATACCTCTACTTACGATATTTGCATGTGTCACCTGTAAATATGTACATACAGCGACTGTTGTCCACTCAGGAAGCGAGCCAGTAGCACGCCAATTGCCAACTATGACATGCAATATATGTGGAATGCTTATGGGCATTCTGCTGTGGTGGCGACACGACGGTAAGATACAGATTTATGACTACCATTATCATTCCTTGTTTAACAGGATTCATAATGTATCTAACTACTCCAGACAGTGGATTTGTACTTAGACAGAGCATTGCCCATACATACATACTAGCTGGTATTCAAGGTGAAGTAATTTGATTAAAAAAATAGAAGCAAAAAAAAACCCCATTTTTTGTTCGTCATTTATCTCATTGGAGGCTAGCCATAAGCAAAGTTGTCTTCATATTTTGAATTCAATAATTTATCGTTTAATCAAACATTACATGAACTTATGAGGCGATAGCTGTGATCAAGATAAATCGGCAAAAGCTGCAGAACAAAGGGACAAAACAAGCAATGCTTCAGACAGTAATGGAATAGGGGATCTCATGCCTGAGAGCCGACGTCGTCGCAGTTGTCAGTGAAGCGAAGTCTATAGCGGCAATTTAAATCGTATTTATCGTGTGAAATTGAAACAAAGGGGACCATTCGAGTTCATTGATGAAATTTTTCAGCATTTATTTACAAAAGTTAATGTGTCTCCCGAGCGGAGCTGACATTTGGAATAGCTTACCCCCGAAGTGGTAAATGGTGAATCAGACGGATATAGGACAGTTAGTAAAAACTGTGAAAGTGCTTTATGCAAACGGACATAGCAATGAAACTGAAATCACACTCGTATTTATCGACACTCGACAGACAGCATTACAGTAAATTGAATTCACGCAAATAATCTAGACGAGTATCCAGCAAATAATCAGACCTTGTATCCGTCATAACATTTGTGGAGAAGTTATGAGAAGTTTTGTGTTATTATTATGGTTCCTGTTCGAGAAGTAAAGCAAGTATTGCAGGCAGGGCAAAGTGATCGGCCAAGGAAATGACAATAGAGTCGCCCGACACAATGACTGAGTGGGTGGGCTTGTCGCCCGGGTTCACTGAACGCCATTGTACATCTTCTTCAGACATTCAGTGCCTGAGAATGCCCCCAATGCTGTCTATCTGCATATTTTACTATACAACTGTTCCTTAACAGAATGCCACATTTGCTGAATAAGCCCAAGAATTTTAATTCCTACTTCTACTTTGCAGCAGCAAATTGATTAAATACTGTAAGTTTAACTCCAACACCGTCTCAGACAACTGTTACTTCGCTTAAAACTTGTAGTTAAGTGGAAAACTTGGATGAAAGCATAGAAAACATCCATCTACCTCATGCAAGTTTTTAGCGCTTGTTGATTTCGTTTAGCGGTAGTTTATTTGAGAGGTTTTAGTTTTGAGACGGAGCATCACATGTCGCGGTGGTAGATTGGTAGTGTTTCTGCGGCACACGTGTTTTAGTAGTTAAATATAGCTGACGTGGTCGGTTCATCGTACTGGGGAGCGTGTCGCTGTCGCACGGGTAACCTACTATCTACTATAAAACAAGGAACTGCTCCAGGCAGATAGTAACATTCATAATTTATAACTGCGTAAATGTTCTTTGATTCTCAATCTCAATTAATAAATTAGCTTCTCTTCAACTCAGTTTGCGCAAGATATCAAGACAGTTTTAAATCTGACTTCAATGGGTGGTATTCTATTTATTCTCCCATTCTTCAATTGGCTGTTTACCTTTGTTTTATGTTTGAACGCATCCGAGTGTTCATTCTTTGCACGTCGTATTATCGATCGGACATTACGTTCAAACGTTATTACGGCAACAGCAAAGCTAACACTCGCATGTTCTCTACATTTCAACGACGCGCTTTGTTTACTGAAAATGTGGAAATCAATCATGATTTAGCGACGCGTTCAAATTGTTTCGAGTCAATTACAAACACATTGTCACCGCGCCTGAAGGTTAACCTTAAAATTTAATTTAAATAGGCCTAAATTGCCTAGGCGTATTATAACAAGTATAGCCCATGTGTATACAGCCCATACAACACATGCATGAGCGCGTATGGGCTAAAAAGCGGTAGACGTTTAGCTCAATGGCCGTGGGCAAGGTTAGCTACGAAACAATGATCAGCAACCATTACGTCACGTTTCCGCATCTAGGAGATGCTGTCGACTTGACTGACTATAGGGAATTGTGTTTAATTGCCGTACAAGCCGTAACGGCCGAGATGGGCGATTGAAAAAGAGGTTGAACAAAGGAAGTTGCATCTTACAATGTTGGCACATTTCGGACAGCGTTTCTCGCAGTGGAGTAACTCGAAGTAACACGAGAAGAAACTAAATGCATCACCGCTGCACTTGTCCGTCGAACTCGTCTTTGGGTAAAACACAATGTCGCTTTGTGAGCCACGAGTTGTGAAATCTTCCACTTTAAGTGATTGCACGAGCTATTGTTTTAAACATTGCTTAATTCGCGGAAGAATTAGCGACCAGCAACGCTCTACTAGTGAATGTAATCACTCAATTTGATTCCAGCAGAGATGGCACTTTAGTTTTTAGGGTTCCTTTTGATATCAATTTCTTTTATTTTCATATGCAAAACAACACAGAGAATCACTATAGGATTACAAAGATAATAAATATACAGGGACTTTTGATTCAGAAAACCGAATCACCGGATTGATATTTGACAACAAAAAGACATTCCAGCATGCAACGTATTGCTTTCAATAAGAATCCCTCAGTATGCGGATAAGACTCGCACTTGGCCACTTTTTTTTATTGAACGATGTCGTAGCTGGAGAATCCAATTTCGGTTTAATTAAAAACTTTCATGCAACGAGGCTTTTAAAAAATATTGCTTGTAACAGCCTATTTGGACTTTAATGATAGTTTCAAAGGACTATAGATTATATTCCTATAACGGTTTTTTGCTCTAAAATGCTTGCCTTTGACAATTGTAAAAGTTAGGGTTGGACACTTCAAAGGTCAGGTCTGTGCTATAATTTCTAAAAAGACATGAAATAGGATCCTTCCGCCTACACGTGGTAGCATTGTCTGCTGGTGTCTAGATAACTTCAAGTCATTGAGGAACGCATGTCGTTGCCTGCGTGGCATGTGAATAGCCGGGCCGGTTTTCTTGTAGTCGTATCTCTTGTCTCAATATAAATAGAGACAAAGAGGTCTGTAGTCTGTGCGGCCTTCTCGGGCGGCCGAACGGTTGCCGAACGCGGAAACTGACGGAACGAATGAAGCACGTTCGCAAACCATACCTTGCCTACATTTTAATGATCAATGCACGCGGAATTTTTTAATATATCACTCACATACATGGGGCCCGAGTTTCTGATTAAACGCGTATAGAAATAGAGTATCGATTGCTTCTAAGGCCGCAAAATGCCACAGTTGGCTTGTTGGCGTAGCCCATATTGTTTCGAGACTGATATCTTGATTTGATACACTATTGTTAGGAGACTGCCTGCTACGGCCTATCGACGATAAGTTTTTATAAGAAACAAGGGCTGTGACGCTAAATGGGACACACCCACGAATCGGAAACTCAAATTGGTTGAAGATTATTCACAATTAAGTGGTTTAACCTACACAGTACAACACACATCTAAAAATTTATGTATCTACATAATTATTGTTCAGTTAGACTAAGCTAGGGTGCCCCGCGAATACGATTATATAAAAGTGAACGGCAATTTATGAAATCGTGTTTAAAGAAAATACCTATCACGATGTTTTTGCAAAATACTTGTTTACTTGTTTGAAGAATATGAATATGGTATATTTATGGACAATTTATAAAACAGGATTGGATTTTACAAAATTATCGATAAATAGGTAAATAATATAACAATATACTAGCAATTGCCCCATGCTTCGCTTGGGCAAAGTCGTGTTAAATTGGCCAGTCCATATAATCTTCATGTAGCTTTAGATTTTCATATAATTTTTAAGTTCTATTTATGATTTCAATACTAACGCTCTTAATTGAGACGGAAGTAAGACACACACAAAGTAAGGATTTCTGTGTTTAAATCGTTCTCTTTATCTCTCCATCGAGATAAATTAATTACTGAGCTGCCGACGTAACGGAGGATGAATGTATTTCATTAATTCTAGTTCTAAAATGTAGAGTTAGCTTCAAATCGAAGTTAAACAAGCAACTAAGATTCTAATGATTGATATGAATACTGCTATAGAACTCATTTACTTTTTAATTGTTGTTGCATCGTTAAATAGTCATTTGCATTATCAATATCAGACTACACACAACCGATGATATAGAATGGCGTCGCCAAATAATTAGGAGGTTACGAAATAGTAGATATAATAGGTAATATGGGTCCTCCAAAGTAGATTCCACTGTTTGTTTTTTTTAATGTCCACAAATTTGTCGTGTGGGCGAGGCAGACGTCCGCGTAACCTTAAACTTCGTAGAATGTAAATGTTGATTCGGTTTCTAATGCATCCGCGTCAGAATCATTACTAACATGCCCCACGGTCAATCAGTGCTCTGTCAGCTGAGAACAGTTCCGAAGCGAGAGAAGTTATATGTTACTATGTCCTACCTAATGTTTATATGTTAGTATAATATGTAATTACGTTACTTTGTTTGTTATATAATTTGAGGTTACACTTCGTTTGAGGTCCTAGCCTGTGACAGACAATACATTAACTTTGGGTAGAAACAAGAAATACTGCAGCGTTACACGTGGATTACGTTACTTTGTTTGTTAGTTAATTTGAGGTCGTTTGAAGTCTTAGCCTGTTTCAGACAATTACCTACGAGTTAACATTAACTTTGGGTAGAAACATGAAATACTGTAGCGTTACACGTGGATACTGCAGCACTAACTTTCCTTGTGCAAAAACGTCTTATCAACGGCGACGTCATTCGATATTATACTGCTCAAATTCAAAACAATAAGTATTATGATATTGATATAAGTTTTATGCGATGAGTGACATCATTGTTATTGTGATTTATTGCTACTGTTTATATTTATAACTGTGTCTGAATTGTATTATTAAAATTCAAACAATTTATTGTTAATCTGTGCATGCACACTCATTGTTTTAATTATTTAATATGTCACTAAATAATACCACAGGCTTTTGACGATAACCCTACCTGTTATTCTCTCCTATGATATCCTGAATTGTTTAAGCTTAATTTAATATGTATTTGATATGTAATACTCAGCCTTTCAAGGCTTACCTTAATGTAATTGATAGAAATTACTATACCAAGCGCACCTGACAATCGCGATATAACGTTTAGTGCTCCACTTCATACAATACTATTACACAGTCTATGACTGTTCATTTACCGCCCGCCAGTAATCAGATGAGTGAGGACTGAATGTGGTTGTTGACATAATTGAATCATGAGTTAATAGTTGATCGATAACTGTATGAAATTAAATACTTGGATAACCTAAGACTCGAGGACTGGAGTGACTACCTGGACTGGTGGTTAAATTTAATAATCCGTGGCATATATTTCGAATGAAGATATGAACAATTTCATACTTACATATTTTTTTAGAAGAATAATACATATATTTGTGTTGTAATAATCAAATATGGCGTTGATAAACTTCATGTACCAGGTAATTCTCATGGATATGATATTACATTGCAGCTTTAACATATACCTACTAAGTAAGAGCACAATGTCATAGTAGACAATGGTGAAATCGCTTTTGCTAGCAGAAACTACCACTCCACGACAGAACATTTAATATCACACAAAGTAACTAATTGCATCTTTAGCAACGTCAAAGACAAAACTTGACAAAGAAGACAATGAGTTTTCGTCAATCAATCAATCATGCACCTTTCTAAATCCCCAACAAAAATTATCTTCAAAATGGCGCCTACGCCCACGGCCAGGTCAGCTGTCCCAAAACATTTAAAAGTTTGATAGACCAGAAAATGCTAGGTTCACTCCGCCTCATGGAAGATTTTGCCCCTGCGTTTTTATATGGAATTGATTACAATTCCATATAAAAACGCAGAGGTTAAAATCTTCTTTCTACTCAAGAGTGCGCGTCAGTGTCTGCGGGCACGGTAGGTCGTCGGCTCAGTGAAAGGTGTGGCGAAACGCTACGTGAGCCCTGGCTGGGAGCCGGGAGCCCGGAGGGAGCTCTCCCTCCACACATGTTTACATGTAGCCCGGTGCACTGAACCCGCCAGATAAAATGTTGCCGGTTCGAGGAAGCCGCCACTCTCTTGCACAGCCCGCCGCGCCAGCGCACCGTAATGGAAGCGTAAATAAGTGTTAAAACTGTTAGCTTTGCTCAAAATACCTCTGGGAGACGCTGGAGATTAAAGGTAAAATGAGTTTAGTTCAATGCCGAAATAGCTTTTATGAGCGGTTCTCACAGAACAACTTACGAACATTCAGTAAATGTTTTGTATAGGGAATTTCGTACAAGAATTCATTTTTAGGGTTCCGTACCCGAAGGGTGCCAAACGGGACCCTATTACTGAGACTTCGCTGTCTGTCTGTCTGTCTGTCACCAGGCTGTATCTCATGAACCGTGGTAACTAGACAGTTGAAATTTTCACAGATGATGTATTTCTGTTGCCGCTATAACAACAAATACTAAAAAACAAAAGAAATTTAATATTAAGGGGGGCTCCCATACAACAAACGGGATTTTTTGCTCATTTTTGCTCGATATTGATAATGGTAGCAGGTAGACGCTTAAAATGTTCACAATATGTTTAGTATATTATTTACTCAAAAAAATAAATAAATTAAAATTAAATTAATCTTTAGGGGGGGGGCTCCCGTACAACATGTTTTTTTTGCGGTTTTTTCTAGATAATGGTACGGAACCCTTCGTGCGCGAGTCCGACTCGCACTTGGGCGGTTATTAATGTATCTTTGTTAGAACGTTTCCTTTCTTACATAAATCTTAATTTATCAGTGTCACAGATACTTATTACCCTAACAAAACTTAGAATAATTATTTTAAAGCCATTCTCCTTCCTTGTTCTTAGCTAATTTTAATGCAAAAAAATAACTCTAAAAAATCATAAACAGGGCTCATACTCCTGTGTTCTTCTATAAGATAGCGAGTAGGGAGCAACAAAGGCGAGATGAAGGCATCAAAAATACGCAATATTAAATTTTCCAAGCGATTGCTGTTCAAATAAAAAAGTGGATTATTTCGCTACAAAACGCTTCGGGACGTTGTCTTGCGGCTGCGATGGCACGAGTCCCTAGAGGTGCTCTACCAGTTGGCTAACTCCTCCTAAAAGATACGTTTTGACGCCGTCTGCAGACTAGAAATAAAACATAATACTGGTTGGTCTGTTGCATTTAAATAGACACTTACGAGCATAAACTAACTGGATAGTGGGGCAATAACAATAAGCTTCTCTCGGATAAAGTGAGACGAACGACTATAAAATTACTGCGTTGTATAGTCCCTGGCTACGTCTTTTGGCGAACAAGCGGAGAGTTCAGTGCAAACGCCATATTTTCCTTTATATTGCAAGCAAGAAGTATCTCCGGGACTACACCGCTGGGAGTTGAGATAGATTGCCGTCGAGAAACAGAATACGAGAAAAAATATGACACCCTATTTGCAGGAGACAACGTCAAAACCAAGAACATTTGTACTTCCGGCATGGGTGTCCCACGTGGTAACAATTTAGCAGCATTTCTAGACTCTGCTAATTATATTGGATCTCATATTTTCTGAGCATTTTTAGAGCAAGGAATACGTACGACCATTATATAGATGAACAGCAATATGAACAGCTCGGTCAAGCGAAACGTCTTAATTCCTCCCGTTTGGCTTCGACATATACCGATCCCGTACCTCCGATTTTGCCTCAGGCATTCACCAAACGACGCGGGTGGTACGCCTCTGAATATAAACGTCCCGTAAATACATGCCCTGGCCATTCTAACGTGACCTCTGCGGCGGCATTGAAACTCCCTTTGAACATTCTCTAAGCCGAACCTAAGCAAATTCAGGGAGCAGTGAGGAAGATCTTAATAAATTGGAGACGGTACACACGACTAAACTTTCATGGGACATTATTCTATCGCGTAACTGTACCAGAATATTTATTTCAGTGATTAAATATACTATAGGTTCAAGTAGACGGAAAAAATAATGATTTTTCAAGAAATACGTATTTTTTGTCTAGTTTGAGGACCAGAAGTCCAGGATATAAAAAAGCCGATAAATATTTTCAACCAGAGGACCAAATTAATATTATTTTTTAAAACCAAATTTACTTTTACGACTATAGGCCATGATAAAAAACCTCGAACATTTCAATAAACAAGTGTAATTAAATGCAGTGTCTATAAATAACTGCCCTGAGTGAGAGAGTGGAGGGCACTAAAGACTGTTTCTGGAACATTATATTCTTATCCATATGTATTAGGTAAAGTCTAGACATTTGTGAAGCATGTAGATCATATCAGCACTATGTCTGTCTGTCTGTACGATCTAGTGAGTATTACAGAATATTGGCTAAGCTATTTTTAAGATCCTGCAACAGCGAGGTATTTCTTTTCAAATCCAAGAAACACAATCAGTGTGGAATTCTATATCAGTCTAATGCAATAATAAATGGTATGACGAGAAATCGACAATATGATGTGTAGCAAATCAGAAATGTGATTGGTTTCGAGGAATCGGTTCAATATTGTGCTATGCCATGCACGTAATACGGTTACTGTAAAAGCAATAATGATTTTACCCTTTTAGATATAGATAGACTAGCTCCACCTAAATATATTTACGTGGCAACATAGACATTTGACTTTCTAGCTCTGAGCAAGGACATTTGTAGATAAAAACAGGGCTTGACGAAATCTGGCTATTATATTCAATGCCCCTAGCGCGCCCCAAACTTGAGCTATAAAATTGAAAGCGTCGTATACATATAAATACAATCTCAACAACAAAAACAAAACTCACTTTCAAACTTGTTTTAGGTGGTAATAGAGTTGTGACGTAAACATATGATAATTAATTATCGAAGTGTTTAACATTCATAAATTCTAAAGAACACGCAAAAGTATTTTAGAAAATTTGGCGAATAAGAAATCTGTTCAGCTCATGCATACACAACAACTGTGAATATCATTTTGAAACATGAATGAACGCCATATAATTCTTAACGTCTTGTTTGTTTATCTTCCTACATGTCGTCATCGAATCTTAAGTGTTATAGGAATAAAATAATACTTAGCGTGTTATCGGAAACTAGATATCAAACGAAAAACAGGACATGAATTAAATGAAGATTTCAAGATCAATATGTATTTGTGCACAAAATAGGAAGTGCTGCTGACCAATACATAATTAATATGAAATCATTTGCCACATATAGACGCGGAAATGGAACTTATTAATGTGGTTTTAGAAGCGGTTGTAGAACCCAATCATTTACGATAAACAATAAATGATTTATCATTGTAATCTAAGTTTACACCAGGACAGGTTTAATAGTCTCAGTTATGTTTAGAGAAAACATATTATATTACATATGTATAACATGTTACCTAGTTAGGTCAAGAGCAGCTGGCATTCCAGCCAGGGAGCAGTACTGGTGCGCATCCGCTGCTGGCTACGGATCACACATCCATGCACCTCGCTCCTCCGGACCAGCTCCCAAGTCTCCCGCAGTCCCAGGGTCACCGAGCACATTCACCACACCAGAGTCACTTATCAACACCAATGTCAACGTAGAGTCATGGTTCAGCGCGGACCGGCTGACCTGAATGCAGATAACGGTGACGCAAAAACTCTTTGGCAATACTGACAATCCAGCAAAGTCCGGTAGCCTCGACCACCACAGCACTTTCCGGATAACGAAATCGCAGCAGGAAGAAAAAACAATTAATTGTCTATCACTCTTTCGCTGATTGAATGTTTTTCGGTGTCGAGGAAAAACACGAAGAAGGAAGCGGCACTCGACAGAATCGTGTCACCCCGGCTGAAATATTATCCCCGATAGAGTGGGTCAATGCAAGTTGTTATGATTGGAATTATAGCGGAGCTTAACTGAAAGCGGCGTAATAAAAATATTAAAGCAATAAAAGGGCAGAGAATTGAGAGAGAGCGACCGGATTTTTCAACAAAGTTTTGGGGGAGTCATAATTAGAGGGAGCGACGGGCCGAGCGTAGTTGAATAAGGGTTGTTACCGCGTCAGGGGTCGATAAACTTTTTATTTTATTTGGAAAGTGTTCATAACTAGTGCTTCGTCAAAGCGTATTTAGCTTAATTTGGTTTGGAGTAGTGTTGTGTTTTTCTGTTCGGGAGCGGGCCGGACGCGGCGCGCGGCGCTCGGTCGGTGCGTGCCTGGCCGGGGGACTGCCTCGACTGGCTGGCGGAGTCGCCGGCACTCCGCGCCCGCCCTGCCGCCCCCGCAGCCGCCCTCGCACCGAGCCACCACGTGCCGCCCTATGATAACGCGCCCTCCACTATCGGCGACGAGACGAGACGAGACGCCCCAATCTCACAGAATTCATCACGACATAAAAGGGCTCTGGTAACGAGTGTCGTCTGCTGACACGATACGGATCGACACGGCTGAAAATAAGAAATACATCCGATGGCAAAGGTCTGCCGCTCGGGTGTATTTCGAGAGGAGACTGCTGCTCGTATTATGGAATAGCATTTCGAGATAGTTCGGCAAATACGGCAATAAAACTGTCTGAAGCTGGATGGCGCAAAAGACTATAATACAAATGAAAAAGCGTTTTTCCAAAAATCCGTACGAGTTTGCTCATTCAAAATCAGTAGACCATTGTCTCCTCTTCCAAGGAATGTTAGTGCGCTCAAGCTAACATCTGCGTGATGATGTTTTTGATTATTTTTTCAAGCTGAAAAGCGGTTACTAGTAGCAAAAACACTAGAATTAGAAGAAAATACGACAACCTTTTATGAAAACTAAACTTGATGATAATGCTTTAAACACGCAATCCTGCAATTAAACTTAATTCTGCTATTGCCCGTGTGGATTTATAAATAATTTAATAGCTCCATCCTCATCCTAATAGAAGAAATTGGTATCAATATTATTTAAGAACTTTAATTTGACATTCTTATGAGCATTCATTCGTTATGATTTATCTGTTTGGGTTGTTTTAGTTATATTCCACATACACTCGATAATTGCGACCTAAATGCTCATGTGGAGGTATTTGCTCCTGTCATGACGTATCACATGGTCGTACTTAACACTCAACTGATTCATATCTGCCAACGAGGTGCCAGATTTGATAAAAATATTCATTATAAGGCAACTTTGCGTGATGTGTCCGCCACTCAGTACCCTCGGCACGTACAAACGACACTGCCCATAAACCATTTTACTATCGGAGGTCGAGTGCCGTCGATCCGTTCGTTCCTCCTTAGAGATACTGAGATATTGCTCGGAGCGCCCGCGGCGGTGGAGGGGCCGACAAATTGCTCTATTACTCGACATATTCTGTATCCTGGTTAAAAAACCGACAGATGGTTAGATACAGCTCATACAATGTGCTTGCTTGCTCGGACTGAGTGTTCCCTACGCAAGACACGGTTGAAATCCTTGAGGTCTGCAAAAGTGTTTGAAGAAGAGAGCTGCGAAAATTACCAGTGGCTTAGTTTGAAAAATGTTAACTCGGTAAAGTAGGTTAACATGACGCAGACCGTAGGTACGTATAGTATAGGCACTCGGCTGTTTTCTTAGACATTCTTAGGACGCCCTATTTCTGCGAGTATGAAAAGAGCCTGTTTCAAAAGCGTAAGGCACTTCAAACCGAGCTGGCTCTAAAGAGAGGACGAGTGTTTTTAGCAAACCACATGGAGGGAACTTTATTTAAGACTGGCTTCAATTTGCTCCAATTTGGCAGATTGCTATCAAAAGCTAATGGATTTTCTGGAATTCCAAAATATGTATGTCGGAACGGCTTTAATGACACTCGATAATCGCGCATTGGTAAAGCTTAGTGCTTCAATAATACTATCACTGGGCCCCACCCATATTCACTCAAGGATATCAGATGCTAAGTAGTCCTAGCGTGCTACACGTTTTAGCCTAAGTAGAATTAATCTAATTAACATTATAGAGTAATCAGATCGCAGTCAAGTTTACTAACTGTTTAGTGTCACGATCTGTCATTATTTACCATAATATTGACGAGTAGAAGGTCTGGGACAGTACCTACTGTGGGACTAGGCGCTTAACCTCGGAGTAGCAAACTCACAGTCATGATTAAGACTTGCATATAAGGCTAGATAATTCGTATAATGCAATGAAGTCGACTCAAGCTTCACCTTGTATCGAGTGAACGGTTGTGCCATAAGTGGAAGATGTTGACGGGGGAGTTATGGTGGGATTAGAATTCTCATGGTTTAAGTAAACGATTTGTAAGGATAATGCGCATGTGGGTAAAGGACACGCCATACGTCATGTCTATAGACCTCGGCTGCAGCCTTCGAGTTAACTTGTGATTGGACTGTCACGAGGCGGGGTGAGGTCGTTGCGAAAGTTGAGATCACATCACAGCTGTACGGGCAAGAGTTGTGCACTATTATTGGACTGTATCTTGACTTGCGCTGCTATGGTTGAGCACCTGACACTACCAATTCAGGCTGACAGGGTCTGCTTTAGTCAGGGGCTGGGCCAGTCGCCCCTTTGAAAAGTTCAAAGTTCAATTTTGTTTATTGACCATGAAATCATACAGATTACTTAGTCAACGCCAATATAATATTAATATTTTTGTATACTACCGCCCGTTCGGAAGTTGTGGGCTTAGGGATGGAGCAAAGATGGACTTGAAACTCCCCCGTACCTCTTTTAAAATGTCAGAGCCTTAAATATACAATGTTATGTATTTCTACTTACTTGAATAAAACAGAGTGTCATATTAAAGTTTTTTCACTAGTGTGGGACTTCCTATATTTTATGATTAGCTATAATATATATCGTGTCTACCGAGGGTTGATATTTAAAATTTATAATGCACGATTCATTGCCAAATGTGCCACGGAAAATAAACATTACTTGTGGTGTCTGCAAAAAGGTGTGTGTTTTAGAAATACCCATCTATTTCAGTAATGTCAGCGAGCGGGAACAAATTGATTAACGATGCGTGGGGGAAACATGTGCTTGACGTTATCTCTGATATCACGAAAGCCTTTTAAATTCTACCAGTACGAGTAATATAAAACCGTCTTTTATATTTTTTGTCCCTACGAGAACATAGATTTAGCACAAAGAAGAGAGGCCGCAGGAAGCCGCTGCAGACTTTCTTTGACTGCTTTCCGTCTAATCAGGCCTTTGATCTTTCTTATCACATCGAAGAGCTAATTAGAACTAACTAAAACTGTACCTTAGAGTTAGACAATAGTAAGTCCAAAGTTATTTTCTACCCCTAAGGTACAGTAGCATTGACATATACAGGGTGGAACAAACGAATTGACCCTGGAGGGGAAGTAGTCACCATCAGATACACAGTAGCGGTGGAGGTACTCAAATATTACTGAGCAGCAGCATTAAATTTCAATAAATTCGGCACACTATAATCTAACAACTATATGACACCGACATATAGTTCTATACTCATCGAACAACTATATGACACCGACTTACGGTATGTTTTCGTTTTCCTTAAAAGTTCAGATCTTTATGATCATCCTACCTACTGGCTGCTCTTAAATTTATGACGAATTGGATGTTCTGATGTTTTAGTGGTTTACAGTGTTTCGAATTTATTGATATGCTGCTCAGAAATATTTGAGTACCTCTACCGCTACGATATATCTGATGGTGAGTGGTGACTGTACCTTAAATCCTTAAGATAGCTCATTTTACTTATAGGAAACATTATTTTATTAATAAAAATGCATTCGAAGTAATTTTTTTTAATTACTTAGTATCACCTTAAAAAACACTTGCTTTCTTTTTGTACTATCGATGCAGTCAATAGTAAAAATAAAATTTCTCAAAGAAACATTAGGTCTTACATTCGTCGTATGAGATATCCATAATTTCGAATATTTAGTACACAAGTTCTTTGATCAACATCACATAGATAGAACCAAGTTATACGTTCCATTTTAAGGTACCGTACCCGAAGGGTGCCATACGGTACCCTATTACTAAGCCCACCTGTCCGTCTGTCCGTCATCGGGTCCTACAGCACGAACCGTAATAGCTAGAAAGTTGAAATTTTCACAGAATGTGTATATTTGTTGCCGCAACAACAACACATACTGAAATACGAGAGATATTACAAATTAAAGGGGGTCTCATACAAGAGACGTTAATTTCTCCCAAAGTGATCGGAAAATGTAAAAAAAAAACTCGTATTTTTCCCTATAAAATGTAGACCCCAGATTAGGGGTCGCCTCGCTCTGCTCCGCTTCGCTCCGGCTTCCGGTTCTACTTGTAAGTGTGTACCTAACAAACCTATCTTTAGTTTTCAAACAGGAAGTAACCTATAATTGATCCAATCGGACCAGTCTCCAGGGTCCGGAGATCGGATCTAGTGCGTACATTACCATAGAAATAGTTCTACGGCTACTACGGACCATATTTTCACGGGTTCGGATCGGATTCGGATCGGACGTAGTGCGGAACCGCTCTTATACTATACTTGGTTATATGCATACATTTTAAGGCTAGTGATATATTTGGGTAGTAATAGCACAAAAAAGTGCTTATTAAAATTTGGTGATTTTTTACTAATTTTGGGTTTTGAATACATTCTGAAGTGCAGGCATGACTTAATAGCTAAAAAGATTGTCAATTTGATGTAAAAGTCAAAGGCATTTATTTGCAAATATAGGTAGGTTATGGTGTTATATACATATAAAGAAGCTTAACTATATCTTATCCTCTAAGGATGTGCAAATTATTGAATATAATTAAAATTTTAATTGAACATATTTAGCACAAATATCTCTAGCAGAGAATAACCAATAGTACACATACTTAAGCATTGTAATTTAAGGTATCATATTTTTGGTACAGGTTAAATTTTTTGTGCTTATTAAACATTTTTTGGGTAAGGCTGCTTATATTTAAAAAAATTTTTTGTTGGTCATCATGTAGTCTCACAATCCGTGAATTCAAATCCGGTCGTGAGTTCAAATCCTCGTGAGGGCTTAATCTTTTTTATTTTTGTTTTATTGTTTATAGTGCTTAAGCTTTATTATACGATAGTACGGTACTCTTCGTGTGCGATTCCGACCTGCACTTGACCGTTTTTTTTTACTTTTCATATCTTAGAACTTTAGTACTAAATATTCGATTTTATGGATATCTCGTACGACAGACGAGTGTAAGACCTATGTTTCTTGGATAAATTGTATCTTTACTATCCAAGCGCCATTTGTAATTGGTATCGTAGTTTTTCTGCATAGAAGGTTCGCAGCTAGGATCCCCCGCCCCGATCGTCAACATAGGTCCTTCGTCGAGCCGGATTGACTGCATTGATTAGTGCAAAAAATAGCGAGTGTTTTTATTTTTGCTGGTTCTATTCTCGGGTGAGACAACGAATTAAAAAAAACTTTAAATGCTCTTTTATTTATTTTTAAAAACTTGTCTTGTGTTATGTATGTCGGAGTACTATTAATCTCTTCTGTGGTTATGTCCTAGTGTGAAGTGTGAAATGTTTAAGATGTCAGGTTTTGTATTATGTTAGAAGTCTATATTTTGTGCTATGTGTCGCCTGTCATTGTTTTTTCTCCAAATAAATAAAATAAAAATAATGTTTCCTTTAAGAAAATGAAAAAATAATAATACGTTAAGCTTAAAAGGATTTAAGGTACCTACTTCCCCTCCAGGCAGGGCCCATTCGTTTGTATCATCCTGTATAATAAATGTTTGTAAAGACTGTACCACAGTATTATTATAGACAGTAGATAATCATCGAACAAAGGTACATCGCACGGCTGCACACATGCGCGTGTCAGAAAATAGAATTAAAGTGTCAGAAAATAGAATTTAACCGAGGTAATGGAGGACTATTCTATGTTTTGTATGGTATATGTTTAACTTTAGCTATAGGTAATAATCTAATTCATGATGAGATTGATATCCAATTATAATGATGATTCATTCTGATCGTTGAGTTATCGGAAGAAGTCTTCTCCTAATTTCATCAGTCCTGATCTAAGTAAGTAGGTAGTTCTGGTCAAGCTATACAGACCAATTGTATGTACGATATGGAACTTTTTGATAATAACAAACTCAGTTAGGAATTTCAAATCAAAGGTATTTATTTTCTGTAGATATTTTAAAATACTTATTCCCAGAGTTAGAACACTTCACCCCCCCCCTTGCCACTTCACTACGTTGGACCACTGTGAGAGAAGAAGGGCGAAGAAACTCACACAGATTAATCTTTTGATCTCTTTTAAACATATTCATACATTTTGTCTTATTCTAAACCGAACTAATTTCATAGATAGTTACACACTACATCTCACTAAAAAGTTTGTGCAGTTTGCACCGAAATATACAACAATACAATATAGTTATTGATACATTTAGAATATAATACACTTATCTTATTCGTGTCCAGTCCACCACGAAGACAATCTCTCAACACCAACACAACAACCTTTCTCAATCACACTTGCCACCAGACTGTCCCTCCAATGCTTCAAACAGCCCAAGGAGGAACCGTCTTGGCGCGTAAAGTTCGCGCCAAAACATTTTGCCTGATCAAACACCATTATTAAAATAGTTAAAGCCCATAAGTATGACGCCTAGTATTTTAAACCATAATTTCTCATTAAAATGTTATTTTTAAGAACATCCTTATAATTTTAAGACTATGCTCATTTATTTCAACGTCAAAATCATACGCCACTTCCCGGCGCGATACCGCGCCTCCTCATGACAAATGACACAAGCTGAAATAAAATAGCTGAAGGCCATAAATACAATCTATGATTACCAGGTATGATTTCTCATTGATGTTTCATTTTTAGGACGTCTCTGTAATTTATAAAGGCTGTATCAAAAATACCTTGAGCAGTGGTATTTTTGATACGTCATTTCCCGAAACTGAGAATTAGGTGCTTGATCGAAACAAATGAAATCTCGACAACAGAAATCACTGAGGAAATGCATAATTAATTACAACATGGTTAATTAATTCAATATAATATCTAGTACAAAAGCATTTATATGCTAACACGGCCAGACTGACTGTACAATCGCTCTCGATGTACATGAGAAAGAAAAAAAAAATACAAACAGCCACTTATTGGGGATTAGGTACATTATCAGACAATGACCGAATCAAGAAACTAGTATCTACACAATAGAGGCACATACAATGCAACTACAAAAATAAAAAAAATTACCACTGTATTCTGTGCCTCACTCTTTAGAAAGAGTCCGCAGCACCTGCCTGTACATTTGTCCAAGACTTGGTGCGTCACTCCCATCGAGTCCCTAGCACCCAAGCCAAGTCATGGTGCGTCACTCCCATCGAGTCCCTAGCACCCAAGCCAAATCATGGTGCGTCACTCCCATCGAGTCCCTAGCACCCAAACCATGTACATCAAATCAAATAAAGTTTATTTCCAAAATAACAGATACATTATGAAATTATGTTTATGGTCTCCACAGTAGGTATGACCTGTGTCGTGGAGGCCTAGGTACAGATTTTATTTTATGTTGCTGAGAGTTGGAAACAACAAAACTAAACTGATCTAAAATAACAATAGCTTAAGTAATTTAATTACTAGGGTGAAAAACTAATATACATAAATAATACATTTGTCCAAGACACCCAAGCCGAGTCATGGTGCGTCACTCTCCAAAAGAGTCCATAGCACCTTCCAGTCAAAACTTGGTGCGTCACTCCTATAGAGTCCCTAGCACCCAAGCCGAGTCATAGTGCGTCACTCTTGAAAAAGAGTCCATAGCACCTTCCAGTCAAAACTTGGTGCGTCACTCCTATAGAGAGTCCCTAGCACCCAAGCCGAGTCATAGTGCGTCACTCTTGAAAAAGAGTCCATAGCACCTTCCAGTCAAAACTTGGTGCGTCACTCCTATAGAGTCCCTAGCACCCAAGCCGAGTCATAGTGCGTCACTCTATAAAAAGAGTCCATAGCACAAGTCTGGGCATTCAGGCCCGTCAGTCGGTTGTCAATTGTAAACTGTCAATTGTAAATTGTAAATTGTCACAGCTTGTATTTCGTGGACAAATCTATTTTCATCCTTTCACACCATCTGTGTATGTTATTATAAAACCAAAAATGTAACAATTATTATAACTCTACTTCAAAGTTCGCAACCTCGAAAGAAATACCCACTTTAAAAGTTTACAGAATTGTTGCAACCTGTCACAGCTGCAATATGACGCGTCGTAACAGAACATACGATTATCCAAAGCAGACTTCTGCGACAAGATCACATCATTAGCCACTGCATTAAAATTTAACATAAATAAAACTTGATTCTAACCATTCGAACAAACAAAATTGATTAAATTGTAGCTAACAATTGGCTTCACTATATGTATATAGCTGCATCAACTATATTATCTATGGCATCTTCATTCACGGTTTACTTCACTCAATCGAGCCTAAGAAACACTACGTCTATTTGAATCCCGTCCTATCAACAATCGGTTATGGGAGAACTCAGTAGATTTTTGTATATATGTAAAACGCTTGAAAGAACACTATCTTTCTCTACTATAAATACCTAAGTACTTATCTATTTATATATTCATTAAAAAGTGGGCACAGTGGTGCCTCAGCCACCCCGTATAGAAAAAGGTGTGACGCTATGTATGTATTATTATAACGACCGTGACTGTACTTTGCTGCCATGGAGGCAATCGGGACAATTTTTAAATAAGAAACTTTTAGCTTCTCGAAACAATGGAATGGAGACAAACGGGATCAACCCATCCTAGGTTTGCTCGAAGAGATCTCTTATTAGAGATATGTGTCTGTATGCAGTTATTTTATGTAATAAAGTATAACTAGTCATCTGTGGATAGTGATATATATACTGATCAACCAGTCAACCCGCACTGAGCCAGCGTGGTGGAGTATGGCTCAATCTTATTCGGATCCGAGTAAAGGCCTGTGCCCCTCGGTGGGGACATTAATGGGCTACATTTACTTTTTACTTTACTGTGGATAGTTGTAAAAATGGCCCGCGATTTGTAACCTTATTACTTTTTAATAAAAATCAAAACCTATGAAATGGAAACCATCAAATAAGGATGGCTACACAGTTGATAAGATAAGTATAAAATTATTGTGTTAAAACTTTCTTGAACCTTTTATAGATGGTTCGGCCAATCTGACGTATTAGCTTAGCACCGCAATCGCTATTTAACATGTCTGTGTTTGTGACAGTAACATGCCAGCTCGATTTTTGAAGTTCCGTGAATGATACCTTACAATTTCGCAATAATCTTATTTTTTTCTCTAGCGTATTCACAGTAAGTAAGTACTAGCAAAGTTTGAACTAGATAAAACTTTTCTTCATCGGGTCATCTACAAAGTCTTCTGAAGGCCACTCAGTTACGTTTTAACCAAGATACGGGAGATCCCCGTAGGGCCTTACCGGCTTTGGCTGCTTGGCGAATGTCGCTCCAATTAAACTCGTTCCGAAGTGTCTCTATGCTGCAGCAACAGGGTTCAGCGGCTTTGGCTGCTTGGCGAATGTCGCTCCAATTAAACTCGTTCCGAAGTGTCTCTATGCTGGAGCAACAGGGTTCAGCTGAAAAAACAATACAATTATAATGGGCAATGAAAGATCGACCCCACTTCCGATGTCAGAAAATAGAATTTAACCGAGGTAATGGAGGACTATTCTATGTTTTGTATGGTATATGTTTAACTTTAGCTATAGGTAATAATCTAATTCATGATGAGATTGATATCCAATTATAATGATGATTCATTCTGATCGTTGAGTTATCGGAAGAAGTCTTCTCCTAATTTCATCAGTCCTGATCTAAGTAAGTAGGTAGTTCTGGTCAAGCTATACAGACCAATTGTATGTACGATATGGAACTTTTTGATAATAACAAACTCAGTTAGGAATTTCAAATCAAAGGTATTTATTTTCTGTAGATATTTTAAAATACTTATTCCCAGAGTTAGAACACTTCACCCCCCCCCTTGCCACTTCACTACGTTGGACCACTGTGAGAGAAGAAGGGCGAAGAAACTCACACAGATTAATCTTTTGATCTCTTTTAAACATATTCATACATTTTGTCTTATTCTAAACCGAACTAATTTCATAGATAGTTACACACTACATCTCACTAAAAAGTTTGTGCAGTTTGCACCGAAATATACAACAATACAATATAGTTATTGATACATTTAGAATATAATACACTTATCTTATTCGTGTCCAGTCCACCACGAAGACAATCTCTCAACACCAACACAACAACCTTTCTCAATCACACTTGCCACCAGACTGTCCCTCCAATGCTTCAAACAGCCCAAGGAGGAACCGTCTTGGCGCGTAAAGTTCGCGCCAAAACATTTTGCCTGATCAAACACCATTATTAAAATAGTTAAAGCCCATAAGTATGACGCCTAGTATTTTAAACCATAATTTCTCATTAAAATGTTATTTTTAAGAACATCCTTATAATTTTAAGACTATGCTCATTTATTTCAACGTCAAAATCATACGCCACTTCCCGGCGCGATACCGCGCCTCCTCATGACAAATGACACAAGCTGAAATAAAATAGCTGAAGGCCATAAATACAATCTATGATTACCAGGTATGATTTCTCATTGATGTTTCATTTTTAGGACGTCTCTGTAATTTATAAAGGCTGTATCAAAAATACCTTGAGCAGTGGTATTTTTGATACGTCATTTCCCGAAACTGAGAATTAGGTGCTTGATCGAAACAAATGAAATCTCGACAACAGAAATCACTGAGGAAATGCATAATTAATTACAACATGGTTAATTAATTCAATATAATATCTAGTACAAAAGCATTTATATGCTAACACGCGCGTGTTCGGTATGCACGCACACATAGCCTTCGGGAATGACGGAGACTGCTTCAATCGGGGCCGCGCCGTCGCCGTGTTCGCTCGCTCTCACTCGTTACCGCCACCAGTATGTCATTGTCGTCGTCTTTTCGAAAACGTGTGTACTGTTGTGTAAATGGATGCCTTAATAACACGAACAAATCCAGAGTTGGATAACTTTTTCCATAAAGGTACCAAAGGATCCCGAGAAGTAAGTAACTTTCCACAACGAAATGTAAACGCACACACGAAACATTATGATATGAATTAAACATCAAATAGTTAAGTATTATTTTGTGAATTGGTGATAATTAGTAAGGTTTTTTAGTTTTGCGTTAGGTATATGAGGTATATTATTTACATATAATCAAGTAGTACAGTGGTAAGTATTAAAATATTCGATGAAGTGGGAAACTAGAAACACATAGGTACCTAAGTAATATTATTACTTTGTGTAAACAATATTGGGGCCAATTCTCTAGGACACACTCACTAAAATTACTTGACAATATTAGCTCCGACGCTCTTACGCGGTTGCCATAGATTCCATTTTCGAACTCAGTTTTGAATTAGTTCATCAGTACATTAAAATAATTCAAAAGTCAGTTTGAAAATGGAATCTATGGCGTCCGCATAAGAGCTGTCAAACTTAATATTGTCAAGTAATTTTAGTCAGTGTAACCTAGAGAATCGACCACATTGTCTATTAAACTGTAACAGAAATACTTTGCATAGGTACCTACTTAAAAGCAAAATTAGTATTTTAGGTAGGTATGCCAAGCCACAGACGTGACACAGCCCTGCGAATCTAGCGAAAGTAGGTAACGAACGCTCCTAAACGGTCTCTGATTTACTACTGTTCTATATGTATACTGTGACTGTACTGTCGTTTCGTACAGTTAATTTTCCACCCAACCCATATAAAACCCATCGTAAAACTTACGGAGTGGACCTCAAAATAGTATTATGATAATTTTTGATCAACGTTAAAATAGAAGGTAAGTATTTAGAATTTTTCAAAAATAACCTTCGTCAAGACAAACCGTATGAGGCCAAGACCCCGCGTTAAAATTAGCAAACAATTGTTATTTCAACCGGAAAGTCAAACTATATTATATTGTATATTATGTGTACATACATAGGCATACAAAATATAGCATACAGACAGCATAGTATAATGCAGACAGTGACCTTTACCCAAATGCCCAGAACTGAGAACAGTAGCTCGAGAGTGCCTTCACGTATATGGCTAAGAGTCTACACTTATGAGTCGTAAAAGTTTAACGACTCGAAAACGTTAAAAGGATATTCTAAACTGGGTTGGACGAAAACTTTAAGGAACTTCTTGATGAAAGACTGATGGCCAGTTAAAAAAATAATATTAGGCAGAGTTAATCAAATATGAACAGAACAGCTTGCAATCAACTTTCTTCGCCATTTATTCGAAAATGTATGTTTGCAATAGAACAGGGACGGCATATCCATCAAATACTCCATTCCATGTAACGTTGTTTTTTTTTTAACTTTCATTTCATTTCATTTTATACTTTATTGCACAAAAACATAACATTCCTTCTTCATATTTCCAATTCTATATGGAATTCAGTTAAAGCAGTGTGGGAGGTAAGGCTCAGTCATACAGACAAAGCAATGTATACTATACTTAATTCCATACAGGATTAAAAATATTAAGAAGAAAAGTTCAACATTTTTCCAGTGTTATATGGAATGGAGTATAGTACATTAATATCATCAGATACCTAATAAGAAGTCGGTCTAGGTAATTTAACTTGTTGATTATTGCTCACCTTCAAAACGGGTTTCTTTATCACTGGGAAAACTACCAAGTAACATGACATTTCAGTGACTTGATTGACTTTCAGTCAGTTTTAGGCACAAAAAATATGGATAACCAAGCAATTTGTCAGATACTAGAAATAAATGTAGTATTGCAAAGTGGAAACTGTTGGATGGAATGACGCCTGCCCTTCAAAATATGGCCTACTTGAGTTACCTACACAAATAGCGAATAATGTTCATACATGCCAAACAAATGGGCACCAAACCACAAGGTTGTGGTGGGCAGGCACTCGGTAGGTGGCGTAACAACGAGCAATAAATTAACACGAGACACTTAGCAGTCCCTTAAATGTATAGGCAAGGAACGTTTCGAGATGAAACGCACTTTGGCTGCCAGAAACGACGCCATTGCAAAACAAACTGTCAAATGAGTTGTGGTATTTTCGCGAGAAGGGGACTGAATCTGTGAAAGTTTCACTGCTTGGAGAAAAACCAGGTATCTTTCTTCCTGCCTTCGACAATGAGGTTGAAGAGGTTGTTTCTATGGAGGACTCCAATAAATAAAATTGTTTGGTAATAATAGTCTGTCAAAATATAGTTAGATTAGAGCAGATCGATAAATCTTCGCCAAACAAACGTCGTGGACATGGACATTGGACAGTGATAGGCGGAATGTCTGTAGGTGTTCTCTGATCTTGTCTAATAACTACTAATAACTATCCCTGATTGTTTCTCCAATTATTATATGTGGTAAAAATCTTAATACAGCTTAAGTATTTCCCTTTTAAGTATGTACTTACATGTACACATTAGAATAGTTGAATTCTGTCTGGAGTTTTCAGGTTTGAGACATCAAGAAAAACTTGAATATGAATGTCACCTTAAACATGATTAAATCAGACATTCTAATTATTAAATGTCATAATGTAATAATTTGATAAATTAAGTCATACAAGATCCTTAGGCGATGTCGAGACGCTTGTTCAGACGAATATTGATAGAGCCGGCATCATTAGCGTAAAAATGTTCCACCGAGGAACATGAGAACTTTACCGAACAATAAAGATTAATGACCGGCGAGAGAAAAAATAATAATGCCAGGAAACAGAACGGTCAACGTCCACCGTTCGTACTTACAGAAATCTGGTAGGTACATAATTATTTTTGATGTTTCTATTTTTATGCTCCGCATCGCATGGAGCGCGCGTCCCAAGGCCTAGAATGTCTTAGACCAGCTGGCTGGTGAACTGAAGTCGGTTCAAGGTCGCCAGGTGAATGCCACTATCGTGTTTTTTCAATCCATCGACACACGCTTACGTGAACGACTGGACGTGATGACTATATAGCTTTATCGCAGCCGGATGAAGCTGTAAGTGCATTAACGATAGATTAAGACGGCGCCCCAGGCAAAAACAGCCTTTAGGAAAACACAAATTGCTCGGAATGATGAGTATTATTACTTTATTACTGTTACTGTACGTTTTTTCACTAGCTTATTTATCACGAGTGTCAGCGTGACTTCGCTTTCCCAAAATCGTAATTTTATTAATTTTGCTCGATAGAAAAGTCTCCTGAAGTTGCCAGAAAATCTGTCTGTCACAATGTTTTATTTTAGAATTTCGCAACGCATCTGAATTTGTGTTCTTGTTATTTATCTAATCATTATAAAAATGGCACAGTATGTTTGTTCCTCAGTTAGACTTGCTTAGCTTGGTTTTAACCTTTTTTATTTAATTTCCTCTAATAAAGGATGAAATTCTAAGTTCTGATTGCCTAGGGCCCGCCCTTAACTATTGTGGAAATGACGCTGCAATGCTTGTTCTATACAAGACGCATAGTTATTGCACGTTATAATAACTAATGGTATTCCTAACTGAACTTGATGTCAGCTCATGAAGACAAGAGAGCTATAAAGATATCAAATAAACCCACATTGATGGTCTTTCGCCTTCAACTGAGACCGTTCAGAGCTCACAACGTTTTGAGTTTACGAGTATTCTTTGAGGTTCTGCCACGATATCTCTGGAAAATAAAACGTGAAAATTCCTAAAAGATAACAAGTTACACCTGCGGGGATCCGGAATAACTAGCTATAACTAGGTAACAGCATAAAGGCTTTGTTCCCTTCTGGCGTTCTCTGTGGCTCGAGAGTCGGCGAAAAATTATGTTTTTGCTTTTTTGCTGCGCGCTCCAACGACGACGCTCTACTGGGATAGAGGGCTCCGCTCAGGTAGACAACATTGTATCATCGTATATTGCTACTGTCGTTCCCGGTTGCTGCGAACCCGACTTAGATCAGCATCAGTAAAACAAATTCACATTTATCAATATATGCAATGTAAATAAATAATGCAAGATTGGATTCTCTCGCATCAAGTAAATGTCGCAGTGGTACCTAAATATGTACTATCATACTATTAAGCTGGGTTTCATTTTAAAGGACTATACATGCACTAAACGTCAGTCATTTCTATATCGTAAACGTAAAACGTAAACGTAGAAAAATACTCGATCCAGGCCACGTAGACAAGATGCAAAACGCTATTATCGTTCGCACGAAACGCTAAGGCTGGATTCACACGGCATAGTCCTGCACGTTTTTTTGCAGTATACGTCTTAACGGATAAACAGTGGCCTTGGTTCACACGGCATAGTCCTGCACGTTTTTTTGCAGTATACGTCGTGTGAACCTAGGCCACTGTTTATCCGTTAAGACGTATACTGCAAAAAAACGTGCAGGACTATGCCGTGTGAACCACGTCTAAGAATATGTATGCGATTTGACGTATCGCATACATTTTGAGTTATCGTTTTGTTTCGTTTTCGTAGCGGTAGTAACATTGTCTACGGGCTCTGTTATGTAGTCAATAGGCTATATTGTAGCCTATTGATGATTAATGATAATCATGATTAGGTACCTAGTCGGTAGTACTCGGTAGGACAACTAGAGAAACTAGCTTGGTTTATCCTTAGACCGATTGAATTCAGTTTCTAATCTTATTTACGCGTGTTTGACTGTACCAACCGCAACAATGTAGGTAGGTAGTTCTATATTCGAGATTCTCTAGCTAGTAATAATTTCACGAGTTCTCTACCGAGCTGAAATAAAGTAGTAGGTATAATGTAGAGACAAACAAAGGATTTTGCTCGATACAAAGCTTCTATTCTACTCTTTTAGTGAAAAGTATACGTATCAGTACTTTAGTAGATAGATGATATAACCGAAGGTGATAGTACCCATCATTGCGAACAACTTTCCACAAGAAACATAGAGAAAAATAAACGAAATAGAATTTGGGTCTCCCACTAGTAATCAGCTGATAGAGTATTTTTTTTTACCTTATGTTGTTTCTTAGGGAAAGTTGTTCATAATGATGGGTACTATCATTCCCCAAAATATGGTCAGCTAATTTAATGTCATCCTGTATACCTAGTATGTCAATGCTAGTAAGAAAATTAAGTTGGTTTCTATTTTGGATGTGTTTTCTCAGTTAGTGTGCCTTGTGTATCATCTGTACTTTGTCTCATTTACAAGATATCCCTAATTCTATATCCTTCCCTAACTTCGATCTTGAATTGTGTAAACAAAAGTAAAATACAAAAAACTGGACTTGTGTTATGTCCTAGTGAGAAATGTTTAAGATGTCAGGTTTTGTGTTATGTTGTAAGTAAATATTTTGTGCTAATGTGTCGCCCGTCATTGTTTTTTCTCCAAATAATTAAAATAAAATAAGTTAGAAGTTATTGGTCCCACGTACCAAACAGTGTTAATGTACCTACTGTCATCATCATTTGTATGTCATGCCAATTACCTAAGTACCAGCAGTAGGTTATGTAATGAATAGGAGTTGCAAAGAATAACACTATAGACCCAAGACCCTAAAGATATAATGATACCTACCTCGGAAACTGGTGTAATTAAATTAGGTTTCCAAATAAAAAATAATGATGTCATCCATGCAAAACAAATTACCGACATATTGTTGCAGAATGACAGAAATTGACAGTTTTCAGATTTTTCCCTTATAGGGCCTTAGTGAGTGCACTTTCTGCCTCATTTAGGCCAATGTAATAAGCAAAAGGGAATAAGTTTCCCTAATTAGGGTGAAAGAAGGAACCCGGTCCGCCTTTGTCCCTTGCTCCCTTGCCAAAGGGAAGTGTAATAACACTTAGGCAGTAAGGTGCCTCATTTGGTGCGCGACAAGCTCACTCTTTGACTGAGTAAGGCGCCTAATTAGGAGCCTAATCAGGCGCCTAATAACGAGCATCCCTAATTAGGGGAAACAGCTCCCTTACACAAGGGCCCTAAATTTAGCGCAGTGTAATAGGTCCCTTAAATTGTGCTATAAGATCTAGCTTAGTGCCAAATTCAAGGTCAACGGGAAGCATCCTATAGGTTTAGAGTCCATTGTGATTAATATTAAAATCCAACAGTTTAACAGCTTAATTTCAACAGTTTAACAGCTTAAACGGCCGTAGAGTTTGATTGCGTTGACCTAGAAGGTTGATTTTTTCACAGATCTAAGGGCCCACAGACCTTTTACCTACCTAATGGAGAATATAAATTTCAGCTTGATACCAACACATCTTCCTGATAAAAAAAGGTCTTGACAGACGGACAGACAGACTATGGGTTCCTTCTTTTTCCTAGGTTGTGACATTTATGTATATGTAATATTGTGTTATGTTGGTATCCAAAAAAACCAAACAAACAAACTAGGTAGGTCTACCTTTAAGGAATCTTGTTCACTTTTTTCTTCAGTAGTGGGTATTTACAATCATCATGTCTACTTGTAATGAAATACAAGTACGATGCTTGTAAGCAATTAATACAATTTGTACGCAACATAAATACAATGATTCATATTCTTTAGTAGCATTCCACATTGCTAAGTGGTTTAGAGGTAACATTTACATAGGAATGTCTTTTTATTATCCATCAACAAAGTACCTATGTATCTCATCTATACTATAATGTGGTCAATTAAGTGGTAACATTGACCTCTCTCCCCAACATTACCCATGTGTGCTCTCTGACGTATCAATACCGGAATGAATTTTAACCTAATAATATTTAGCTGATTCCAACCATGTCATTATTAGGCACTGTCTCAAAGGTTCTCAATAAGTGTACCCTGCCAGTTGACAAGTAGCATTGAACTATGGCTATAATAGTTACATATTATTATTGGTCTGTTCATTCTAACTTGTCCAAAAGTTACAAGTGAAAGCAACAGAAAACTCATGATTATTATTATACATATAAAATTCTGAATTAATTTCATTCATTCAAAATATTTTTTTATCAGATCTCGGCAGTTCAGTTCATTCACATAATTCTCTTCACCAGCAATGTAACTATTTTTGGTTTGAAAGTAAAAAAATTGGACATGTAAGGAAAGAAACAGTGCATAGACTGCTTTAGGCCCCACACTGGGTTACCGTGTTGTGAGAACCAGAAACACCAAAGTCACAAACGGCGGCGGGCGGGCTCTAGGCAATCAGAACTTAGAATTTCATCCCTTATTTTTAGAGGAAATTAAATAAAAAAATAAAAAAGTTTAAAGCCAAGCTAAGCAAGTCTAACTGAGGAATATACTGTGCCATTTTTATAATGATTAGATAAATAACAAGAACACAAATTCAGATGCGGTGCAAAATTGTAAAATTAAACATTGTGACAGACAGATTTTCTGGCAACTTCAGGAGACTTTTCTCTCGAGCAAAATTAATAAAATAATGTTTATGGGAAAGCAAAGTCACACTGACACTTGTACTAAACAAGCTAGTGAAAAAACATACCACAATAATACTCATCATTCCGAGCTATTTGTGTTTTGTAGTGTCCGACCGAACCTGTGTTTTCAACCGAACCCGAACCCGAACCCGAACGTTCGGCACTGGTGTAAGGTTCGGCCGAACCCGAACCCGAACCCGAACCTTTTTCAACCATATAAAACATTTTTATAATGAGTCAGAATGTTTTTTTAGTTGTAATATAAAATTAGGTGAGAACATGTCTTCAATTAAATTAAATAAACAGTCATTAAAGCTTAGAAAAAATTACCTTTATTTATAATCAATATCCTAAAAACAATAACAACACGTTACTTCTATAAGTAAACTTTTAAAAATCAACAATTAAAGTAAGTAGCTTTATTTTGTTCACATTACTTAGATTTGTCATTTGTATGTATTTATCATTATACGTACTATTTAATCAGTCTCGAGTAGTAAATCATCATTTCGATAAAGCAGTCTTCAGTCAGTCGTTAATCTTACACTAAAATGAATGACTTTATTTTCAGTATTCGTAGTTAAAGAGTCTTATATTATACGCTAAGAAAAGCAGTTTTTCAGCATTTTCACCAAGCAAGTTACTCCGACGATCTGCATAAATTTGTCCAGCGGCACTAAACAGCTGCTCGCTCGGGACACTGGTAGGCGGCGCAGAAAGATACTTTAACACAGCTTTTCTCAGCATGGGATAAGGAGAGCAATTCCAGTAACTATATATGTCAGCATTTCGTTGCAGCAGTGGCTCAGAGAGATATGCTTGAATCCGTTCTTTCAAAACCAATCTGTGATCTTCAGTTCCAGCTCTCTCCGTTGGATTAGAAGTATTATCATGTGTATCCCACAGGCTTTCCTTTTCTTGCGGTATATTGGTGTCAAGGGAGATCTGATCTGTAGATACGGATGGAGCATTCTGCATGCCACTGGATACTGGGTTTACTAGCGGAAAAAGCGAAAAGCGGACTAGCGGAACAGCTTCAGTGAAAGATGCATACTACACTTTCTTTTCAAAGGTCATCAAATCGGAAATACACAACGATACCGCGAGGCAGGATACATACAGCACCATCTAGTGAGAAAATCATACGAATTCCGCACGAAAACTCAAGCAAATACAAAGGTTCGGCGGTGCCGAACGGTTCTGCCGCTAAATGGCCGAACCCGAACCTTGCGCCGAACCTGCATTTTTCTGCCGAACCTTGCCGAACCCGAACCCGAACGTTCGGTCGGACACTAGTGTTTTGCTAAAGGCTGTTTTTGCCTAGGGTGCTGTCTTAACATCCAAAGTCTGGAGATTTCCTTTACCTCCCCAGTAAGGATTCCAACCTGGGATCCCTTGCTTTGGAAGCACAGCCTCTCATGTGGCACTACCGAGGTTATGAAGGTAAACAGGGGTGCAATTTCCTCTTTCACCACTGATGAGGAATTGTTTAATTAATAATGGTACCTACCTACCTATAAATAGTTTTGAAACATTACCTATGGGCTTTGAGTAGTTTAGGTACTATGGATGGAGTACCATGTCTCTCTTTGAATCGAAACTGAAATTTACCTACCTAATGGAGAATAGCCCACAATGTAGATCTCAGCTGTTTGTTTGCTTCAGAGAAGTACCTACCTAGTCAGGCTTGTTGTAAAAAACTTATTTTACAGCCAGCAGTTGTAGGATAAGGTTCCAGTCAATTTTATGGATTTTGTATTGTAGTATTGTAATCTATGAACATTTGAGTAGTGAATACCGCGTACATGAATTACCTCACATGCACATGATATATTTTTTGGTCATAGCAAGGTAAACTTGAAGCAAGGTTTGTTTCTTTACCTGACAAAATTTTACAGAATCGTGGGCCACCGTATATTGAATTGCTGGAGTAGGTGATATTAATGTGACTGTAGTTAGCGTAGCATGAGTCGGGCATAATCGATTTCCAATTTTTCTCTTCGCTGTGAGGCGAAGCGTCTCGATTTGAACAATGAAAACAGTTTTACCTTAGTTTTCGTGCCTCCACGGTGCCGCTTTGATTTCCCAGGGCTGAGTATAGTTATTCACAGCACATAACATCACAATTTAGTCAAAGTTGAAATACTATTTCTACCATACAACAAAAAATAACTCAACTCTTATTTCTAACAACATAAAATACAATACACAAGCTGGATACTGCAAGCGAGCGAGGGTCCGGACATGACACAAAACAAACCAATAAAAAAAAAACAAAACTCGACTTGAAGCGCATGCGTGAGTGCAAATGACCAATCCAAAAGCTTATTTTCGTCGGTAAAACAGTTCATGTCTCTTTTTGGTAGTCATTAGTGATGTATTCGCTATCGTCATAATCGAACTAATTCCTTTTGAACATTGTCAGCCAATGGGTTTATTTTCAGTTGCATAGATAAAGAAACAGTGCTTTTAAAAAAGTACAATTAACTAAGGTTTCAGCATTTACAAGTGTGTAAAAATATAAACTTTAAAAATCGTCGAAGTCGACGTCGTCTTTACCGAAATAAGACAATATTATACTCGGATTGCTAAGTGAAAAATATTTATGTAAACATGTCAATGTCAGCATCATATGCCGCCAAAGACTGACAAGTGACAGTCCTAATTTACGGATATTATGGGCAACCATTTGGTGCAGGTTCCAGTGCCATGGCGAATGATAAAAACCACTTTGTCAGTAGGTCGTCTCTTTTATTATTTCTATCTACTGTCATTATCTCTACAGATAACTTAAACCATTTAACAGTTTCAGGCGCTTTTTTGGTCTAAGACAATCATTCTTGTTTAAGGAACACGACTGATTTTGTAACATGCTTCCATGGCTTCCACCGCAGTAATATAAAAGAGGACACAAGACATATCTTTCCTTGAATCGCAGTGTTTAAAAACATCTTAATGTCATCATTTGAAATAGTTGTTATAATAAAATCATGACAAACTTTCTAACTCACTTCAACTTCTTCACGTAGGTATTTCAAATAATGAGAGCAAATAATTTAAAGAACTTGAACTTAATCTTTCACGGTACAACTGCATTTTGATTCAGAGTCTGAAATTAAATCCAAATGATAATACATGGTGGTTTTCCCACATCACACATGTAGGTACCTATCTTAAAAAAGGTTTTAATGCAAATCTGTTACTTAAATAATTTAAAAGTATTGACAATCTGTCCCGCAATATTTATGAATCATGTCATGTTATACGGCCTATTCCATGTAGGTACATTATGTTTGTACTAACAACAACAATGTTTACATTCATATATTTCAATTAGTAATTCAAGTATAGCATTAAATTTAATTTCTATAAGTAAAAGATCATAAATTGTCTGCTAAACGAATTTGAAAAAAAAGCGAAAGAAAAAAAAAAATTAAGTCGATAATAAAATAACGATAGTAACGATACAGTGAGACACAAAAGAGTAAAAATTAAATGATGTCAACCTTTACAGACTACTGCGTGGTTTCTGTAATGCCATATTTGGTTTGTCTATCAAAGCTCGCAATAGTGAATATATGTCACTTATGTTGCCATTATTTATTCTCTTTCTTGTCAAACAGTAAATAAAAGTTTTCTCTTTTATAATCAGAGGTCGGAAAAGGTAGACTATATATAACCTAACTTTACAAGACATACATTCGGGGTATAAGATATAAATACCGTACAAAGATTCCATGCGATAGATTTAGGATCAACATATCAACAATATGTTTGAAATACATATGTCTAAAACATTTGTATTAAATAGAACTAAAAGTAACCGGGATATCCAAAAAAATTTGTGGTTACAACAACTCCATGTTATGTATTATCGTACAGATAAGGTAAATATAGTCTGCCTGTTCCGACCTCTGATTATATTATAATCGATAGATTAAAGGAGGGAATTAAGACGTTTCTTTCACGACACTAAATGATAAAGCAGGTAATTTGCGTGCGCCATCTGTGAAACCGATCAAACACTATTTCAAAGCTTATGCAGCAAGTTAACTATGTTCACCGGCAGGTAGCGTCTTTGAGCGTAAACCAAAATAAAAATTAAAAATTCATTTTGATATTGTAGATGGCGACACTACTGCATTTTATTTAGTACCGAGCTTACCAGCCGTTTCAAAAGATGGCGTGTTCTTTGATTTAGTTCCTAAAAAGAACAGGGATTGTCTTTGTTGTTTCATGGATGGACCAAGGACGGTTGGAGTTCGGTCGTGGCATTACGGGGCGTTTAGCTCATTATGATGAAGAATTGATTCCTCCGAGAGAAAATCACGCCCAAGTTCAAGTTCAATACGAGCGGGCGGTGCTGGGGCGGTGTCAAAGTTTTGAAGTACCTAAACATAATGATCAAAAAGTCACGAAAACTAGATTCGTAATGTATGGAAAAGGCAAATATAAAGGGTAACTTTTATCTATCCTATAGAGGAAAGTTTAAAATGATCTACTGTCCCCCCAGCGTCACCCCCCCCGCGCCCTCGAAGTGTCCCGGCGCGCGGTATCCGTACACGATACATAAAAATGTGCAGTAACAAAATAATCCTTAATAACTATAATCCTTTTATACATACCTACAAAAGCGATATCAATATCACTTATATAGTTTCAGCGCAATCATGAAATGTTCTACTATCACTACTTGGTAGTATGTAGTGGTCGTAAAACCCTGAGCCAGCGTGTTGGAGTATGGATTAATCTTATTAGTATCCGGGTAAAGGCCTGTGCCCCTCGGTGGGGACATAAATGGTCTACCTACAACATCATTCTTAGCCTGTGCCACTAATTTGTTGAAGCAAACAAATCTGTGCCGGTTCAAATCCACTTTTTCGGGTCGGATAAATTATTAGAAACATTCGTAGGTAGGCACCTATTTGGTGGCAGATTGCGCTAAAACTAAGTGAATAGGTGAGCGACGCTCGCCCCGGAGGAGGGGGGGAGAGAAGATAATATTAAACTTTCCTCTATAACCTCCATATCCTGATAGATAAAAGATAAAAGTTACCCTTTGTTTTTGCCAAAATTGTTGCTAATTTTCTTGAACTAAAATGGCCGCCGTCACATTCACGGAATAATATAGACAACAGTTTTTACTTTTTAACCGACTTCCCAAAGGAGGAGGTTTACAATTCGTCCGGATGTTTGTTTGTTTGTTTGTTTGTTTGTTTGTTTGTTTGTTTGTTTTTTTTTTTTTTT
Organism: Argyresthia albistria; assembly: GCA_963457715.1. Lineage (NCBI taxonomy): Eukaryota > Metazoa > Arthropoda > Insecta > Lepidoptera > Argyresthiidae > Argyresthia > Argyresthia albistria. The sequence continues at coordinate 7,179,480 of OY735268.1, read as the reverse complement.
TTTTATGTAAGTATGTGCCCCGATAGCGCCTAAACGGATGGACCGATTTGGAAAATTATTTTTTTGTTTGAAAGGGTTTACCTTCCCATTGGTCCCATTTACACCAGGTCAGGATCTGATGATGGGATCCTGGAGAAATCGGGGGAACTCTTCAAATATTATAGGCAGACCTGTAGTGATTTTTGTGTTTTTCATAATAACTCGTGCAAATGCACATGGTAAGCATAATATTGTGATGCGGAACTGCTGATGAAGACCACATATGGCCACCAGATCTGCTCAATACTAGGTACAAATACAATGCGTGGCTGACGGGCAGGCAACGCATAGCCTAAACCGGTGGACCTAGAGCCATGAAACTTTGTACAGAGGTTCCTTAGTAGCGTGGGGTAGCACTGAGATGGGATTTGACAAAATTAATTCCCCAAGGGTGGGGGGATAAGGGGTTACAGTTTGTATTAAACTCAATCTAATCAAATAGGGTTTGTGGAAGTCGGTTTTTTCTAAAGTTTACTTTTTGTTTCAATTATTTTACCACAGGTAAGGTTCATATTTCGAAATTGAGGAAAGTCGGATTCGACTTGAGAGGCCCGTGAGGGTCAATTAAAATAAAAACCGGCCAAGTGCGAGTCGGACTCGCGCACGAAGGGTTCCGTACCATTATCTATAAAAAACCGCAAAAGAAAAAAAAGTATGGGAGCCCCCCCTAAATATTAATTTAATTATTTATTTTTTAAGTAAATAATATACTCAATATATTGTGAACATTTTAAGCGTCTACCTGCTACCATTATCAATATCGAGCAAAAATGAGCAAAAAAAATCACGTTTGTTGTATGGGAGCCCCCCTTAATATTAAATTTCTTTTGATTTTTAGTATTTTTTGTTATAGCGGCAACAGAAATACATCATCTGTGAAAATTTCACCTGTCTAGCTACCACGGTTCATGAGTTACAGCCTGGTGACAGACAGGACGGACGGACGGACGGACAGACGGACAGCGAAGTCTCAGTAATAGGGTCCCGTTTGGCACCCTTCGGGTACGGAACCCTAAAAACGCAACCCGCGCCACATAAACAAAAATATCTACCTGATAAAGTTCTGCTACTAGGGCATGTTTGGTATCGTTATCGTATAAAACAAGAACGAGGAATTCATTTTTAAAAAGGTCAGATATTTTGTGAAAATGTAAAGTTTTTTTTCTCCTTTTTTTCTCTTTTTTTAAAATACTGATGTGTAGCTAAAATATTAAATTTACAAAAAATAAACTTAGTTGGTACGTTCTATGTAAAAACCTAAAGAAAAAAAATAGGCGACGCAGGTCAATTAAAAAACAACAATTTTTTTTCCAGTCTTTCACGTTTAATTAAATAATAGTCCATGTTTGTAAAAAATCGTGTATCACTTAATCAAAGAAGACAACATTTCGCGTCGATGACAAAAAGAAATACTTCAATTGGTTAAGTAGTTTGACTTTTATGGGGGTCCAAAATACGCCTAAATAATCAAGATGGATTTTCAGTACAGAATCAGTATGTGTTCCATCTTTTGTATTTACAGGGCCGCATCAGCATAGTAACTTTTGCGACGCAATACTACTACATCCCTACTGCATGTTCCAGAACATCGTCCAGGTCCAAAAGGGTTTGGGTCATACGGTATGACCCAAACCCTTCGCCCTGAACGAGTATGACTCATACCCGTTCAGGGCTTTCAATACCAACTTTATTGCAACTTTGAACTGTAGATACGAGCTATATCCAGGTCCCACAGGGCCTCTCCTGCCATGTTATCTGGTAGAGGATTTTCCCTGCGTGTTCAAGATCACCAGAGTTTTTCGGACAATATCTGTTCAAGCCTTCGAAAACCTGCCAACCTACCTGAAAATCAACTTTATTTGTAACTGCAATTTTCGTCAGGATTCTTTCACAAAGTGCACAAAAAAAAGTCGTATTGTTTTAGACTGATCTCCCACTAATATTGTCCCCCAACGACACTATAGTGTCATAATCATATACATTGTCCAGAGGAAGCTACGTTTTATCAAAATCTATCACATGTATGGAACTGGCCTTGCCTAATTTCATGATTTCTTACCCCTATAAATGTGTGTTGTGTTTGTCACAAATGTTCCCTACTCTTCCGCATCCGTACTACTCACATGGAGCATACGGATGGAATCATCCGAAGTAAATCAGCATGAAATTAGGTCACATCCCTTATGGCCACCCTATCGTTGTTAACTTTCCGTCTTTGATATTTAGGGTTCCGTATCACGTCGTTGTCAGTCTGCCCGTCCTGTATTTTTTTTTCCAAAAAAGCTTGGAGGCATGAAGTTGAAATTACAGATCTATGGTCCGTTATAGATGTGAAGAAACCAAACCAGGTTATAACGCAAATCATAAAATTATATACAGCCATTTATAATGACACAAGAGAGCTACGTGGTCTAGTGGGTTTCATGCTTGCCTCTCATGTAGGAGATGCAGAAGGTTAAAATCCCGGTGCTGACCATGTACCAATGGGATAAGTCATTTATCTTAAGTAGGTACGTTATACGGACGTTCTAACGATGGAAAACATCGTGAGGAAACCTTCATTACTCCAAAGCTGCGGCAATGGGCTAGCCCCTGTCACGCAAAATGGAGGGAAAAGGCGTGACGCTATGTGTGTTAGGGTGTGTGTGTGTGTGAGGGTGTGTTTGAGGATGTGTGTGAGGGTGTGTGTGTGTGTGTAGTGATGTTAAAATGTAGGATCAGTAGATGTGTAACAGGGTCTTGTTGGCACCCGTTCCCGCCATCGCTATCCTAAAGATCTCAGTCAGCACTTATTAAAGGAGCATTACAAAAAAATAACCCCAAGCTGTACATACTGTACGATAGCAATAGCTGCCTCCATTAAACAGCCTACTGGGCAAGACGACTACCTACTGCCCCAAAGCTTCGTTCGTCTTACCTTTTTAAATTGCCTTCATTCCTTTGCCAATGTCAAAGGAGGCTTACAAAGAAGGTTTAAGGTTGTGAGGTCCTCAAGAGGGCCTATTACGCACTCTTTTTGTGAAGTTCCTTACTAGCGGCCTGTCTTTTTAAGATAAGAATTGGGTCGACCACTAGGCGAGTCTGGGGACACATCAAACGACAGTCGAGTGCCAGGTAGAAATGGCAATCTTGAGCGTACTTACATGGGTAATTTCTACTTTTGTGTACCTACTAAGATTATGCGGAATTTTGGGAGGCTAGGTACGCTGAGGCCTTACATACGTCGGGACCATATCGTCAAATGTATAATTTTATGACGTGTCCGAACATTTGATGATAACCTAACTAACCTAACCGATTTTATGAAATGGTCAGCTGTACCTTGTTTTCACACACACACACACACATACACACCCTTACACACCCTCGAACACACACCCACACACATAATATGTACTTAATTAAGTTTATTTCTGAAACTGAAACTGCATTATTTCAATGTATACTTTGTTATGGAGAGCGAGACTTCCTGGCTCAGGTATTTTATACTTAATAGGAGGTCTTTACCTTGTATTAGTTATAAGTAAAAAGTTTTTGAAATAAACAATTTTTAATTTTAATTAACCTTGAAATGGCTGGTAACATCATGAAATGATCAATCATCAATGTGAGATACTCTAGAGCTGAGGCATCTATAAATCGCTAAGACTCAGGATTAGGATTCAGTAGAAGAATAAACAATTCCACATGATATCTGAGAATAGCTCACACCATACTTCATCGCCAGATAGACGCCTTGAACAATTGCAGCTTTGAGATTGGGAGCTAAGACCAAAAAAATCCTGAAAGCCAATATAAAACCCCCTCTTTGTTGCAGATACGCACACACATGCTGGTTTCTTCACCTACACACGCAGGGAGCAACTTAATGATGTTACTGCAGCCTCAGGCAGGATCTGACCTGGATGGGTGGGGGGAAGAGGGACGTGCGGGAAGAGAGAGGGGGCGAATCGATGGGTTGTCATGGCAACCGCGACGTCTGCCGAGGAGTCTGCGCTCTACTGTCCCTCTCTGTCTCGCCTTGATATCATATCACATCGCCTTCAAGCACCAAACGAGTTAAATCCACATACCCGTGAAATGAAATTAGACTTTCGGTCTTCAACAGTAAAGGTTTGTTTTCATTGATTGGAAGTAGATTTAAGGTGTCGTTTCTTAAACTACAGACCATCTTCGATAGCTACATGTACAAGTACCTTGTATGTATAGGTATAACAAAAAACTCTCCACTGAAAACAGGACTGACAAATCACCTTCAATTTAGGTTCTCCGTCCTTAGTCTTTGGGTTGGTTTTGGAGATAGGCCTCTACGAAATCAGGGATGAAATTTCGTGTCTGTGTGAATATTGTGGTTTCAGTGTCCTCGGGGGTGGCTTACAGGATATTTGGGGTTTGTTACAAGTATGTTAACATCTGGGCCCGTAATTTATAGGGAACGGGAGCTCCCGTGTCCTGGTTTTGTAATTAATAATATGTATCTTGATTGTTTGCGGTTCCTTGCGAAGGGATGACGCTTGTAACCATGATTGATTATGATTACTGAAGGTTTTTGTACTAAACTACTAAGGACATACTGATTGTTGTACTTGACGGCTGGTTGTGTTTTTTGCGTCAAGTTTGTTTACTCGCAAATTAATCATGTTTTAGATTGTTATCTAACTATTTTATTATAATGTCAGTAGAGCTATCAGAGCTCTAAAGACATTTAATGGAGAAACGGTTTGTTTAATTTAGAAGACAGTAAATGCACGAGGATTACATACTTAACTTAAATTGATTTCATCACGCTGATTTGGGTTTTGTGGGTAAATTGGATAACTTGATTGTTTGCCGTTCCTTGCAAAGGGATGAAGCTTGTAATCGTGATACAACCCATACCCATTGGAGTATTTTGTTTGGTACTTGGCCACATTTTACACAATTATACATGAATAAATTGAATCCTCGAACTGCTCTACCAAATATCAGTCGTCAACCTCACTATCTCACTACAAAGAATCAAAACACACAGTCACGAAGCTGACGACCCAAAAAAAACACAAAGGCATTTTCTTTTTGAATATGCATAGCCAAGGCGTCCCCGTCCCGGCAAAGTACATTAATCACCCATAAAAAAGACAAAACGAATCAAGCACGTCATATCTACCGTCAACCTTAGGTTCTATTAAAAAGAACGAACGACGCGTCTGATGTCGTGCCCTACCTGTAGGCTGACCGCCTCGTCACGACAGCCTCAACTTAATATTTATGTAAATTGGAGAGAATATGATTAGGCGGCGCCTCCCCTGCTGATAATCATATTTACTGCCCCCCTCCTTCAAAAGGGGGTTCTACCCCCCCCGTCCCACCTCACGGGTGGATACATTCTTTAGTCGATTCGCGTCGATACAATGCGACCTTTTCAACGTTTGAAGTGATGTGAGCGACTGAAATTGAACAAGCCAGAGTTGAGTGCTACGCGAACACTTGGGCCCTGTCGATTCCTTATTGCGTCGGTGTAAGGGCTACAGTAAACCCCAGGTGGTGGTTTCTCGGATCTTACTGCTTGGTGGGTATAGGACGGTTCATGAATATGTACGATATTTATAATAGTTTGATATGCGTTGCAAAGAAGACATAAAAGTTAGCTTGAAGGTAATTGCAAGCGTTGGCAAAGCACTGTGCTATATTTTGATTTGTTTTTATTTTCAGTGGCTTACCTCCCCGTTCATACATCATACATACGATGATTATGTATGCTTCGAGTAAAATAGGGTACCTACCTTACCGAGATCTCGATGTCATTATTGACGATTAATGATAGGAGATTTTATAGGATTGTACTTTAATCCTTTTCATAAGTAAATTTCATAAAAAATAATACTTAGTAGCTGTTATTTATAACGAACGAAGACGAAGAGATCTCTTATTAGAGAAAAGCTCGACTTTGTACACTTTTTCTATATGTTTTTATTGTCATGTGTAACTGTTTGTGGGCAATAAAGAGATTACGAAATTATGAAGAAACAAAGTACAAGTATATTGGCGGATTTGAGGACATTGTATTTTGCTGTATTTAATGTTAATTCATGCTGATATGATTTTGTTTCGATGAATAAATAATAAACCTCGTAACTGTAATACCTTTAGTCTAAAATAAAATTACTACAAAAATCTTGTACATTTAACCTGCCGACACTACTATCTACCCGTTAAGAGCCTTACGAGCCCCCTTCTCCCACCAACTCTAGGGGGGAGATGTGTTGTCGATGGGGTGTGGTAGGGGGAGCCACCACACACTGAACTGACTGAAGTCTTTGTGTCGCTCACCCTGGCGTATATCGCCGGGTGCTATGATGTCTGTGTGAATTTATTATGTCTAATAGGTAAATGTTTACATAGTGCAAATGATACCCCTATCCTTACCTTGTTTGTGATGTCATAAGTTTTTGTCTTTATTACCAAGTCATAAGATTGAAAATCGCGGGCCAATGGTTTCAGGCTAGATGCTCGAGCTTAAGCGAAGAACCTGGAACGGAGTAACCTGAAATGAGCAAAAAAGCTATTGAATTACGTGAAATAAATACTGAAGGTTTCAGGCGTGGTCAGGTTGAACACGTACGAATAATAAAAACTAACGCTCCAGTTAAATTACTCAATTTAAGGTTTTCAAGTGCTGTATTTTCCGATTTCTAGCCAACATTCAGTATTTTTTCAAAATTAATCAGTGTTTCTAGTCGCGCTCAGTTTTTCAGGTGATTTATTAACATAACATGACACAGTGTCACACCTTTTCCCATACGAGATGGCAGAGGCTAATGGACCCACTTTTTAACCGACTTCCCAAAGGAGGAGGTTTACAATTCGACCGGTTTTTTTTTTTATGTCTGTACCCCGATCGCGCCTAGACGGATGGACCGATTTGGAAAATTATTTTTTTGTTTGAAAGGGTTTACCTTCCCATTGATTTCATTGACACCAGGTCAGGATCTGATGATGGGATCCTGGAGAAATCGAGGGAACTCTTCAAATATTATAGGCAGACCTATAGTGATTTTTGTGTTTTTCATAATAACTCGTGCAAATGCACATGGTAAGCATAATATTGTGATGCGGAACTGCTGATGAAGACCACATATGGCCACCAGAACTGCTCAATACTAGGTACAAATACAATGCGTGGCTGATGGGCTGGCAACTCATAGCCTAAACCGGTGGACCTAGGGTCGTATTCTAGAACGAATCTCAAGATCAGTCTCAAGCTGAAATTACGTAAATCCGACTCAAATTTGAGTTTCACTCTCAAGCATCTCCTTTATTCTGAAACCTTACTCAAGAGTGCATCGCTGTGAATCGAGTCTTGAGACATTCACAGAGTAATAAACTACTTTAGGCCTGTTTTCATATACAATTGGGAGGAAGGGAGGGAGGGAGGGAGGAAGGGAGGGGGAGAGGGAGGGAGGGACGGGGAGAGGGAGGGAGGGAGGGAGGGGGAGAGGGAGGGAGGGAGGGGGAGAGAGAGATAGAGAAAGAGAGAAGGAGAGAAAGAGAGAAAAAGAGAAAGAGAGAGAGAAAGAAAGAGATAGAGAGAGAAAGAGAGATAAAGAAAGAGAGAGAATGAATGAGTAAGAAATATAGAGAGAGAAAGAGAGAGATAAAGAAAGAGAGAGAGAAAGAGAGAGAAAGAAAGAGAGAGAAAGAGAGAGAGAGAGAAAAAAGAGAGTGAAAGAGAGAGAAAGAAAGAGAGAGTTAGAGAGAGAGAAAGAGAGAGAGAAAGAAAGAGAGAGAAAGAAAGAGAGAGAGAACGAAAGAGAGAGAGAGAGAGAGTCATGAAACTTTGTACAGAGGTTCCTAAGTAGCGTGGGGTAGCACTGAGATGGGATTTGACAAAATTAAGTCCCCAAGGGGGGGGGGGATAAGGGGTAACAGTTTGTATTAAACTCAATCTAATCAAATAGGGTTTGTGGAAGTCGGTTTTTTCTAAAGTTTACTTTTTGTTTCAATTATAGCATTCAACAGTCTATTTTGCGTGACCAGGATATCACCGCAGCTATGGATTAGTGAAGGTTTCCTCACGATGTTTCCAATCACCGTTAGAAAATCCGTTTAATGTACTTAAGATAAATTAATTTATCTCATTGGTACATGTTCAGCACCAGGTTTCGAACCTGCATCTCCTGCGTGAGAAACAAGCGTGATTCTTTAATTTTGCCAAATATTTTCCTTAAGAATATCTTGAGTTTTTCTTACGATACCTACCTGATGTTATTATTAGGTTAAAGTATGTCCTATCTATCTGTTGTAATTTGTAATAAATTAGTATCTAAATATGTAACAAACGCTGTTTTGCTGCAAGTTATCTACTATCAGCAAAGAAATTTACGATGACTTAAAGTCATGATAATGAAGCTGGTTATCATCTAACTAAAGTCTTCACAAAATAAAAGGCCCGGTTGGCCAAACCAAATTCAACCTTGTTACGTCAGTGACACGGACGCTGTCACCGGGCCTTTTATTTTGCGAAGAGTGTAGTCAACTTTAGTAAAGTAAAGTCTTAGAAAGACAACTCACCACCTTACAAAGTAACATGTATTTTATCTAACCAGATACAGCCAAACATTTGAGCAAGTGTGTACTAAGTATGAATAGAATTTACTGTGGCACAAGATGATCGTGAATAAAACATCGCGTAATGAGCAAACAAGTTGGACCGTAAATTCCATTCCCAATAAGGTCTGTAGCAATAGCAAAGGAGTAATAAAATAGCTGGGAAGCTATGTGGTCTATTTGCTTGCTTCTCTTGTAAGAGATGGAGGTTTGAATCCCAGAGCCAACAATGTACCAATGAGACAAAATAGCCGAGAAGCTATGTGGTCTATTTGCTTGCTTCTCTTGTAAGAGATGCAGGTTTGAATCCCAGAGCCAACAATGTACCAATGAGACAAAATAACCGAGAAGCTATGTGGTCTACTGGGTTTCACCTTGCTTCTCACGCAAGAGGTGCAGGTTCTAATCCCGGAGCCGACCATGTACAAATGAGACAAAATAACCGAGAAGCTATGTGGTCTACTGGGTTTCACCTTGCTTCTCACGCAAGAGGTGCAGGTTCGAATCCCGGAGCCGACCATGTACAAATGAGACAAAATAACCGAGAAGCTATGTGGTCTACTGGGTTTCACCTTGCTTCTCACGCAAGAGGTGCAGGTTCGAATCCCGGAGCCGACCATGTACAAATGAGACAAAATAACCGAGAAGCTATGTGGTCTACTGGGTTTCACCTTGCTTCTCACGCAAGAGGTGTAGGTTCGAATCCCGGAGCCGACCATGTACAAATGAGACAAAATAACCGAGAAGCTATGTGGTCTACTGGGTTTCACCTTGCTTCTCACGCAAGAGGTGCAGGTTCGAATCCCGGAGCCGACCATGTACAAATGAGACAAAATAACCGAGAAGCTAAGTGGTCTACTGGGTTTCATCTTGCTTCTCACGCAAGAGATGCAGGTTCGAATCCCGGAGCCGACCATGTACCAATGAGACAAAATAACCGAGAAGCTATGTGGTCTACTGGGTTTCACCTTGCTTCTCACGCAAGAGATACAGGTTCAAATCCCGGAGCCGACCATGTACCAATGAGAAACTATAGCTCGGTATTATGTAGTAGTCGTAAAACCCCTCCACCAACCCGCACTGAGCCAGCGTGGTAGAATGGCTCAATCTTACTCGTATCGGGGTAAAGGCCTGTGCCCCTCGTTGGGGACATGTCCCCACCAACTAACCAATAAAATAATCCAGATTTCTGCCTTCCTCCGCGATGTGCTTCTTGCGAATGTGCTTTCCAAGATGGCGCCCAATTCGACGCGATGCCCCGAGAACAATGGCCGGTGGTCATTTGATACAGACTGGCCAGCTTATGTACCTACATACCTTACGGAGTATTATAGCTGCCGGTGAAAGCCGCGCAGACTAACATTGGGATTCGAAACACTTCATTTTATTTTCTTAAATTCAATTCAATTCAATTTATTTGCGATAAATTACAGTAATTTTGACAGATGTTATGTTGTTAAATACAATGTCCTAGCGTAATTTTACCAATAGTGGCATAGCAATATCATAATCATAATTATCAAGAGATTAAACTAATTAGGTACATAAAATTCATAAATTGTATACATCATCATTATCTCATGTCATTTCAATTTTAAACTTCTATCAAACACATCAACAATGGTTACTATATAGACAATGATTTTCCATATTCATAAAATTCTGTCAGCGTGTATGGGCACATAAGCATTAAATACTGTTTCAAGGCCTAGATAAAGTAAAGTAAAATGTCCCCACAGAGGGGCACAGGCTTTTAACCGGATACGAGTGAGATTGAGCCTTATTCCACCACGCTGGCTCAGTGCGGTTTGGTGGCGGGGTTTTAGGAAAAAAATTGAAAACAATTTTTGATTGAAAAAAAAACATGCAACACCACACCCGCACCCAATTTCCCATACGGGGTGGCAGACATACAGTTAATGTTAAGGTAGTTTTAGTTTGGTTCAAACTTTTTGTAAGTATTACTATTATTATTATTATTATGAGCCTGTAATATCCCACTGCTGGGCAAAGGCCTCTCTCCCCCTCTTCCACTCCATTCGATCCTGAGCGGTCTCCTTCCACTCTTTATCCCATAGAACCAACTCATCACGTATTTGTACGTATAAATATATTAATTAATAAATGATTCAAAGGTTTATGAAATATGTCAGTCAGGAGTTGATGTTGATTCTAAAATCTACTTGCTCGTGTCCCAATCCCTAATGGACACTGAATTTTGTTATTATTTATAATCCCATTCTTAAAGAGTGCGGATAATACCCATCTGTATTATGCAGAATGTGAGGTGGGTATATTATTTATTGTATATTATGTATAGAGTCGGGCAATGGCCTGTATGTTCTGCTTATTTGTTTTGCGTTGCGTCTTGGTATATAAGTCAAATGTATCTACTTTGGCATTAGTATCTTACTAATATTCCTAAGTATGCGAAATGGTGTTATGGTTCACACACAATTCCAAAAACCGAAGAACATAATTTAGAGAAGAAAACAGGGAAAAAGGATTGCCATTATAAATTGAGTATAGGCAACACTGCGAATTCCTAAGGCATCCAAACGAACTATCTAGCGAACTGAATTCCGATTACCCTGTTTAAGTAATTTTTATGCAGTTACGGCATACGTAGCGAATATTTCGTAGCAGTTTTTCGCGTAGCGTCGTCTACGCCGTAGCAGCAGAGGTCTTTTATGACTTAGTTTGATTACCTTAATAATATTTTTTTTACATTTCAGTGATTACTCGTATCGGCGTTTGCCTCTGATGCTATCACGCTACCCAGGTCATTCAGGAGTCATTGTCCACTTTGACACGCCATCTTTTGTCCGTGTTATGAATTTAAAATAGAGCTGATACAAAAAGGACATAAAATTGTAAAAAGTGTGTCAATGGAATATAATTGTATATGTATATTAATAAATTCTCAGTCCCCCTTCTCCAACTTCCATTACGTATCTCGACTTCTAGCATGTTCCGAGTTATTACGATCCTACCTGCACATTACCTAACGCCCGGCCGACAGTGCCACCCTCTTAATTCATTCGCCGATTGACAGTAGGTGACCGGCCGCGACTCAAGACAGAGCGGTCATCGTGTGCCGCGTGAAAATTGCTTTCCCCGCGGTCGAGCCGGCAGCGGCACGTGAACACAGTGTCCCGGCGGTCGCTCGCGTGACAACCGCGTCTTCGCGGCCACACGCCCTACCTACCTGGTCGCGACAGGAGCGCTCCCGGCGCCCTCCCGCCGCGCACTGATCCAGAAACAGGGCCCCGCGCGCGAATCACCCAAAATTCCAAATTTTAAATTCAATTTTTCTAGCCGGCCAGTGACATCGATAGAGCTAAATTATTGAAAGGAGCCGTGGCAGACGCGATGAGGTCGAAGGCGGTCGCAAGGCGGCTTCAGGCGCAAGGTGAGTGACTGGCAACTTTGTTTTGTGGAAAGAAAAAGAAAAGCGCTCGCTGCGCAGAGTAGGTAGAGATAGGACAGTACGATGCGCTCCGGCTCTTCTCTGATTGGTCGACGCCGCCCCCGCCTGACAAGATAGCGTAGGACATCCTACACGTGCTGCCATTGTATTTCCAACCCTACGGCGATGTGATATGGTGTATTTTTATCTGAATTTTGGTATCGAGGGATGGTCCTCAGACTGTCATTTGTCATTGGATGCGCGCAGAGAGGCTTTTCATTATTTACTGTTTATGTAGAGCCACGTTACGCTGAGCTTTGGTTTTACCTAACTAGGTATATGTAGATGCCTACATTATATCGGGGAGAGATAAAATAAAACCTTTTGGTGAAATATTTCGCATTTTAGTTTGACAATTTAAGCCTTTTCCCTGACTTGATTATAGATAGTCCAGGATCAGATTTTACTAATTTTGCATTGAAATATGGCAATATGTTACAGTTTAGTGTGCAGACATGAAGATTTTTTAAATCCTGGAGAGGCTTGAGTAGTGAAACTCATAGAAGATTAATAAAATGTTATCTCCATAGCTGCGGTAATTGGTTAGCCACGTGTCACCCACAGGATAGAATATTGCATAGCAGGCAAAACGTCGACAAAACTGTGCAACTATACGACCCCGTATACGAAAAAGGCGTGACGCTTGGTATATATGTAAATTATTAATCTAAGTAAACAAGTATGTAGTATCCGGAACGAATGAAATAATTCCTAATTATCGTAACCGTCTGTACAGTCCTAAGACGGAATTTCTAAGATAATTACCTAGTATAGGTAGAGAAATTCAAAAAGAAAATTACCTCCTATCACAAAGGCACATCTAAGAAGTTATTTGCTTCAAAAGTATCTAGATATAGCTACCGCATTGCCTCTACACGGGTACACAAAAACTCTAATAAAACCACTTGACTTAGATTCTTTCTTTCCTTTTGCCCAAAAGAATACATAGTGTAAAATGGAGTACAAAGGCGAGTTTATCAAGAAATTACTGATGGATGTGCTGGACGTAAAATAATCGTAGGTTGATAATACGTAGAGCTCATATTCTCCTTATCAGTATGTAGACAGCAATATCCCAAACACTGGGTTGCACAATGGTCCGCAGAAGCAATCATGAGAATTTATGGCGCGGTTTACGAGCCGCCTTAGATTGTATGTACTCCTGGCACCTAGACATATATACTGGAGGTACTGAGGCTCTATAGTGTAGTGAGAGGGAGCTCTGTATCACTGAACATTCTGCAAGACTGCGAGTGCTATATGATTTGTTTGTCCAGAAGTGTAGGAATACCTATACACACACAGCACTTACATTACATAGCGTCACGCCTTTTCATTTACGGGGTGACAGAGGGTCACTTATGCAATACTAAATTTTGCGTGACAGCGTGCTAACAGTCTCCATAACTATGGAGTTATTAAGGTTTCCGTATGATGATTTCCATCACCGTTAGAATATCATATTATATAATTTTAAATTAATTAGCTCATTTCGAACCTGCATCTCCTTCCTGTGTAAGAGAGAAGCCACTAGACACACAACACAGAGCTTTCTTAAATAATTATACAAACTGTAGCATGACACTACTGAAAGAAAATTTAGTGCAGGATAGTTTTAGCACTCCCTCTTATTGAACGAGCGAGCGAAGCGTCCAGTTTCAATATTGGCCAAAAATACATTTGTCTGTCTGTCTGTTCTTGCTTAGTCGTATTTATTAACAGATTTTGACAAAAATAGGCACACAAGTTCTTTGATTTATTAAAAAAAATTAGTCGATCACGATTTTTGATTGGGGGTGGGAAATAGAGAAAAGGAAAAGTGTCGGTAATTAAATGGTTATAAGGGCTCACGCGGTCTACTGTTCCCGAAGATCTACTAGGTTATAAGGGCTCACGCGGTCTACTGTTCCCGAAGATCTACTAGGTTATAAGGGCTCACGCGGTCTACTGTTCCCGAAGATCTACTAGGTTATAAGGGCTCACGCGGTCTACTGTTCCCGAAGATCTACTAGGTTATAAGGGTTCACGCGGTCTACTGTTCCCGAAGATCTACTAGTTTTAACTCAGTTCCATCAACAACAACAGCGTTTGATCCCAACATATTACGGCCTACTAGACACTGGAATCAATTATCTCAAAAGAGCATCTCTTGCGTAGTCATCCAGGGTCCCTTGGCAGCGTCACCTGATGAATTTTAGTCAATTAAATGTAAGTTATCCGTAGTTAGTTAGGTCAGCTATGGGATAACTTATATTGACCATATTCATTAACTTGGTCCTTTCATCTTCTGCATCTTTCTTTTTTATAACTATGACAAGAAATAGTCACAATACATCGTTATATGGGGTGGTAGAGTCACAGTTATGTCCAAGTTGGCTATTTACTCAATCATTTATTTTGCTTTACTGGGGACTAGCATATCGTCACAGGAAGATGGAAAAATTAATTAAGGAATGAAAATTAAGAAATGACAACATGAACAAGAAGCGTAAGTACGAAGTCAGTTAAAAATTATTATGGTGTTCTGAAATGCTTCGATGCTTAATGTAAATTAAATACATAATTACAGTACAAAACCAAACCTGAATGAAATACTGAAGATAAACAGTTTTATAGGCGTGCATAAGCAGACGCTTATCTCTCCCTCCCACAGCATATTCTGAGGTAAATCATAAAGATTGCAGATACCGCTCCGTACCTCAGTTTTATCGTTTGACATTAAAGTGGAACACCAATAGATTTGTTTCGAAACGCTGCGGAGTTTTATAATGCATAAAGCTATTGTCGATACGATTCGTATAAGAATAATAACAATGAGATCCGACGCTCTTATCTGAGGTCGATCTTGAAACGGCATTGCTATTTATTTACCTGCAATTATAATAGTAGATTTCCATATTATGTTATATTGTACCTATTTAATTTTCAAAGATACAATTCAAATACATACTAAAGTTATAAAAACAGAACAAAACCTATAAAAACAGAACAAAAGACCTGGATCAACAGAACAAAAGATCATCTGTGGCCGTTGGACTAAGTCGACGACGACGAAGTAGCTAAGTAAATTAATAAAATTACTAGGTACTTAAGTAGGAACACGTGACCGAAGGGCTATTATTGCAAGCACTTGAAAAGTTTCAGATACCGTGTAAATTATCTTCAACCATAATATTTCTTTTAGTTTGGATTAGAAGTGTATCTACAAAGATAATCAAGAACAATCAGTCATATCTTACTTGTCAAAACCCTTGTCAAAATCCTTCTGAAAACGTGATCTAGGTTGCAAGTTTCTTTAATCCTCTCTCTCGCACATCTATTGTCGCTATTGTTAGTTTGGCCCGCGTGTGTTTTAACTTTAAAAGTAACCTGAATTAAAGTATACTCACACTAAAGGCGTTGCGCTATTGTGATTTCGAATCAGACAGCATACGGCTAAGGGCCAATAACTCACTGTAGCAAATTGAAACCCAGGTACCTCCTGAAGTTAAGCCCCCGTGTCCACTCAGAGAGACTTGTCCAATATCTGGCCACGTCTTTTATGATGCCATAAAAGAAGGTTCGAGTTTCGAACGGCCAACCTCCTTGGTGAAACCCGAGCCCTTCTTGATGGCTATCAGTGAACTGAGATCAATCTATAAGATTGACGTTATTTTTTAAAAGCTTTCTTTTTCTTTTCAAGTCGCAAAAATTCTTAATGCGTTGTTGCTTGTTGCATGGGTATGCACAGATGATGTAGAGTTAAAAATTGTAGGTTCATTAAAGAAGGACATAGATAATGAAGCTGATATTGGGCATAAATCAAGGGAAAACAATCTTGAAGTGTCAAGGTAGGCTAAGTAGATTTTTAAACAGTTTCTTCACTTCAGACAATGTCCCCGTCACTCGCGCCTGCCAGCGCAATATTCATTATGTCCACGTCCCCGACTTTATTCCTCCAGGAATAGTAATCGTAAAGCCCGAGACATACCTACATCTACAGACGGATCCTCGAATCACAATAACGTCGGAGCTCAGCGGAATCCATAACCTTATTTTTGTACCGCGCCATCAAGCGTGAATTTCGCAATTACGAGATTCAAGTCCCACCAAGCGAAATTGAGCTGAAAGACGTTGATATAGGCTTTCTTTTGAGATAACTGCGCTTTCTTAAAATAAACAGCTCTTGTCTGTACACGTGCAAATGTGGACTCTATCTCGGAGACAGAGGGTTATTCTGGTAACACGGGAGTGTTGAAAATGTATACGACTTGAAAGGAGACTCTATGCGGAGGTGCGGAGGGCACGTTATGGGTCAGAGTGGTTCGGTGCGATATCCATTGTGTTCCCTCCTATAATTTTATCGAAGGTGATTTATGATCGATTGTTCTGGTGGTGGTACGACCGGACAGTGGTGGCGTGTCGGTGTGCGTGGGCGCAGGCGTGTGTGCTTCGTAACTCGCCAGCAGATGGCGCGGATGAGAGCTCAACGCCAGACCTCATAAATTAATAAACGACACGTCTTTAAAGCAAAGCGCTGAACCTGGCTTTGAGCTTTGAGTGCAGAAATACGGGGAATTCTGTTGACTTAAACACTTCGAAGGAAAACCTCATGGCTAAGGTTTTACATTGACAGTTTATACGTTTATGTTAGTTCACATAGATCTTCAGCAATAAACTTCTAAAGAAGTGACACGACTCCAAAGTCATGATTCACAATGGCCAGATAAGCGCGATAAAAGTCATTATTTATACGTAAAATCACGATTTATCTCTGACATAGGTATTATTCAGACATTTAAAACAGGCCATAGGAATCTTTTTATGATGATTGCCACTTTGTCAGTCATGGCTGTGAATAAAAATACCGTATATTTCAGACGTTTTTTTTATCACGATTGTAGTTAAATTTCAGCGAGTTCAATTCAGAATAGCCTCCAGTGGCAGTACCAGGTCACATAATCGATAAAGGCAGTATTATTTCAATAGCAAATAGTTTTCCGGCACAATTAAGATTGAGTTTCTAAGCTCAATAACATCGGCTAGTGAGGTGGTTAGGTTACTGAAATCAATGGCATGGTTAGAACTCGAATGCCAATTAAACGAAGGTATATCGCGAATTCGTTATTTCTGGAAATGCTAAAACATATAAAATTACTCCCCTTATTTAATTTTTTTGGAATTATCACATTACATTAGCATGTCAGCTTTGATTAGTTCAGGTCCAACCAAAACGCAAAAAAAAACCTTCTATAGTAACTAAATAGGACGATAGCTCGCCTTTGTCATGTGTTGTCCACTTTCCATTGTAAAATGTATTATTTTGTGCAATAAAGTATATGAGAAAAGCGTACTTTTCCATAATTAAACATAAGATTACACCAAATAGGAATTTGACGATTTTGTTATGGATTTGAGTTGGCGAAGGCTTTTGGTTTCATTTTATACCTACCTCCAAAATAAAATGCGCAACACTGAACTTAATTCAAGTTTCAAAGAGAAAGAATTTTCCTTCTGATAGTCATCCTTCGAGGTTAGCAAACAGGTAGGTACGTACGTCTCAAGTTCGCGAATGTAGGCAAAGGGTAGCTATAATTAGCTCGCGGAAATGAGTGAAGGAAGCAATAACTGAGGCAAGGCAAATGCGGGGCTTCTACTGTCCCCTGAGTGACGTTGGGTAACGAGATGAGGAAACTTCTTGGCTTGACTTTCATGAAGCCTTAAAAAGGTAAAGTAAAGGTAGGATTCAGTTGCTGGCGACTGAGTGCTGCGACATACGGTTGGAAGCGCTAAACAAGGCATGGTGCCGCTAACACAGCTCACACAGGAATATACATATATCGGATCTCATCTTATTCGATAAATTCTAAATATTCTATCACGCACGCTTCGGTTCGCGTCGCACACCCTAGGTACTGCCTATGATCCTACTGCGTGCGGTTCATGTAGGTATTAGCAGGGTTTTTATTGAGATATCGCCTAGGTATCTTTCTGTATATTTCGCGGATTAGTCTCATAATTCATAATTTCTTTATTGCACACAATTAAGTAGTTGAAATCAAACAAAAGTAAATAAAATTAGTGTACAAAGGCGAGCTTATCTCTAAAAAGAGATCTCTTCCAGCGAACCAAGTTCTGACCGACTTCTGAGGTTCGTCCCGTTTGCCTCAAGATCGCATACGTAGAACGTCTCATAGATGCAACAGTCAGGGGCTCCTTCGTAACTTCAACCTCTTTGAGATTTCGCGAGTCGCACACATTGCCGCCATTAGTATTTATGTACCTATGTATGTGTATGTATGCATGCTAAGTAGTTCTTATTTATACTATGTATTACTTTATTTATTGTATTATCTATGTTTTAGGTTGTAGATACCTATTATTTATTTATTTTATATTAACAGCAAGTGTAGTTTTATCCAGTTTATTTTTATCTTTGTGCACTAGGACTATCCTCTCAGCACCATCTTTCCTGTCCTGCCTAGGTTTGCTGGTAGAAATCTCTCTTAAGAGATAAGCTCGCCTTTGCGCACTATATGTTATTCAAGTTTTATTATTAAGTTACTGTGCAATAAAAAAGAACATGAATATGAATATATGTATGTCTTCAAAATTTTGATTTCAATAAGTGAGATATCATACCTTGTTTGTCTACGTAGGTATTGAAGACATACCTAAGCACGAGCATGATTGTGTGCGTGGGAGATCAACCATAGCAAAACGACTGGTCAGCGCTTAGTAATCGATGGGTGATATCATCTAGCTAGGATTTTATATCTCTGAATCATCTTTGATGCAAACTGAATATGATGCATTATAAAGCTTGCAGGTAACACTATTTGGTAAACAAGCTACGCAATGTATGTAGGTATGATTATTATTTAATTCGTGTTATTATTTCTACCATAGAGCTAAGTGCACTGATCATTTGATCTTGACATTCAGAGGTCAAGTGCGTTATTCCAGCAGCCCCCAATAGCTAGATAGGCAATTTCCATGGCCGATATCGTTTTGGCTGGGTCGCGGAAATGGCCATGGGCTCTATACGACTCTGAGCATAAATGTTAATCTATGTTTCCATGAGAGAAATATTCAATGGCATTGTATGCCTTAGTATTTCTTAACATGGCATAACATAGCATCATGCCTTTTCCTCTAAGAAGTGGCAAAGGCACAATTTGTGGCCACGTAACAATATTTCTCACGACATTTTCTATCATCGTTGGAACACCCGCTGTGCTTAAGATAAATTAATTATTTAATTATTTCGAATTGAGTGTGAAATCACTAGAACACGAAGCTCTATATTTATGTAAAGTAAGTATTTCTAGTAGTAAACATTTTCGCTGCAGCGAAATAAACTGTAAGAGAATTTTATCTTGTCTTACAACCAGGGAGCACTTATCCAGTGGAGAGCGCATAGATACATTTTCCTTTGAAACACAACTGACCAATTTACGGGCGGGCGGGGACGAGGTAAGAGAACTGTGATTGGTCAGCCGCTGCGAAACTGTCTGGCGGCCCGTCATCGTACATAGGTTGCGTATGCGAACGTTTGTTGAATACAACAAACGTTTGGCGAGCCGCATTCCGCCGCAGGCGCAGTCAATTGGATATATTATAGTCTCTGCTTACAACAAACAACCCCTTACTATCTTTAAGGGCAATATACTATATCTTAGATATATTAGTACTTCAACTAAGTATTGAAACGAAATCTTAGAGATCTCTATCATTCTGACTCCAACTCGGAAACGTGGGTTCATCTCAGATCTTTCAATTATCGAGACTAGTAGATCTGCTAGTGCAACATCAATCCTGCTATCGCATTGACAGATGGACACGCGTCGGCTAGGGATGTCGCGGGTTCGAATCCCGGGATCTATTGTCCGAGTGACGGATGGAGCAGTTGACGAAGGAAGGACACTTCGGCGATGTGCCTCACTGATAAGATATCTGCTTGATGAAGAAACCATCAAATCATTTCGACCGTAGCGATGGGAAAGCGCATTAAGTACGAACGATTTTACTTCAGACTATACAGGGTGTAATCATTAAATGTGCACGGCAATTATTCCGTGACTATTACAGATAAAGTGCGTTACTTAATGAGTAAAATGACATCAATATTTTGTTAAATTATTATTATTTTATTAGCCTATAGCATCCCATTACTGGGATAAATAAATATTTTGTTAAATACAAGGTGTAAATGAATTAAGAGCAACTTTTTTTTCACTTCTCCATACAAATCAGCTGATCCACTCAGGCCACAATGTACTGGGAAGTGAAAAAATAAGTTGCTCTGATCAAATCGGTTTCATAATCAAAGTTACTCAGAATCATGTCCCTAACATAATTCATTTACACCTTGTATAAAACGAGACATCCAAAAAAATACAATAAACACTCTCATACAGCCAGTATGAGATTAGTAGAAAGGTTTTAGTTTCATTTTTTTTAAAGGTTATTTTTTAAGCTTATAGTATCTACTGATATTTAAGGAAACCGTTATTAACATAACAAAGTAAAAAAACTATCATTTAATTAAGTTAGATTAATTTTATTCCGCAAATGTTAAGAAAAGGTGATTAGAAGTAGTAAATAAAGCCCGTCGTTATAGTTCGATCCTCGCCAGGATTTTGCTATGAAACCCACTCGCAATGTACTTTCTAGCATACAAAATTTGATAAAAACCATTTCATCGCAGTAACAGATGGGTGAAGGTCAAGCTCTCTTCGGATCTTAGGATATACGGAATAATCGCCTGTGCACACTTAACGATCATACTCTGTGTAGGTTTTTTTTCGGAATAACTATTTATATTGGTATTCTTATATTTATCTTCATTTTATTTTATTTATTCCTTTACTTTTTTTACTAGGAAAGTGAACTGATTCATCTCTTTAGCGATTTAGATCGATTGTTGATGTTTTGAGGGTACCGTACCCGAAGGGTGCCAAACGGGACCCTATTACTGAGACTTAGCTGTCCGTCTGTCCGTCCGTCCGTCCGTCCTGTTTGTCACCGGGTCCGTCTGCACGAACCGTAATAGCTAGAAAGCTGAAATTTTCACAGAATGTGTATATCTGTTGCCGCACCAACCACAAATACTGAAATACGAGAGATATTGCAAATTATAGGGGGGCCCGATACAAGAGACGTGTTTAGATACACTTACGCATTTCAAAATGGAGATCTTGACTGAAACTGTTTATTTATTGTCATAGCAACCATGTCATAGACACATATAGTACACATTTAAATATGATAGCATATTTCGCGTCAACCCACATGGTTGTGGTAGCTCAGCCGGTATGATGTAGACTCTCAATCCGGAGGTCGTCGGTTCAAATCTCGTGAAGGCATAAACTTTTTAAATTTTCTTTTTGTTTATTTTTTTATTGTTTTGAGTGCTTTTGATTTGTTGTACGATGGTACGGTACCCTTCGTGTGCGATACCGACCCGCACTTAACCGATTTTTTCTGATTCAGCGCTCGCCCGCTGCATTTTGAGTTAGTTTCTCAGGTTTCTTTAGCCGAGGGTGTCATCTGCACAAGCAAAACAAAGAGTTGTTTTAGACAGATGTCACTGATGACCATAAATAAAAAAATAATTCAAAAAACAAAAAAGGAAGAAGAAAAATACAAAAGGAGGCCGCAACGTCACAATATACTGAAAATAAAAGGGTGTTAAAACGGCTATTTTCGTAAAGTACTAGTCATCTAATAAATCGTTTATCCGTGCAACGTTACAAAGAAACACCATCTCATCTTATTCGATAACATCTTGCACGAAAGGCGACAAGTTGAAGTTATTCAGAACACAACACTAATAGCTCTTTAAACCCAACTACAAGATGTAACGAAAGAAGCTGATTGATCACTTGGAATCGCCCTTTAGGGCAGGTTCGTGTCAGGACACTATTATAGTAATAATGGCGCGACGTTCGGAAGCTAGATAGTATCGCATCGCGGCCGGTGGACAATAACCCTTACAAACACTCATTAAAAATAATTAGCATAAAAACTACAATAAACAAAATGGAACGCGGGACTGTTTCTAAGTTCAAAGGGCAGCTTTTGAAGAATATCCGAGGCTTTTCTCACAAAAGGGAATTGAGGAAAGAAAATGTAAATAAAACTTTAATTACTAATCTTGTTGCAAAAATGTAAGCAATGACCAGTCCAAAACCTTTGACTTTGAACAACAACAACAATCAACACGCCTTTTTAACCGACTTCCCAAAGGAGGAGGTTTACAATTCGTCGGGTTTTTTATGTATTTGCTCCGATTACGCCTTGACGGAAAAATAATTTTTGTTTGAAAGGGTTTTTCCCATTGGTACCATGGACCACCAGGTCAAGATCTGATGATGGGATCCTGGAGAAATCGAGGGAACTCTTCAAATATTATAGGCAGACATATAGTGATTTTTGTGTTTTTAGTAATAACTCGTGCATTCACTCACGGTAAGCATAATATTCTGATACGGAACTGCTGATGAAGACCACATATGGCCACCAGAACTGCTCAATACTAGGTACAAATACAATGCGTGGCTGACGGGGCAGGCAACGCATAGCCTAAACCGGTGGACCTAGAGCCATGAAACTTTATACAGAGGTTCCTTAGTAGCGTAGGGTAGCTATCACTGAGATGGGATTTGACAAAATTAAGTCCCCAAGGGGGGGGGGGGAATAGGGGGTTACAGTTTGTATTAAACTCAATCTAATCAAATAGGGTTTGTGGAAGTCAGTTTTTTCTAAAGTTAACTTTTTGTTTCAATTATTACTTTGACGTTCAAAATAATGATATAGTTTCGTAGTGGCTAATGTTTACCTTTTTGCTACGACATTAGTAATTTGAGTTTCCTTGATTAAAGAGTAACTGGGCTTATTTATGAATAATCTTACTAAGAGTTCGATGGTCTAGTGGTTTCACACTCTCTTCTCAAGCAAGAAATGCGGTGCTGTATGGTTATTCTGGTTTAAAATATTTAAAAAGCTAAGTCATCAAAATACATTATCACCTCCCGAGAATATTTGATGACATTATCGCTATCGTAAGCTTAGTATCTTCCGTCCTCATAAGGTTACTGTGAAATCATTTGCCCTTTGATTCTGAAATCCGACGACTTGACTACCGCACCAGTCATAATAACGCACCAATTGTCAGCCATAACATTTTTGTTTACATGTTAAGGGCACGGACTAAGAGTAAGTGTAAAATATTAAGGTGTAGGGTTTCTTCGTATATGATGGACGAGATGATGGCTTAAGTGGAGTTACCCGTTGATGCGTAGTCTTGCCACCTGATCCGCTGTTTACTGTTTAAACAATGCCTATAATGGTACAATGTAAAATAATGCTGTTATCACAAAAGTTACTAATGTTCTGTTCACGAATTAATCTATGGAGCAATGAGCGTAAATAATTAAATTTTGTAATATGATACATCTGATATATTGATTCGAATAATACTAATTATACAAGACACACCGAGTGGTAAAAAGTCGAAAGAACACATGCTACGGCGATAATGAATGAATCACTTGCGAGTGACAGTTGTCAATATTCCTAAGGCGTCAAAACTACACAAGATTCCTTTTCAAAAATAAACTGTTTGAATTTAAGAACCTGCTGATTAAAATAATACCTGCCTATTTTTTTCTAGTATAGAGACCGTACAGTTTTTGTTATAAGTTCGCTAACTTTTGCTAACGCACTTGAGTGACGTTTACAGGAGGGCACCAGTTCTACGCAACGTAATGCAACGAACCTTTCAAAAGCGTTAGTTCCAACTATAGATGTGCCGAGCCGGCAACATATTGCCGTAAAAATGGCAATATTTCCGGCTCGGCACATCTATAGTTCCACCTGTCACCGCAAGCCAAAAGATCGCTGGGAAACGTCTGTCACTTAAGCATTTGTTTGGTTGTCGCTTTCTTCTGACAAACACAAAGAACACATCAAGATTTAAACGCATCGCATCGTAAAGAAGTAATTGGTGATAAAATCGTATAATTGGTTGCGGTATCGGAATACCACTAATGAAACTAAACCACTCTGTTACGGGTCTCGCTAACGATCTCAGCTGGGCACGCTCGGAGCAGAATTACTGGGCAGATAACACTGATTGTTGACAGAGAAACGATACTGAGTTGAACTGTATTACAGTAATTCAAAATCTTTAATGACATATGTATACTTACCTAAAATTGCGTTGTACTAGCATTTATGAAAATTATTTTGTATCTGCCTCTTAGAGATTATTGGACCATATTGTCCTAGTCCTTTTAAGGCTTGCGAGGGGACATGAGTCATCCAACAGAAGCGGTAATTTTAAGACAATTTATTAAAAACGAATAAGAAATGTGGTGTTGGTACCCGTTGGGTCTGTTTGCGAATCCACCCATATCAAAAGTGCACTCAAAGAACATTCAATTGTAATAATTGTATTTTATTATAATTTTATTACGAGAATCCTATGTCCACTTTTTCCACTCTATCAGTTCCTTAGCGGCCTCCCTTCAGTCGTTATTCCATAGACCCAACTGATCACTCTATCTCTTCCTGGAAATATATATTTTTAAAGATATATTTCCTTAGACTTAAGTAGAAATAAATAAAACTGTATTTTTTAAGGCCCTTACATATTTTAAAAGAGGTACGGGGGAGTTTCTTGCCCTTCTTTACTCCATCCCTAAGCACACAACTTCCGAACGGGCGGTATACAAAAATATTAATATTATAGTGACGTTGAGCAATCTGTATGAGATCATGGTCAATAAAAAAATTACTTTGAACTTTGAAGTACAAAATTATTCAGTAAATAAGGAACTTTTATTTGATTGATTCTTAAAGACACTTAAGCCAGCATCCCTAGAGGGTTTCTCAATTCTTATTGTTGCAGACAATACGAATTTCATTTAAATTCATATTTCATTTCAATGTAAAAATTACACATTTTTATTTTACATGTACAAGTATCGATCAAAACACTTCGTTATCGCAAATTTGAGCAATAGAGAAATGATGAATTATGAACACTTCGTAGTACGATATACGAAGAACAAAGAGACCAAACCAAACGCCTATTAATTAGTACTATACAAAGTTCGGTGGCGTGACGCGAAAAATTGGTCAAGCTCGTGAATCGAAAGCAATTAAACGAAAAAGAAACATGGGGCTATTAGAGGATTTTCGTGAGGGCAATCTTCAGGTGTCGTGCGTGGAGGCAATAAACGTGGCGATATGTGGCCCTGGTGTGACGTCACGAGAAAACTGACCTCCTACTGAGAGCTTCTCCTGTGAAGGTAGAAGGAAAAATTACGCAAAAAGTATTCGAATTCTCCTAGGTACAATGTCAGTTAATTTCATCTGAACTCGAACACTATGTCCTGCTTGAGGTTTTGAAGTCCTCTAAGTCTGTAGTGGTATGGACACGATATGCCCAATGATGGTGATAGGGTTAGCAGACAAATTGTTTGGTATGGTTCAGTGTGGTAAAAGTGTTTATTGATGCCAAATTCTGGTGCGTTAAATATGAGTAAGTATTATATTATATATATTTTGAGATACCTGTAGTTATGTTTATAAATGGAGAAGTTAATAATTGACTAAAAGTGAGCACAGTTGTAACTCTGCAATTCCGTATGGGGAAAAGCGTGACGCTATGACAATGTTATTGTCAATACATATACAAATATTTTTATTTTTAAATAATATTTTGTCTGTGGATTAGGTCAAAATATAATTATTTTTTATGGAATCTATTACTTATTGCCAATATTGATTACAATTATTAAACAATTACCAATGATGACCGCATGACACGCAATCTGTGTAACCACAGCTTTATGAAAGCTCTAGAAGTAATGCCAATTTTGTTATGGACGCCAACCGTGCGCATACTTTGCTTAATCGATTAAAGATTATACGAATTAAAGAGTTCCTCATAACATAAATTCACCTTTAATCACAACAATAAAATGTTTATAGAATGTCGAACTGTTTACTCGAACAAACATTATTTACACGAAAGCGCTATTACCAGTTACAGCTACAGTCTATTCGTGATAAGAATGCAGTGAAATTTAAATTTAAATCTGTTAACACACACTCACAGGACAGGACACAACCTTCGCGTTCGAAAGTTTTTCTTCAACTGGTCACTGTAAACTTGGCTTGATAATTGGAAACAACTTGATTGGTTATGGGGCATGGCTAGGCCGCCACAGTGATGACTTTACTGCATTCTTATCACGAATAGACTATAGTCTTTTATTTCGATCGTTCTTCTGACCGTACATTATAAATAGGTTAAGTATTTTTGATAATAGGAGTTATATCGTTATAAATGCGTATTATGGTTGTTTTGGGCGTATTCACGTCAATTAGTCGTAAGAAGGCTTCGTGACTTTTGACTTATGGGCGGGCGATCTCCTTCTGGCTTGCTTAGATATTTCGGTAGGGCGGCGTTATGTTGCGAGCTTTTATGGAAAGTTATTTACAGTGATATTTTAAATGTGGCTACACCTGTAGCTACTCCAGTAAATGACATTATGGTGGGTGGATCCTGCTAAGATAAGAAGTTGAAAGAGGAACTTATAAGTTTTAATAGTTGGTTTGTTTTTGATACTCATCTAAGCTCGTTGGTCGTTGGGTGTGAGTGAATCGTGAGCAAATCTCTTCCTCTGCAGCCCCGAATGGGAAAAGGCGAGAAGCTATCTTAAGCTTCTAATAGGTATTTTGGAGTATGAATTTTGTAAATAAATATCACCATGTGAGTTTGCCCTTAGATAACGCCCCGTTCGTTGGTAATAAATATGATTACGGCATGTTAGTGGGTGAATTTGTGCTATTTATTACTAAGATATTCATTGTCACGCCCCTTTATTCTATGCCTTTTTCAGTTACAGGCAAATTATTTGCATGTCTGATTTGATTAACCTTAATAAAGACATTCAGTAGTAAAAAGTAGAGAAGAGACAAAAAATTACGTGCGTGTGTAGTAAATACATGATTTGTTTCTATGCACTTTTGTCAGTGACATACTCGTGATTTTTTAAATAATTAAAGTGTATTTACATTACATTGTTAGATACTATATTTTTTAGAATAACTTCTTTCAGTGTATATTTTTTCCTAATTACCAACACCTACTTTGAATATTCAAATTGACTAAATGCGAAGAAGTTTTTCCTTAGACAACGACCCCTTTCTAGTCCGGTTTACATATTCAAAGAAAGAATGTTGGCAACTTTATTATTAAGACCAACTTTGGTCTATAGAGACGGTACAGTTGACAAAATTCAATAATTACTATTATTGTTACTGATTCTTGTAAATTTAGAATATAAGGGCGTAAAGCTAGGTTAATTGCTAGGAAATGCGATACCAAGTGCAGTTTTCACCTTTGAAAAGATCTCAGAATCAAGAATAAAGTTCTTCATACAAATCAATAATTATTCAATCAAAAGTTATTAGTATTTAAGTACAAAACATCACTTTTAATCTGCTTTATGGAGTTAGCAATAGCTGTTTTTAAAAGTGAGGGACAGAGATATAAAATGAATAGCTCTCGTCACTTTTCTACTATGTTTACCGTCCACGCTGAAATATAGAGACAGCTATGCTTGTCTTAATTAATAGACTATACCGGAACTCCATAAAGTAGGGTTATGGGTATGGGTGTATCAAGAAATGTCCAGCGCCCTGTTACTCCGCTATGCCACGGACAGCGTGGCGTTATTACCTTATCTTTCCTTAGTCATTGCGGTGGAACATTCTCCGTGGTTTCGTGAAGGAATTCCTCGGATTCCCCTCCCCCTCCCCATCTCTCCCCCCTAACGGCGACCCAGAAGGAGTTAACTACTTCCACACTGATGCTTCGTAGCCGGATTCGGTAATGAATCATCGCATTTCGGGTTAAAAAAATAAGAATTTCCAGTAATATTATTCTCTTATAAATGTTTCATTCCTGTTATAGTTGCTTGAAAATTTCCTCATAAAGATATCTGAATTTTTCTGTGTGCTCACGCACGCACGAGTAAATAATATTAGTATCAATAGCAATATAAGAAGCAACTTGTAAGTGGTAAGGGGTAAGGTAAGGGGGTTGGCTTATGTAATTATTTTTGTATTACATCTGTAGATGACGATAACGTAGACAGAAAACAATGATTTGAAAATCCATCTAGCCTTTATTATAAAGGCTAGAAGGATTTTCAAATTTATCCATCTAGCATTCTATTTAGATTATTTTTATAAGGCGAGTAGCGTAAAAGTAATCCGTAGACAGATTGCATTTCAGGTGGTCCACGTACAGCGGTTATCGAATTAGGAATTGAACTCTTCTTAGACCTGTTTCTAAGTAATAGCATTTATCAACACGTATCTTAAGGGGTTGATTAGAAAAGCTTTGATTAATAGATGTGATTACTGTAAAGTGTCTTACCCCTTCACTAGCAGAAGCACACCGCTCGAACGACCGAACAATGGCGAACTATTGTTACATAAGTTGTGTCGGCGAACCGCGTACTTTTATGTGAATCTGGTAAGCCGTGTGATGCTATGTATTCTTGATCCACGAGGGATAATGGTTTTTGACCTGCTGATGAAGATTATATTAATGAAGATGCGTAATGCACACGCTGACTAATGTATGGTAAAAAAGCTACACTTAATGTTTAAATATATAAATATTATAAATTAAAACAATCTCCGTGTTTCGAATGGCACGTTAAGTTGTAGGTCCCGGCTACTATCACTACTTCGTAGTATGTAGTAGTCGTAAAACCCCTCCACCAACCCGCACTGAGCCAGCGTGGTGGAGTATGACTCAATCTTACTCGGATCCGGGTAAAGGCCTGTGCCCTTCGATGGGGACATTAATGGGCTTCATTTACCAAAACAATCTCGGTTGTCGGTGCTGTGGTTATGACCGAGAAACAAAAGAAAGTCGCCGAAACCCTTAACCTTTCAGAGCGTTCCGACTTCCGAGTTTCCCAAAAGTTACGATCCAATTAACAGAAGAAGGACAGCATGAACCCGCCCGTGTAGATTTTATATTTCGACTGAATTATCGCTCGAGCTGTGTAATAAGTTGGTTGGTCTGGAGTCACGCATGTCTCTTATCCGGGGGCGAACATATTTTCTTCATTAGCTTGACCGCGTCTCGTGCCTCCACGGCACAGTAAAAAGCTTAAGGTCTTTCCCTATTAGAATATTCGCGTGTGTGCCGACGTAAATCACTGGATTGTCACTCCGGCCGACTTATAATTTTATTGTCGGACGAGGGCGACACGACAACGACAGTCACGCGACGACATGTCTCGCGACATGTAAGCCACTGGACACAAGTTTTTATTATCCTCACACAACTATTTCATATCTGAACCAACCGTCTAGACGACAAGCTTTCGTGCGAGATTAATGGTAATTGGGCGGAGTATTAAATATTAAGATATAGGTGGTTGATGGCGAAGCTTAGTCAAGAATGTCGTGTGCTAGATTTGGGAGTAGATTGGATTTCGTAAACGGCTAATTCCGACGTTAGTTGGCGTTCACCATATTTCAGGTCACTTAGATAATGCTGACATGCGATGTAGACATATAGACCCGGAAATACAACTTAATTTAGGTTTTTATTATTAATTCAACAATTTAAGTTTTAGTTCGGTTACCTACTAGTTTATTTACTGTTTCTGGTTACTATGATCGACTAACAATCTCCTTTGTAAGCTCTAGTAAGATTGTAGAATTGTAGATATGCCGGAATCTTCTATGGCATATGCCAGTACATCTCTGGCTTCCTGATCGCAAGAAGTTTTCGCCTATTGCTGAAAGAAAAATGCATTCAACAGAGACTATTTTCCCGTCTCACCTTCAGTCCTGAAAGTAGGTTGTCCGCCCGTCACGCGGGGCGTGCAGGGAGGGGTGAGGGGTAGGGGGAGGGTCACCTCTGTTATTACGACAGGATGTCGAGCGGTCCCCGTAATAGGTGTCATTACTGTGTCGTTTAGAAATTGCCTCACTATCGGACGAGTTATCACAGTGCCTTTATAGGTCCAGATTACATGGTGGCGAGCTCTACATACCGGTGCTGTGTGCTGCGTATGTTTGTGTGTGTTTATGATACTTGTGCATGTATGTGTGTATGTAATGTATGTATGAACTCCGCCTCCGGTTCATTGGCAACCGGTCGTTTATTGAGTGACCGTAATTCCAGCGATTATACTCGACAAGCGGTTATAGAGTTAAACGTTTTGTGCGGAGATATTTTTTGTATAAAACACTAGACTTTAAACATTTGCAATCACAACTTTGCGAAAAAATACTTCTTTATTTAATAAAAGATTTAATAGTGATGGTAAACGTTGGGTAAACACTATCATCGCATGAAGTGCGCGTGAAGCTATTTATTTTCTATTAATTGACAAAAACAAATATAATTGGTGAATTCATATTTTTTTTGTGAATTCATAGAAATTAAATAGCTTACGCACTGAGCCAGCGTAGTGGAGTATGGCTCAATCTTACTCGGATCCGAGTAAAGGCCTGTGCCTCTCGGTGGGGACATTAATGGGCTACATTTACTTACTTACTTACTTACTTACGCGTACTTCATCTGATGATAGTGTTTACCCAACGTTTGCCATCACTATTAAATATTTTATTAAGTAACTAGGTATTTTTTCAAACGGGAAAAATAATACTCGAATTGAACAAACATTACGACAGGGCAGTAGTTTATCATAAACAAGACAACCAAACAAATCATAATCTTGTCTCCATCAAACTTCAGTAACAGAACTCCTGTATTATATGCTAGTTGTTTCCTTGACTTGGCCTTATGTCAAGCGTCCTCAAAGAGCTCAATTTGACAACAATATCTTGAGTTAGGTTGAGTCGAAGGTAAATCGGCTAGAGGAAACGACGAAGCATAGGGTGTTAGATACAAATACAAATAATTTATTTCGCAAAGCTTACATACTAATTACAGTAGTTGATGGGGCATCCTTTTAAGTTTAAAATACCTGTGCCAGGATACCCCGCTCTTCCATATAATATATTTTAAATAGTTTGCGACAATTTTAAACCATGTAGGTTAATTTCTTAGATACAATTTCAACCCTTTCAGAGTCACACCTCCTTCGGATTCCTGGAACACTGCAAACGACCTCACAGCCATCCTTCATAGTATCACAGACAAATAACCGTCATAATGCTTCCTGAGGCAGCATAATTTATGCACTAGTTTGCCGCCGCTTCCACCTACACCGAGCGCAAAATAAACTACCCATTTTTGACTTTGCACTTTCCATATCTCATGCGTGATAAAGACTAAGTTCGCACAGCAATGGTATAGCATACCTTGAGTGTGTATGTTGATATTGTGGCGGGTCAAATGTGCTTTACGCTTGGAGGGTTAAGTTGCAATGATTTTCTGTTTTAATGACATTTAATTATGAATTACTGGCCCATATTTAGAAGGCGAACTGTTTTTACCCGAATGGTGTGGTAGCAAAATTAGGGTTACTGTTAATTTGCTTGTAAATGTAGGTATCTTAAAGCCACCAACTAGTTTAGATATGGGCAATAGTATAGTTTGCATAAACATATTCCGGTGAAGTTTCTACACAAATACGCCATACGATTAATGAAATCAAATGTATTCACAAAACAAAATATTTTTTCTGAAGAGAACCATAATAGGTGGGTATGGATATGATGACCTTTTTATGCAATTCTTAATACATAATTATGTACCAAGTTCAAATAGAATTTCCCAAAAGTACGTGTAGAATTGTAGAAGTCTTATGATTTCCTACAACTACTTCTGGGACACCCGTTAACTTCATGAGTGAGCTACGAGCCTGCTACGCCGTAACGGGCTTCTTTGCGCTACGCAATGGTAGCAGTCAAGGCACTTGGGGTGAATCCCGTATGCTGAATTACACTTTACTCAACTGGTAGTTATATACAATTATTTTCAGTAGAGTTAGCTAATTTTGAGATTTATAGTTATAAGCCTAGCAGAATGGTAATGTGCATAACTTCAAGAAGTAGGCGTGTGAAAGATACTAGACATGAATATTATATTTATTGTAAGCGCATTTTACTAGTATAGACATAGACATAGACATACGTTTATTCACTGTAATATTCAGTATTCATCTATGATAGGATAAAATATATATATATGTTAATCCGCATAATGTAGCTGGCAAATACTTAAGCAGTCATTGATATGTACATGTAATGACCATAATTGATAATTTTATGAAATGTCCAACTATGGTTGAATTAGGACACTGAGCCATATAGAAACACTAAAGTGGCCCTTTTTGTGTTAGTTGGATATTATATCTACCACAATAAAAAACCACGCAGTACTGAATAAGAATGCTTCTAAAAATGAAATGACAAGTTGTAAATAAAGGATTTTCACAAACACTGAACCATGATCAATCATTCAGTCATTTATGATAGCCGTCATTGTGTTTAATACTAAGAAAATATACATTTACTATCCAACTGTGATCAGCACACAACTAAAATCAAACTGTAGTCACAATGACTTTGTACAATCTGTCATATAAAGGTAGCTGCACACTGGAAGCTAAGGCAGTGTCGTGTCGTTTAGTATCATAGCAGGCCCATGGTCGATAAAAGCCTAACAATAAAATACACTCCCTAGTTACTTTACTTTACTTTATACTTTATGGCACAGAAAACATAATACAGACACTTAATATTAGAAAAAACATGTACAAAGGCGAGCTTATCTCTAATAAGAGATCTCTTCCAGCAAACCTAGGATGGAGAGGATAATTTAATAAAAGGTAGGCCTACATAAGTGCACAACGATAAATATTTAGTTATTATAAAATACAATTTGTTTGTTCGTAGTGTTATTGCTTTTAAATACCACGATATTCTTACGCTCGTAGTAGTCCAATTAGGTGATTTAAGAACCATTTCACCACTTATGCAAGCTATAAGGATGTTGATTGTTGAACACGAAGTAAACATTACATTTCACTAGCTGTATTATAGTAAAATAATGTTTGTGAAAACATGTTTTAATAAAATAACATGAAAGACTTTTTTGGTTCATCCCTTTTTTAGCAACTGCTATAGTTCTAGTATATAAAAAAATCTGTTACATAACTCGAAACATTGTATAAATAACCAGCCAAGGGCGAGTCAGACTCGCGCACGAATGGTTCCGTACCATTTTCTATAAAGACGGCAAAAAAACATGTCTGTTGTATGGAAGCCCCCTTCAATATTTATTATAATCTGTTTTTTAGTATTGGTTGTTATAGCGGCAACAAAAATACATCATCTGTGAAAATTTCAACTGTCACAGTTCATGAGATACGGCCTGGTGACAGACGGACAGACGCACAGTGAAGGCTTATAGGTTCCCGTTGGCACCCTTCGGGTACGGAACCCAAAAAGCTTAGTTTATAGCATATATGGTCAGCTATCAGTATAAAACAATCCTTACAGAGACATCAACATTAGTTATGAAGTATGCCACAATAAAGTTACGCCATTAGTCAGTTCAGGGGGTAGATGTGAGATAGAGAGGGGTCAACTGTCCCCCAGGGGGTTCAAATGTCCATAAAAGGGGGTAATTTCTAACCACGACTCTGATCAAATATTCTGATAACTCTGTGGAAAATAAGACAGGAATTCAGGTGGATTTTTCGACTCGTTAATCGCACGATCGCTAATGTAATCGCGTGCTACTCGTGGATGTATTGATATTTAATTATCGCTCGCTGTAAGTGGATTTCGAGGTTTGCCGTTAGTGAGTTGTTTGTTTTGGTTTGATTAAGTTGTGCTTGCAATTAAGTATTTTGGTTGATTGCAGAGTTTTCGGGATTTGCACGATGAAAAGTGAGGATATTAATTTCTTATTGCTGTATTGCGATAGCATAATTACTTTGATGTAAAATACCTTTTAGTTCCCTCCAGTTCTTCATTCTTCCAGTATAAATCAGGTTATAGCATGCTGTCTAATAACATCGCCAGTTCTTGTACTTCCCTCCCTTTACAAGAAACTATCTTGGCAACACGTATTGTGGATAAGAGGGTAGTTTTATAGCTGCCAGCAGATGGCGCCAATGTCATTTTCTGCACCCCTATCACGAGTCACTGGCCAAAGTAACTTGAACCTTAGAATAAAGACGTGTAGTTAAAGATTTTCAAGTGACTGAATTGCTTGGGAGGTCAACGCTCATTGGTACCTATTTTGGCAAAATTCAGAAGGTTAGAAGTCAAAATGATCACTTTCGCCAATAACATAACATCAATTATATTTTCCTGTTGATTTATGTCATGAGAATCATATACCTCGGGAAACCTTCCATGAAAAGAATAAGGCCATTATTTTAGTTTGGTCGGCTACTATCAGAGTAAAATTTTTATGAATTTGATAGTGTTGCTATAAACAACCAAATTTGGTGACTGCGATGCTTCCTAAACTGCCTTTTTTGTTACCTACCTGTAATGTACTGTACAGTCGTATAGAGAATGTACTTCTAGTTTAGCACAGACCTAATTTCTTTTTGTAGTTTTGGTAGTTATGTATGTCTTGTCGGGATATTACTCGTACCTAATTAAGTTCCATACTTTTCCAATAGCAGTGTAAATAATGGTGGAAAGAAAAGACAACGTAAACAAACCGCACTTGGGTAATTTGAGTCAGAAGCAATATAATAAATATCCAACAGTACTCGTTGGAATATTACTGACTCGATTAGGAAAGGCTTGTCTGATCAAACTTCGCGATAGTAATGTTGATTTGTTGATTGCTGTCTGAAGATTTCTTGAAGCAACTCGCCTGCTGTACTAACCCAGCACGCCACTCCGACAATTTGCCTAATGACACCCACTCGTCCTAACTATTCTGCTTCCTTTCCACGTTTCTCGCTACCTCGCCAGGGCAATTTAGAAACAGTTCCAACTAAATTTGAATAGTTCGACTAATTTGAATAGCATCAGTAATTGCCTGCTGTGGGTTGAAAAAGAAATTTACGGGTTTGTCTGAAGTGATTACGTGCATTCGTATTAGAATAAGCTCTTATTTATTGGGTTATTAGGTAAAGTGGCTGTTCCAAATGTTGGTTTCAATTTGGTTGTGTTTAGTGGCAAGGGTTAAGCAACGCCAAGCCATGCATGTTAGCATGGGCTCATAATAGTGTTTCAAACTTGTATCACAATAAAACACTGTTTGTAGGCTGAGCCAGCATAAGCGAGCACGCAAGATACTTAAAAAGATCTGAATATCTATGTTGGCAGTCGATCGTAGAACTGGGCACATCATGATGAAACGATAAAATCTCTTAAGGCAAACACGTGCTTACGTGAAGACTAAAAAAGGCGAGCGCAGCGAAGCCCTCGAATAGTCCCCGCCATATCATGATGTGCCCAGTAATGGCTTGAGCATATCATGAAATGGCGAGGCACAACATGATGTGCCCGATTCTACGATCGGCCGCCGACATCTACACTGCCAAAGTATTAAAATTATTTCAACATCATCTGCGAAAACATTGATGTTGACATCATTTTGCCACCTATGCCGTGTAGATGTTTCTGGTTTGAGTGGGTGTAGATCTTTTCACTGAGATGTATTTTTTTTACTGCTTTTATGTATGGTTCATTAATTTGGTTTAACTAAATCGTCTTATTTTAAGTAAATAGGGTGGAAAAGATGAGGAAAAATAGAAGAGATGAGGAAAAATATCCGTTTGAAACGTGTTATATGAAAAGATCTCTTTTGCTACCTACCTAACAAAAATATTCTACTTTTCCTAAACTCTACAAATCATCAGCTGGGCTAGCTCTCAAATTTTTAATTTCAAACTCTCATTTCCAGACAGCATTGAATTACGCAATGATTCTTTCTTTTTTCGAGAAACTTCTCTAATTTCACCGTTTGCAGATTTCATAAACAATGGGCCGAGGGGGTTTTTTAAACTGCTAACGCCGCTATAACGGCTGGACGTAGGCAATAATCCTGGGTTAATTAAACAATAAATAGCCAAGAAAGCTCGAGTCTTGGCCGTTATAACAATAATAATATTCAAAACCGGGCGGCTTTGAATTGTCATCACTCTCTGGTAATGTGTCACTTCACTGCGGAGCTGGGGCTATTCTTGAATGTAAATAGTTTTATATTTTTTAGTTGTTGACACAGTTAAGAGTTTTAGGTCCGTATTAATAATCCGCTCTTAGTTCCGAGAGTTATCATATCAATGTCGGTTACGCCATATCAAATCTCTCATTTCAAACGCTTTTAGTTCTCAGAGAGAGCTTAATACGCCATAGCCGATCCCGAAATCTTAAACTTTTTTGTGGTATAGTTTGTTTGGTGATTCCTGCCAGATAGTGAAAGTTTAAGTAACCAAAAAGTTTCAATCATCCTAGTTTTAGAATCTGACGTAGAAGTAGAGCAAACAAAAATGCAGCAGTACCATAGCTGACCTCGCGTTTAATCAGAGCGACTTGATAAAGATAACAGGTTGGACTGTCTATGCACGTCAGAGATGCACATTTGATAAATAAAATACATATCTACAATGTGCCGTGGGTAGGCTATAGACGTATGCATAATAATCCAGAAAAATATAAGTCTCTATACGATTATTTTTATTATAACATACGAAATATCATCAAATACAAGCAATAGAAAGCATCGGAGAATAGGGCCGCAGTCATTACCGGGGCAGCTCGTTAACGCTCTCTCTAATTGCGTCGGGTTAATATAGACTTTGTTAAATAAAATCTCATCACGAAGCCCTTGCTGCTACCCCACCACTTGGGAAAAATGACGGGTTCCACGGAAAAATAGGAAAAACCATGCTTTACTCTGAATACCCTTACTTACTTACTTACTTCCGTCGGCGCTATAACCCTTTGTGGGTCTTGGCTTCCTCCATGATCTGCTTCCATTTCGCTCTATCACTGGCCTCCCTTCGCCAAGATGTTTTCTTTCCGATGCTCTTCAGATCCTCCTCCAGACAATCTCTCCACTTCTTGCTGGGTCTTCCACGGGGTCTTTTCTGTTGTGGGGTCCAATTGCTAATGATTTTGACAGCTCTGGTGTTATCTATTATCTCCAGGCTGGTGTCCCGCCCATCTTAGCCTCTGTGACTTGCAGAATCGGCCGATGGTTTCTTTGTGAATCAGAGCCTCAAATTCGAGGTTCATTCTGGGGCGTTAGGTGCCGTCAGATTCACTTCTGTACTCACAGATACCATAGACAACATTAACCACAACGAACATTAAGCTTTCCTACGATATTTTGGCTTGTGGTGCCAGGTGGAACTAACGCTTTTTGATAGGTTCGTTGCCTGAAGTTGCGTAGAAGTGGAGCACCCTGTAAACGTCACTCACGCACCAAAAGATCGTTGCAAGGCTTTATTTGAATTTGTGACGTTGAATTTACTTGCCATTCCTGAATAATGTAACAGTTAAACAATTCCATTATGATTGTGTTCGCACTTTTACATACTTGTTTTAGTTAGTACGGAACCCTCCACAACCAACTCTCCCCACTACAGTGAGCAGGTTTACATTACGCTACAGATGCCCGTAATGACTGACGCTGAAACTTACGATGACACTTGGCGTTTGCCACCCTGAAATGACGGTGCCATTAGCATGCGCACAAGCAAGAAAAGGTGTAATTCTTTCTTACACAAAAACACAGAGCGTCTCGCATTTTCCCATATGTGTATGAGAAAATATTGTTTATACTGAGGGCGGAGGCACAGGTGCGCCCACGATTAGCCAGTAAAGCAGTAATAGGGAGCTAGCCCATCAATGCAGATCAGATGTAACTTACATATTTTCTTTTGCCGCACCCTACAAGTGTCGTGGGATCAATAAACTGCGAAGGTTGACACATAATATTTTCTCTTATACGCCCAAGACGATTTCTTAACTATCCTTGGCATGCCGCAATCCCTAAATCATGGGTCTGATGATCATGGGCAATAGTCACAATAAAGGAACGATCACCCACCCATTCGGCAGGCGTCATGAGGCGTCCCCCCGCATCAACTCACGGATCTAGGAATAAAAAGATCTGTGACGGAAAAATGTGGTGCCAGACACCATGCTAGGCCCCAGGGGCAAGGCTTCCCGTGTTAATTGCGGGAGGAATTAAGAATTTACGTTCCGGGCAACAATTGATGGGACACCCCGTGATGTGCGCGGGGAGGAGAGGGGGACTCGGAAGTCTAGTCGTTTCTAGGTTCGCTTGTGTGAGTGAAAGAGGTGGGTGTTGTGCGGCGAATTTGTTTGAGGGTCTTTGACATCCGGGCTGATGTACTTAACTTACCTTTTGCAAATGCGTATGCTTATGGTTTTTATGTGCTTAAGTCATTTGCACTTTTGATGGCGATGTTAATTTAATATTTATGTTATAATCACGAGTACTTTGAACAACCAAGGGCTATGTGAGGGACCTCACAAATCTATTTCAACTCTCTTTTGCCGAACCCATAAACCAATCCTACAAATACAAGTAACTTTTCCCGTTGACATATTCCCAGATGAACTTAAGCGTCAGTCATAAACTTGACTCAAGTCAGTGGCGTCACGTGGCGTGAACATTACGTTCGACAATTCGCAAACAATTAAAATTATCCGACTCCATTATCGTTCCGAGTGGAGGGAATTACTTCTTGGGGGCGTAGAGCGAGTGGCCGCTAGAATTGGCATGATTCGTTTATAAAAAAATACATTAATGTCCTCATCGCAGACCGCGTGTATTACTGGGAATCGAGCAATATTGCACGTGTAAAGTTTAAGATTTACTTACTTGTATGCCTAAAAACATAAACTTTTAACACTCTGTAATATCTACATGAATCTGTCTATGGTTATTAAAAAAATACCTCTGAAATCTTGCAAATAATTGGTGTAGTTTTTCAGTTACTTACTAGAGTCTAACAATAGCGATGTGATTCATAACAATATGATTATTTGCCTAACAGGATTTGATTTAGTAGAATCACATTATAGGTGTATCCAATTATGTTCACTTTATTGCCCATACGAACTTGCATTTTTCAATAACGGAATATGTCTGCACTAATGGACTCGTAATAGTAATATTAGGTTTGCTTTGTATTTTAATAATATTTCATATTTCTTTTTCTTGCTCCACCAACCCGCACTGAGCCAGCGTATTAGAGTATAGCTTAATTTTACTCGTACCCGGGTAAAAGCCTGTGCCTCTCGGTAGGGAATTCACTTTTACTTTATTTATTTTTCTGAAAGTATGGTGAATTCAATTCGCGTCATACATCTATGGTAGAACAAAGACGTTCGTCGAGGAGATTGTCGTCAGCTCCGAACAGACGATCACATGATTGGCGCCCTATTTAATTAATTCACGCCCTTCCTAATTAATAACAATAATTCCGAGTCGGCTTGTCAAGTTGTCGCAGATGACGTCACGATTCCAGAACTCTACCATTTCTATTAAACGGCCTCAGTTAGTCTTCGTCTCAAATGAACTTGATTGTTTGGAAGTTCTTGAATTGGTTACGAAATCGTTGTGCAACGCCCGCAGTTGGGAATTATCGAGAAACCCCGTGACGTGTCTCCTAATTATGGAGACAAAGCATCAGTTTGTCTCAAGTAAAATGGCTGAGGCCATAATAGTGTTCGAGGGTGAGATCAAAAGGAGCTTTGTTTTATCTTTCGTTGACGCGACGCGTGGGACGGGGCCACGACGGGGCTCACGGGGCACATCGAAGGCTTCGCGCCGTTTCTTTTGATTCCCCGTGAAGGTGACATACCTTTGTACCTTTTTCAAACTTAAATGTCACCAGCCGTTCTTTTGTTTGCATTTTTCGGATCACCTATTCGCGCTCTTGTAGTCTCATACACGAGTGGTTAATTTTATTTGCACGACTTGTATTCCAAAAATAGTTTGCTGGTCAAATATCTCGCGTCAAAATCGATATAATAGCCAAGTATTTGAACAAAAATGACTGCTTCGAAAATAAATCGTAGTGCATACATCGTGCAATGTAGCGTGCGGCAGACGAGAGAGAGATTGGAAGCCAAAATGTCATAATCATAAACATCCCGAGTTTACGAGCGCATGACGCGAGACGAAAAGCTCTCGAACGATGACGGATCGTGTGTCTCCGAGCTTATGAATAAAAAGTCAAGTAAAAAACTGAGCTTAGGCTCGTTAGTAACGCACTTGGGCTCGAGTGTGGAAGAGGACCACCTAAGAGAGCATATTTTACAGGATTTAAATAAGTGCGATGGTTTCTTGGCGACAACGACAATACCTCGTTGAGTTGGTTAAGTTATTGTGAGTTGTTGGGCAAAGGTCAACTTTTAAGTTAAAAACATATATAAAGTATTATGTTAACAAACATATTTCTAGACATCCATTATAACTCTACAGAGGATTACTTATATCATCAGCATAAATAAAGAGTAATGATCTTCCACTGCGTATTTATCGTCGCAAATCACCAAAAAAACATGTAATGGATTTAATTGTTATCAATAGTCACATTTATTCTCTATATCTGTATTCAAGCAAACCGCCAGACATGCGTAGCTCAATAATATTATTGTTCGGGGATTTAGCTGGCAATTGCGTGAAATATTGTCAGTGCATAGTGTTGACGCCCTCACGGCATGTGGGGCTCCCCCTGAGTTACTTAGGTTGCTTTTGTGCGTAAAATAATACTCATGTGCGTAATAGCTTTGTCCTTTGACCTCAGATCTTTTTTTCTATTGTGCAGTATTAAAACCTACCAAAAACAAGTTAAAATAAGTAGGCCATAGTAGTTTAAAAAAATTACGTGTCGTGCCGTGCATCAAGTTATCTTGATTAATTTTAATACTTAGGTGGGTATATTACGACTATTTTGATTATTGTGTTCTTAAAGTTACTGTTGTTTATAAAAGAAATAAGTTTCTTGAGGTATTCTATACTTTTATTAAGAAAACTTAAACTGGCAAACCCCATTTTCATTCTGCCTCTTTTATTAAGCTGCAAATTCGCGGAATTGCCCTAATAGTTATGATATGGCTTTAAATTCGTTAATGTTCCGCTAATTTCACCAGTACCGGGAGGGGTGGATGGAATAATAGCGGACGGACGAACAGACGGACGGACGGACAAAAAACGTGACATCTCTATTACACAGTGACGCGGTTAATGTTTTGCGCATGAATGTTGTTTAATGGGTTCCACGCCTATAATAGTTTTTTGGTTTTTTTGATTCATTAGATGATAGAGCTGGATATGTATGACTGCATTAGATAATAAAGTAAAATAGTTGGTAGTTTTTACTTAGAATTAGTATGATTTTCACTTTCCACCTTTCGTTTCAATTATTAATATATTTAATACGTCATCTCTGGACCAAGACTTGGTAACCTTACCTACCCGCCAAAAGAAACAAGGCAAGATATCATCATCATAATCATACTCAGCCCACATCAAACAATTGTTGGGCAAAGGCCTCTTCTCTACAGCGCCAACCGCACGGTCCTGCGCCAACCGTAGGCATGACATCACAGAACATAAGTCTGGCGAAATATAATCTTAATCATCATCTGCTGGATTTACTTTTCTTTTGAGTTTATAGGTGGTTCTTAGGCTTCCGTACCCGACGGGTGCCAAACGTGACCCTATTACTAAGCCCACGCTGTCCGTCTGTCCGTCCGTCCGTCTGTCCGCCAGCGGGTCCTAGAGCACGAACCGTAATAGCTAGAAAGTTGAAATTGTCACACCATGTGTATATCTGTTGCCGCAACAACAACAAATACTGAATACGAGAGATGTTACAAATTAAAGGGTTCCCCATACAAGAGACGTGTTTTTAATTTTCTTTTTGTTTTTGTTTTATTGTTTTGAGTGCTTAAGTTGTGTTGTACGATGGTACGGTACCCTTCTTGTGCGATTCCAACTCGCACTGGACCGATTTTTTACATCTTTTGTTGCTGTGAGCGAGTCTGCAGCAAAATAAATTAAAACATCACTCTATCATCGTCCAACCCAGCATCATTACTCACTATATCTAGCACAACCCCTAAATTGACAATATCTGTATCAACGCGTGGCAACTAATACAAGTTAACCCCTCCTCCGCCCTCCCGTGAGAAGCGACGGAAATCGCCGCGGGGGCCAGAAATACCACTTAACAGATCCTGTCTTAGAAACCGATTGATACTCCGGGGGAGGGCGTGATAGTTGAAAGTTAATTCGTGTTCGATGTCACTGCAGTCTGTAACTTAATTGTGAAATTCTGATAGGAAAAATTTTTCTTAGTATTTTCCGGAAAGTTATGTTTTCTTTTAATTTACACTTATAAGTAAACATGTTTCTAACAATGAAAGCCGATACAGGCGAACTTATGCTATTTTAACATACTCAGTATCCGCACTTACTGCCGCTTTACATTATTATACATTAGATTAATTCAATCCCTAATGCGGTTTGAGTAATATAAGATAGTTGAATGATTAAAAGAAATGATTTTATATTATAAAAATACTGAAATAACCAACATTTTTATAAATGAAAGTGATTAACTCGATTGAGTGGGAGTGAGCACTTACATTACCGGCTTACTGATAGATTTTGTCATAATTTCATTATTAATTTGTCGAGCAAGGGCGTGAACAATGGGGATAAATGTTCGGAAGTCTTCGCTAAATAATCCTTTCTGTTGGCAAAGAAGACCCTCTGTCTGGGGTTCCGATATTAACCCTAAAATAGCATAGCGGGGCGGAGGGTGCCTCGGCCACGCGCACTGTCACATTCACAATATAGCGTTATAGCTTATTATAATATTTTTCGCTCCATATTGTCCCGGTTTCCCTGTGCATTAGGCGGTCCACACTAGGCGATTTTAGAGTATTTCAAGATGGTTGGAATGCGTATTGAGCATTATGATAATTACAGACAAATAATACACGAGGAGGCCTATACTTAACAGTGGGTTCCCTGACAGGCTGATGATGATGATGATGATGAAGCCTGGCGA
The DNA here is from genome assembly GCA_963457715.1 of Argyresthia albistria. NCBI lineage: Eukaryota > Metazoa > Arthropoda > Insecta > Lepidoptera > Argyresthiidae > Argyresthia > Argyresthia albistria. The sequence continues at coordinate 7,136,346 of OY735268.1, read as the reverse complement.
ATTATTTTGAATACTTGTTGAGTACTAGGATCCGAGTAAAGGCCTGTGCCCCTCGGTGGGGACATTAATGGGCTACATTTACTTCTTTACTTTACTTGTTGAGTTGGTTTAACTCCATCTGCGATAAGATTAAAAAATATTAACGGGTTTCAAACTCTATTATTAAATTAAAAAGAGGACTCAAAATATTACAGTACTTATTAAAAAAAAATACTGATGCAGAACATACAAAAACATAATAATCTGAATAAAAGTATGATAAAGTTAAATGTGCAAGTACGAGTATTCATTCATTTATATTGTCACGTTTTTAACCATACGGTGTGGCAGAAGCACAATTGTGCCCATTTTTAGCCAGAAATGTTATGACAGTTTATGCAAGTATTATGTTTTGATGTTTAAATAAAAAAAAACCTTCCGTCAGTAAAATTTTGTCGATTAAATTAAAAACCACCCCGTGTGTCCGCGTGTTGCGCTGTAAAATTGCCGCTTGATCCGTTATGACAATAAATCATGTAATTTGCGCGCAGCTCCGCAGTGACACACTCGCGACACCCTGTATACTCCGCGGTGACAAACTGGCCCTGTATGTGGCTTTACTTTATATTATGACGCTGACAGCGGAAAGGTTATTATTAGCTTTACACGAATGTTAGTCTCTTTTATATTGAATCAGGAAAATGTATTCTAATTTCGCCTTCGTTCTATGATACACCTTTATTAATATTATTCATACTTTAGACCTAGGAAGTTTATTAAGCACGGAGGCAACTAGCTTGCTACATAATTGAATAATACTATCCTGGCTTCAAAACAAGCGTCACGTATCCCCGGAGTTATGGCGTTCCTGCGCGGTCGTTTGCCACCAAGATTTCCTCCTTGGACACACACTTGGCCGTATCAACACATGTGGAAAGTCATAACAGTCTCCGTGTACGAGTAAATCGATCGGTGGCCTGGGCTTGTGTACACACCGCCCAGAACAATGGGCCCAAGGCGCTACACAATGGACAAAGGATATACTCATCTAGTGTGTGTCTGTGTGTGTGCCGATATGTGCTTTCGTATTGTGTAATAGCATTGTGGTGGCAGCTGTAAACATCAAGTCATGGTGGACGTCTGATCTATAAATATTGATGGAAATCGAACTGAAACTTGAGAGTTTTCAATACCTGCAGGATAGGAATGAAATTTCTTTCAAAAGGTACAATTTCACCTCGACTAGTATAGGTGTGGTTGGTCTATTCATCCTTATTTGTCCATTTTTTATGTTACAAACCAAGAAAGTGACATTTCTTGTGAAGGGAGTTATTTAGGTACTGCCGAGAGCTGATAAAATTGAATGGAAGTTATTCAGAGTTTTAAATTATTATCATTAATGAGTTTACGATTAATTTAACTTGTAACATTTGGACAAGTAAGGATAAATAGACCAATTCTGAATATCGACTCACAGCAAATACTAGTAAAGCTTAACTTTTTCTGCAACCCAAATGCAGCCCACAGATGTCATAACCACTAATTTCCTTTTATGGAAGGCGTGGTCCGGGTAGATAAGTAGATTTGCGACAACCCGGTAACGATGCACATAAATTTGTCCCTAGCAAACAACATTGCCGGCAGCTTAGCTTCCGTGCAAACAAGGGTAGCGTCAAAATGACACCAGCGAGCATTTGAGGGTTACAACTACAACCGGTCATTAGCCAGAAATATGCCGCGAATTTGGTTAATAATGTTATTTAAACAAAGATATGGTGCTTTTCGCGATAGCGATAAATCGCCAGTGCAAGATTAGATTGCTAAAGTGCGGGTGCACCTGTCATTGAAACTGTTAGCAGTACCAGTTTTTTCCAGAATGGTCTAATTGATTGTCATTGCGATGCAACCTTTGGACTAGCTATAATTTCACTAAAGTAAAAACTTGTACTTGAGCATAGGCCTTACTTCCAGTCCATGATGGGCTTTAGAAAAAATACTCTCTCCTGTATTATGTTCTCGTATCTTCGAACACATTATGAATAGGCATTTGTCTCAAGTAAAGTTACCTAGGTACTTAATTTAAAGTCAGTGATATTTCTACAACTACTTTCAAAGAATAGGCTTCTTACCTAGACATCCAGACTCTACTACTCCTCAATAACGTCAAGATGGACGCGCATGGCGCGTGCGCGAACCCGGTGTGCACGCGCACAATGCAGCGGAAGACGCCGCCCTGGCAGATGCGTGTACGCAGAAGCTAGAACTGGTTTTAGTAATTGTACGTTTTATTGACCTTAAGATTTTGAGGGGTAAGTAAGCAGTAGGAGCAGTTATTGTGTCTGGATGTGTCGTAAGCAAATTTGCACGGCTTTGTATGATAAACCACTGACTTTTTAGGATAAACCTTATTTGTTGGTAGTCTGACTGACCAACAAAGTCAATTTATTGTAGTGTGAAATTGTGCCTGAAGTGTGAAGCGATTGCATATCTTTGAGATACAAAGAACATTTTTAACAATAAGTCGATCATTGTATCAACATTGTCCTATCAGAACCAGATAACTTTGATGTTATCAAATAAGAGAAATTATAATTTTAAATACGAATCGTAATACAATGTTTACTACACAGTTCTATCAAGTACAATCGCGTTCAATACCTACAAAGAGAATTTAATAAGAACCCATTTCCGCTTATCATAGAAATTGAGCGGCACGCGCCTCAGACGACCATTACAAAAATAATATGTCCTTATAACACATGCCAAGATAAGTACACGCGCCAAACCAGTAATGAATTGTGCCCTAAAACGTACAAAGACTGATCTTGTATTACACGTTTTGTAAGGAAAGGAAGTAGGAAGGCGGCAGCTGGTATGTTTTCTTTGATAATGATGGTTTGTAGTGCATTGCTCTTTTGTTCCGGTGTTCTGTCGTGTGTGTCTTAGGATCTGTAAGTGGGTAGAATACTGGAAAGGTGTTCGACTGTACCGTTGATCGTACAGATGCGTGGTGCGATATGAGTCGTTGATTGGGGTGTGTTGCATATGGATCCGCTAAGGTCTGAGCGGCTGCTGTTTAAAGGCAGTGACCCTGATCGTATTTGTAGACGATTGTTTTGATGTTTCGATGTAGCGCATTTGTGAGATAATTGCGCAGCGGAGAGCATTTGTGAGATAATTGTAATGTTACTCTAACTTGCTTTAATTTTCAAAGTTAATTTCAATAATTATGTTTTAATAATTATCATATTTTAATTTATCACTGGTGTCAAGAATTCTGAAATTATTTAAGCTATTAGAAAATGTGTCATTTACTGGTGGGAAGTACGAGTATCTACTCATCCTATGCCACAGGGCTCACCCTTTTTAGGGAGTAGAGATCATCCCTTGTTCTTTACTATGTACTAAACAACAAGTTTATATATATTTTTCTGTTTTTTTTTTCATTTCATATCATTTCAATTATCTAAATTTTTATTTGAAACCAGTATAGTACGGTCTCTATTTAATAAAAGCTATTTCTTCTATCGATGGTTGTCATCTGAAGCTATTCTGCATAAGTCCCTGGTATGAAAATTTAATTTTACCTTCCATGTTGTGTAATTTACAGTTACAGTAGAGCAGTGGCCCGATCCTCACCCATGCAAATTGAAAGCGGAGACGCAAATTGTCTACGACATTTCATACAAAAGTTACAATATTTTACTTCTACGCTTACAACTCGCAGGGGTAAAGGGCTCTACTCACGGTGCAATCTGTCTTGCAGCTTGTCGCTGCAACTTGTTACATGCAACTGCAACCTGCCTACTCACGATGCAGTCTCGATGCAATCGATTGCATGCAACCTGCCTACTCACGATGCAATCTCGATGCAATCGATTGCATGCAACCTGCAACCTGCCTACTCACGATGCAATCTGTTGCAGCAACTGCAAGGCAACAAGTGGCAGCAACAAATCGCGAGACAGATTGCATCGTGAGTAGAGCCGGTAGAGCCCTTAAGAATCGGGCCACAGACAGTAGAGAATATTACCATTAGAAACTGTCATAAACAAGGATTTGAGATTATATCTGATATAATTATTTCTGCTTTTTTTAGGTGCAGAGGACGATGGTGGTCTTCCGGCAAATAACGACGAAAATATAGGTAAGTTCCTTTTTATCTAATTTTATTCACGAAGATGACACAATCACATAGAAAAATAATAATATTTGAAAAATACTCTTCGGCGTATAATATTTTTTGGGCCCTGAAAACATAATTATCGTATGGCACACGAATACTGTTGTGATCGCATCAAAATTCATCGATTGGAATTATTTTTTCAACTCATTTTCAACACTCACTACACTTGCTCACTTTGAAGGTAGCTAAGCGAGTGGTTTTGTAATCAAATGCACTAGACACCATTCGGCTCTACGATCAAAGCGGACGATATGGTTGTGTCATGAAAAACAAAGGTTTTTTTTTGGTATTCGTCAAATGGAAGAAATCTCAAAACTATAGGTACATATCTTTATGTAAGTATAGTTTTGAGATAGCAAATAAGGCCAGCCCCTAATTTTTTGTATCGAAAAAGGATTTCAATCCGTTAATAATTTTCAACTACATTTCATATTATAAAGATGACGTGACTGTTTCATACTGAATCAAAGGCGTCTGGTAATCCAAATTAGAACAAGCCATTCAGTAGTCTAAATTCCAAGCTACCTATAAAGCGCCCGATTCTGCTTATTAATTCGGTCTCAAATCGATCCCTTCCCGATCGTTACCGTGTCATTACGGCCGGGCGCTCGTAAACGCGCGGTCTCGGGTCGCCTGGCACGGTATGCCGGGCCGGGCACGCCCGGGGACGATAAACCAACGTTATGACTCTTCTGTCTTCGCGCTAATAGTCTTTGCGACGGCTCTGACGCGAAATTACCAATAATAAATTGGACGGCAGGCTGCAGTCAGTTTCTCGTGGAAATGGTCTGTAGCGGCCATTGTATGCAATATTTACATACTAAATGTAGCTCATTAATGTCCCCACCGAAGGGCACTGGCCTTTACCCGGATACGGGTAAGAATCAGCTATACTCCATCCTCTGGCTCAATGCGGGTTCATGGACGGGTTTTAAGACTACAACTCCCAAGTGGCGATAGGTAGGAGCCATCATTCGAAAAGCTGAAAATGTACACGCGTGTGCGCATCTTTTTATAGCTACCTAAACTAAAGTAAATAATTTACCTCGTCTATCAATTTACCAAAAAATACGTCTTTACCATTATGTACTATACACGATAGGGGTGGCGTAACAGTTTTATTTTGCATTAAAATCCGCACCAATTATACGCAATACTGAACCATCGCATCGTGGCTTCAAGTACCATCATTATCTTGGATTCAGCAAGCCAAACTGTCCCCTATCTCTTCTTACAGTAAGGCTGTAATCCCGTGTGTATTTTGAGAGTTTTCGGAGACAAGTGGAGTGAGCAGTCCTGGAGTATTCTCTATGGGGTGGGGACATAGTTAAAGCGTTTACGTGAAGAGGTTTTTGAGATTTCAGCCTTTTGTGAGTTTCCCATCGTTTTGGCATTTGCCATTCGGGGGAGGGGTGTACGTTTTGATAACCCTCGGGTTCTGGTGATGCGAGGAAGTGGAAAATTATGTGAACGGTTTTAAATACTTGAGGCTTGAGGTTAGACGGGGATCTCTCTCTATGTGGGAAGGGATGGCTTGTTTACTCTCATACCTACAGCGTCCCGTTATCATCACACCGGTTGGCAGAGGCACAGCAAGAAAGCCCTTGCCACAAATTTTACACTTATTTATATTATTCCGATTGTATCACAACTATGCATTGTAAATCAGCTAATCTCGTTTAGAAAACCTACTTAACGTCAAGCTTAGCTCAAGATTTTATTATTTTGTACACTATAATAGGACAAGAGATATTTGCAAAAATGCCTAGGATAGAAATAAAACGTAATAAAAGGTGACAATGACAATTAAGGTTTCTGATACTGATGGTTTGAACGTTAATCTAATCAAAGTTATCTGTCTACACAGTGTGAGTTGTGATGGTCATGGTAGATTAGTAGATTCGCTTTAGAATATGCGTTATCTAAGGTATAGGCATTTTGCGTACATTACTCGTATCTTGGGTAATTTTATGGAGTAGGTAACAATTAAGTCGATTGATAAGTGATTATTCAAACAGAAGTATAAATTTTCTTGTAATTCCGGATTGGATCAATTTATTTACGATGATAAAACGGCTGTGTAGTATCCTCCGAATATCAGAGTACACATCAAAACCATTGTTATTCCCTATTTTTGAAGTAAAACTTCTTGGGGCACGGGGGTAAAATTTATTTAACCTCTCAACTGTGGGTTATTCATATATTTGCTTTTCAATTGCTACTAGCCGGGTGCTATCACGAGTGGCTAAGAAATGTAACGGAAATTGGAATCGGTGACGTCAGGGTCGGCTGAAGACTTTTAAAACCGCAACTATTTTCAATACGGTTTTTAACTAATCAGATAAGATAATAATACATTCGTACAATAAAGAATGTTAATTAGTGAGAGAAAAACCTGATGAAACGTTAACAAATAAAAATTATTTTAAGCATTCTTCCACGAGTTCTTGATTTCCGGTATGGCCAAAACCAGTGACGTGACCAAAAACTACTTCGTTCAACCTCTTTGTTGGAACCGGAACTTATGTTTGACAGTTGTGCGATGCGATCCATACAGTTTGTAAGAAAAGAGTTTCATCAATGTCACACGGGTCGATATGGATTTCTAAAATGATGAACGAATCGTTTTGTGGCCGGTAACTATGGAATAGGTACCTAAAACGCGCTGCGTAGTCGCGCAACGGGCAGCTAGTAATCGCATAAAGTCACTTAGAATCATCCAAATGTGATATTTAGTTTTCAAGCAAATTCCGATGTGATGGATGGCTGCATTAAGACTTCTTGAAAACAATAAGTAGGTACCTAGAACTGTTCTAAAGCCACTTTTTATTATATAGTGCAGTTCAAGTCACAAATTAGCAGTTTAGCTACTAAGTACGTGTTATACCTACCTATTTAATGTTTATCTGTAGTAAACGGCCAAAGCGAGGTCTACAGCTTACAGAGCCATAAGTTTAATGGCTTATTGTTTCGCTTATTTGTTTGTATGTAATTTTTGTAATACATATTTTAAAGTTGAATTGTTGTTATAACTGTTGAAATTATACGATTTTGATTTTAATAAGCTTTTGTAATTTTATAGTTAATGCTTCATGCCAGTCAATAATGTTGAAGTAAAATATCAAAATCGAGGTATGTCGTATGGCGGACTAAGGAAATGTCAAGAATAAAATTCAATAAGAGTTACGTCATCGCTTCGCGATGAAGTAAACCTAAAAAATCCTAGCAAAGTAGGTATGTATAGGTTAGCGGGGGTAGCATAAGGCACGCCAGTCACCCCAGCCACGCATTTTGTCACAATTTAAAGTCATATCATAATGAATGCGCGCTATTTTATGGAGAAACATCATTGAGACGCGAAAGGAGTTGGCAATTTGGCAAAATGACTGCCCCAGACATGTACAAAGACTTCTCAACAGCCAATTAATAGCATTTAAATATTCTCTCATAAATTACTGCGTCTTTAGTTAGTTTGTAGAACTTGAAGGAAATGATTAAATAATTAAGAGTTGTCACTTCATACTCTATGATTCCGCCATTGATTAGTGACTTTTGCTATCGTTAAAAATAACATGCAACATAATTGCCAATTGCCAACTAGCAAAACTGTTGAAATCAGGAGGTTTCCAGAGGAGTGGCTAGATGGCGTTATGTTGCATGTTATTGCAAAATGGTGCTTATTTCTAGCGACGGCAAAGGTCACGGAATCATATTGGAATCACGGAGTATTGAGTAACAACTCTTATTTACCTATATTTAATTTTTTTTTCTTCAAGTTCTACAAACTAAATACAGACGCAGTAAATTAAATTTATGAATGAATATTTAAATGCTATTGGCTGTTGAGAAGTCTTTGTACATGTCTGGGGCAGTCGTCCATATATTGATTTAACCATCTTCTTTGTGATTTATCTGCGCGACTGAGGTGAGTGGCAAGCCTTATGGTAGCCCCGCAGGTACACATTAACTTGGAATAGTTGAAAATACGTACTCGATCAATTAAATAAAGGGACTGGGCACAGAGACAAGCAAAGCAATGCATACATTTGAGCGAGACGGCTTAAAGACGTGACGTCAGATGGTATATAATCTGAGCGAGATGCAAATAGTAGTGACACTATTGAATGAGTTAAGTATATCACCACGAGCGCGACAAATTGTAGATAAGGAATGGTGGGAAATAAATGACATGACGTATTAAAAGTAAGTACAAGTATAAAATAATTTCAAATAATCGGACGTCTGAAACATAAAAGTAACTTGAAGCAGAGATTGGATCTCAAAATTGGAAATTTAAATCTCTTTTAGTATAGGTAGGTATAGGTGTATAGTATCTATAGGTACCACTTAATGATCTAGCTACAGAAGTTTTACTTCTAACACGTGTACGGTGCTACACGCGTATTTTTTTTTTCATAGTATTATATCAAAAAACAATAACTAGCCCATAAACGTAATCATTTAATTTCCAAATGCCTGCCCTTCTCCCAATTCGTGTATAATGGTTGAAAAACTCTCACATTAAACTGTGTGCCACTGCACCATTGTTTGAGGTCTATTGTGCCTTTTTGTTTCAAAGGACCCCTTTGTAGCACCGCGCCACTGCCGGCTGATGGGAAAAAAGACTTTATTCGCGTTTTAAACATCAGATTTGGTTGGGTCTTCCACTTTTACATATGGGTGGATTTCCTCAGTTTTTTTTTTTCTAATATGAAATTATCAACTTTGTTTTTTTCTTTTGTTGCACCTTTACTTATGGACCAAAAATAAGAATAGTCTGCCATAACGTTCCCAAAATAGCTACTAAATCCATTGCAAACTGTTACCGAAATTAATGTTTAATTTCATTATCCGGAAGTACAAAGCACGTGTCTCTGGTCCATTGTGGCAAGACTAGGAGACACACAGAGTTAACCCCTAAACCGCCGCGGGCTGTGTGAAATTAATTTGTGCTACCGGATTTGTGTACTCTTCCGGTGGTTGGTCGGCCGCCGCCGTCACGCTGTTTTGATAAAAGGATGTATCTGAGTACCGCGACTTCAGGTCTCTTTATGAGATTTTATCTTATAATGCGTCTTTAAGTCAGTTAATCATGTACATATGAATTGAGTATTCTACTATTATACTTTAGACTACTCAAACAATCTGTACAAACATTTCCGCATGATCATGGAGCTATCATGTAATGTAAAGTTAGATTTTTATTAGTTTGGAATACTTTAATGTGAATTTGATTTGTGAATGTGTCAGCAACTAAAAGTTTATGTGTCAAATGCACACTAATAAATAGTCACTGAGATATTCTATGGAGATCAAACTCAACCATCAAATTTCAGTTTCTTCCTGCCTTTCCACTCCCATCCCAGTAAACAGCAGCGGCGAGGTTTACATTCCTCCGCCCCTCCTCTCAATCCCCCCTCACACCCCCCCTGTATTATCCCGCAGATACGACCATTTATCTACTGGCTGTTGGTCTGGTACCGCAAACGGCATTTATTAGCTAATTCATTTTTAATGAGCAATCGGATCGGCGCGCGGCTGAATTGGAATTCAAAACGCATCATTCTAATTAGACTTTTGGTTTACGTTTTAGTTTGGTTATTAAGTCTGTCTTATCCATGCATTTGTTTAATTTATTAAATTTTGTTATTTATAATTTATTAATTGATTGTAAGTGTGCATACCTATTCCTTAAAAAAAACATTTGAATTGAATTGAATTGAATTTACTTCCCGGATGATCTGAAAAATTTAACACTTGCGAATACTTAAGTTGCTGTAGCTTAAATATTGATTGAACATTATTTACATACATTGGCTTCTGGATATGTTTTTAACATCAGCGTTCCTGACGCTATATTTTGTCTTTTGTTAAAAAATATCATGTTTTGCAAGGCAGGGCATTTAACCAAACAATAGTATTCAATTGTTGAGTGACCGAACTACGCCGCTTCTTTCAGGAAGAGCATCTAGCATCAAACAAGCTATTTACACATCCCTCACTAGCCCCAACAACCACTTTCAAACCTCAAACAACGACGCCTCCTTGGGGCACTCCCCTAGAATCCGTGCCGCCTCGATTTTTTAAAAGAAAAGATACTTGCGTTGAGGCTTTTAAGAACGACCGTGTGAGTGGAGAGTGCTGTCGCGATCAGCTTCACTGCTCACCCCGCGACCGGCGACAGTAAAAATATGAGCATCCCCCCTCCCCCTCTTCGCAGAGCGACCGCGCGCCATCTTGAAAAACTTTGACACTTGTGGCCGCAAATCGATCTCTGTCTACGCCTGACTACGGCGTAGCAGTGCAGGCGTATGCTACGCGGTTTTTCAATGAGATACTTTAAGGTTGAATAAACCTATTTTAGGTTTGGTTTATTTACTTCAAAGTTTTTTACAGTTTTGAATATATTTTTAACGAAATTATAAATTAAGATTATTGTTAAATTGTATTTTTTTTCTTCAAGTAAATAAATAAACTTTCTGATCTATTGAAGTTCCAGTACTTACCACTTACTTTGTATTAATTGAATTAATTTTTGGTTTCTACTATTTTGGCCACAAAGGTGATTGGCTTTACAAGCGGCTACTATCGATGATGTCACGATTTCATCTTATCTTACTCTCATCTTATATTTATACGAAGCATGGCATATAAAATTTTCGATGTCGATAGACATCCGGTTACCATAATGGTATTCTGTCTAGAATTCTAGGCGTTCTATTGAAGCTAAAAGATTGAAAAGAACTAGGTATGTAGCCCAACTCCAGCACTCAAGGTTCTAGAGAGCATTGAAATGTCAAGCAAGACTATTTAAACTTGCTCGATGTACTAACATAATGTGTTCCTGTATTAAGAATTACCCTTTGTCCTGACCCTTTGAACATGACTTTTATTGTCATTCAAATGATAAAATCACTAGAAGGATTTGTGTGGAATTATTCACATGACTTCCTTGACAAAACAGATACGCCCTGTGGCTAAGAGTCGGTTTGATCGACTTCAGGCGTTACTTTGATGTTAATTGGGGTAATATTAGCTTGGCAGCTTGTTTATAGGATAAAAGAACTGAATACAAATACGAGAACACCTAAGGGCCTCAGCAGGTGACCTTACGATTTGTGTATAGTAATGTCCAATAGTTATTTGCGAAGTCAATGGGATTAACGGCTGAAGTTAAATGCGATGGAAAGCTTGAGTCGTTGGATAAGAGAAAGGAATACCATTTTATCTTGTACATATACATGGACTTTTGTACTAGTTTGAAAATATGCCAAAAATGCGTTCGTCCCTCTGTCAGTCAGTCAGTCTGTCTGTCTGTCTGTCTGTCTGTTCTCGCCTTCGTTTGAATTATAATAAGGGCTCGCTAGGTCTATTATTTATTTATTTATTTTCTTTATTTAGGACATCAACAGCAAATTACAAAGTAGTACTTAACATCTAAATTAAACTTAAGTATTGCCAATAATAGATATCCCCTAATTTAACATGTGAAATTAAAGTTGCGGCGGAAAACAAAACCATCACCTAAAATATGATTATAAGTTATCATCAGATATAAGAATAATATATATATTATTATATATATATATATATATCTATATAAATACTTATATATATATATATACATACAAATACATGTACTACTTATGAAATATATACCTATATAAAAAATATAAGAGTAAGAGCCTATTTATCTATTAGAATTAATCAGTCAAATTGTCATCGCTGTCTGGAGGCAACAAATTATCAACAATATTGCGTCTGAAAGTTGTTTTTGAGTGCTGAAATATATCTACAGAGTTAAAATCTTTGTTGTATGTGTTAGCTATACGAGTGAAAGGTTCGTTATTCGCATAATTAGTGCGATGACTTGGTGCATATAGAAGTGGAGTGTGGCGGGTGCGACGCCTAGGAGTTACAAAAGTAATAGCGGACAGCAGTTCTGCAGAATCAAGCCTACCACGAAGAATGTCATAGAGGAGCATCATATCCAATACGGTCCGCCTCTGTTCTAATGATAAGATGTGATGTTTTTTGCATCTTTCTTCATAAGAAGTATGAGAACTTCGTGTTTTGTAGTCAAGAAAACTCAAAAATCGTTTTTGAATACTCTCGATACGATGCTTATACACGTCATATTGAGGAGACCAGATACTGCATCCGTACTCCAGAATACTACGCACATAGGAAAAGAAAACTACTTTGATACATGAAGGGTCATGGAAGACGGAGCATGTCCGTATAACAAAACCAAGATTTTTATAGGCTTTATTGCAAATAATTTCAATGTGTTGATCTAAACGAAACTTACTGTCGAAGTAAATGCCCAAGTCGCGAATTAAAGAGACTCTTTCAATAGTTGTATTTGTAATTGTGTAATTATTAATGATTGGTTTTCTTTTACGGGTAAAGGTTATGACTTGACATTTCTGGGCATTAACTGTTATACGGTTTCTAATGTAGTATTCCTCAAGATTATACAGGTCGTTTTGTAATCTGGAGCAGTCATGTGAATTATTTATATCAAGAAAGATCTTAGTGTCATCGGCGTACATGAGAAATTTAGCATTCTTGAGACATGTATAAACATCGTACAGATATGCGTTGTAGAACAGAGGCCCGAGATGGGATCCCTGGGGAACGCCAGATGAAATTGTTACGTAATCGGATTTAAAGCCACCCATAACAACTGCTTGAGACCTATTAGCGAGATAGGATTCTACCCAGCGAAGCAAATCTCCGTGGATACCAAGGCGATGGAGTTTTTGCAGAAGGATGACGTGGTCCACCCGATCAAATGCCTTCTCGAAATCTGTGTAGACCACGTCAACCTGGCTGCCTTTTTCCATCGCGTTAAGAACAAAACTGGAGAAGAGCGTAAGATTAGAGGTAGTGGACCGACCCTTAAAAAACCCGTGTTGTTCATCAGGGATTCCTTTGGACAATACCGGATAAATCTCATCATAGACTATCTTTTCAAAGATCTTACTGAATGTATTTAGGATTGAAATTGGTCTGTAATTCTCAATTTTAGTGGTTAGTCCTTTTTTGTGAATTGGAACAATACGTGCTTTCTTCCAATTATTTGGGAAGGTTCCTTCGTGAATAGATTTATTGAAGATGATGGATAGAGGATGAGCTAAAGAACGTGCACATTTGACTATGAAAATGGAAGCTACATTATCGTCTCCTGCCCCTTTACTAGTAGAATGTTTTTTTAGTAAAAGATTGACTTTAGATTCTGATATTTGCATTGTATGGATGCCATCGTAGTCACCGTATTGGGGTGGGGGTAAATCTATAGTAGGGTAAGATGAAGCTATAGGAGAGAACATTTTCATAAAGAAGTCATTGAAGCCTTTAGTGATATCGGGACCATTATTAAGCTGTGTAGTACCTACTGTAACTGTGTTGGGATACTGACTTCTACCTCTTTTTGATTTGACAAATAACCAAAAGTTTTTAGGATTAGATTTTATTGAATCTTGAGCATTAATGGTCATTTCTTTGTAACAGTCTTTATGAACTTTGTGGTAGCGGTTCCTCAAAAGAGAAAACTCTTGGTAGTCATTAAGATTGCCATATTTCTTCCAACGTCTATGAGCTCTATTCTTCTGGTGAATTATTCTAACTAAATTACGCGAGTACCAATTAGGATAATTATTGTTTTTATGTGTTATTGCTATTGGAATAAACAACTCGAAACACTCATAGATTCGTTCATATAGTAATGATGCAGAGTCTTCGGTGTCTAATGGTTCGAAGTCGGAAGTCCAGTCAAAACCCATGAGACGTTGGTTTATTTTCTCGTAATCTCCTTTGTAGAATTTAAATTTACGAACAGGCGCGTGAACAAGAGGTGTGAAAGAAATGTCTGCATTAATGAGTAAAGTCGGATGAAAAACATCTTCCTTTGAGATTGGCGGTGAGCATCTATTTAATTCAAGGTGAAAATTACTGAAAACTAATTTTAAGGTATTTCCACATGCGTTTTTAAGAAAGTTATTTTGTAAAAAACCATATAATGTCATTAAATCCATAAAATCCTTAGCTAATAATTGTAGTTCCACTGAGCTTGCACTATAAAATAGAGGGCCTTCCAACGTCCATTTTATGAAAGGTAGGTTAAAATCTCCCAGTACTAAGAAGTTATCCGAGCGAGATTGATTAATAGTATTGGTCGTGTAATTCATAAAACGGAACAGATCCGCTATTTGGCGTTCCTTGTCAGGTATATAGGTAGAAATTATGTGAAGGTCTTTGTCAGAGTTGAGCGACTTGGATGGAATAGTAACACGCAGAATCTCCGTGGGTGAATGTGAATAATTGATTTGTGATGTGGAATTAAGTTCCCTACGCACGCAAGTCAGAATACCTCCACCAGTCTTTTTATTTGTCGCAGTAAAATCTCGGTCAAGTCGGTGTACGTCATACCTGTCGTCACATAGCTCACTGCTAAGTATACCGTCGCAAAGCCACGTTTCAATCAAAACTATTACATCATAGTTATTAGCTAGTATATTCTGATACAGGTCATGAGTCTTTGTCCGCAGCCCACGGACATTCTGAAAGTAAATACGGAGGTTCAATTTATCAGTCATTGTATACAGTAAAACAAAACCGTAATTAATGAGCCATGTAAAAATGGGCTGGTTATGTAGTAGCATTGGTATAGCGCGCAATGAGACACCGAGTCAACAATAGGGACAAAATGTGGGTGGGTAGAAAAATATGCGGTCAACAAGCCATGTAAGCTCGCAGTCATTATGTTCACAGAACTACTAGTATAAATAACATTCATAATATTAAGGGCCTGTTTCAATGAATTCTATAGGACTTATTGAGAGATAAATCCTAAACTTTGTATGTAAAATGAGAAATGGATCTGCCGTAAAGATTTCTGTACTAGGAAGTAAGTATAATCGCCACTTATTTAGATGATAAATTGTGGATAACGATTTAATAAAGTCGCATTCAAACAGGATGCTTGAAATCGAAATAAAATGGGGTACCCATCAAATCACAATACATCTGTGATGAAGTTATCACACAGCGAAAAGACGCTTTTTCACACATTTCCCAAAATTATGTTCAAAAAAGTAACCCTTATGCCAAAAGGTCAAACTAAGGTCAAACCCTTTCTTCAACTGTCTTCGCAGACAGGTAGAGATAGAAGGGCAAAGATAGTCGCAATCACGTCATTGTCAACCGAAAAGGTCTGTAAAGGGTTTAGAGGTTACGAAATTAGCGACACATTCAAAACGATCCGACATGACACTGCTAACAAACCGTGCGAAATTCACAACAAAAGAAGACGTTGAGGCAGAAAAAATTATAAAAAAAACTGTTTTTTTGGCAGAAAAAAGGGGTTATGTCAAAGCGTGACCCCCTGCGTCGTAGTTTGATATCGCAGCGATGGAATATGTGGGATTGCGATGCAGATACCCCCGTTTTTTGTAAAATAAAAAGTTCTTCTAAAATTTGCAGTAATTTCAAACAAAGCGGTATTTCATAAGGCATCAATAAGTGGACTGCAGTTGAATTTGATTTTATCAGACCGTGTTTTGTTTCACGGATTCCCCTGCAGAAGAAGTGAGGGGTCTGGAACCAATATATTTATTATGCTGTGCATGTAAACGGCATCGTTTAGTCAGACCTTCAATTCAATGTGAAATGTTCGGATACCGGCTTCATCGTAGAGAGGCGTTTTGTTCTTTTAGCTAAATGGTGTTCACATTTCGGAACTTATTCTAGTCTGCCAAGGCAATGATTTTTAAATGTAATTACAGTAAAACAATATTTTTGCTTTTGCACTCCTGACTGGAAATGCTACCTACTATTTCTCTCTTCAACTAAAATTTGCATTTTAAATTCATTTGTCGTACGGCATACAAAATATCTACAAACTACATATGTGCATGATTTTAATTATCTACGTATTAAAAAACTGATATCAATTGCTATCAATTGGACAAGGGATAAAAAATAACGATTTTTACTAGTTTTATTCGTGCATTACATTTCTGGTATTTTTTTTTGTTTTTATTACGATTCATAGCAGCACAATAATTTACCACCCCTTATATGAGGCCATATAAAAAAGAAGGCAAGCATTAATTTAACTAAAACTTTTGTTTATTGACGATTTCTTCAGCAGATACTCGACTTTCTGTTCCTCGATTAAGTTTGATCAAAACTGCACCTTGTTAGGATAACATTGAGTGTATTTCAGGTCGTGTTTACGTTTGAAGGGTAAGGGGCCAATAAGAATAGATATGGGCTGTAGGGAGCGACTTGGATAGAATTCTTTTGATCGTAAAGACCCATAACGGACCCTAACGGATATTTGGACAGCAATCTGAGAGTTCTTGAGTGGGTCTGAGGTTTATAATTATTATAATTGACGTCAGATAAAGAAATACTGATTGTTGTTGAACGTGAAGTATAATAATTTTGTTAAATTTACACTGCTGTTCTATGTAGTCCATGGAAATAGCACCAAACAAGTACTGTTGCCGTACATCAAATGAGGTAGTTCTGTTCTTTTTATGAGTTAGTAGTGATGAAATGGGTAATGAAAAATTCAAGTTTTCCACCCCGAAAGCCCTTCAGATCACGGTTAAATACTTGAAAATTCATTAAAATTTGGGACAATTTCCGTTCTTTATTTTTAATTTGAAAACATTACATATTTGTACCAGGCCACATCGGCATAGTAACTTTTGCGACGCAATGCTTCATCACTATTGCATGTTCCAGAACATCTTCCAGGTCCAAAAGGGCTTAGACCATACCCATTCAGGGCTTTGAATACCAACTTCATTTCCTACTTAGGACTATAGTATCGAAAAAATATAAATATCAAAAGATTAAAATGGCAGTTCACATGACTATCAGTTGTAGTAAAAAAGATTTAAGCAGTAGTAGCGGGCACAACTGCGACGGCGCATTCAGTAGATGGCGTGGCTGAGCATTCGCCCAGGTTGCAATGTGGCAGAGTAGGGTCGCTGCAGGCCTTCTGGATGCCAGTGCCCATCTTGGTGCAGACCAGCTTGGTTGAGCAGTCCACGCAGCTAGGTCCGACTGTGGTGCATGGGACCCACTGGGGGAACCAGGGGGCGGCAGCTAGCCAGGGCGGAATCCAGAGGTTGGCGCCGCCGGCAGCCGGCCACCCTGCGCCGGCTGGGGGCCAGGCGCCGCCAGCGGGCTGGGCTGGGATGGCTGCTGCCACTGCCACCTAGAACAGACGAGAATATGCTAGTATAATGAAAACAAAAAGTAAACTTTAGAAAAAACCGACTTCCACAACCTATTTGATTACAAACTGTAACCCCTTATCCCCCCCCCCCTTGGGGAATTAATTTTGTCAAATCCCATCTCAGTGCTACCCCACGCTACTAAGGAACCTCTGTACAAAGTTTCATGACTGTAGGTCCACCGGTTTAGGCTATGCGTTGCCTGCCCGTCAGCCACGCATTGTATTTGTACTTAGTATTGAGCAGTTCTGGTGGCCATATATGGTCTTCATCAGCAGTTCCGCATCACAATATTATGCTTCCCGTGAGTAAATGCACGAGTTATTACTAAAACACAAAAATCACTATAGGTCTGCCTATAATATTTGAAGAGTTCCCTCGATTTCTCCAGGATCCCATCATCAGACCCTGACCTGGTGTCAATGGGACCAATGGGAAGGTAAACCCTTTCAAACAAAAAAATAATTTTTCAAATAGGTCCATCCGTCTAGGCGCTTTCGGGGCATATACATAAAAAAGAATAAAAAAAAGAATAAAACATCCGGACGAGTTGTAAACCTCCTCCTTTGGGAAGTCGGTTAAAAAGACGAACATAACTATAGTAACAGAGTGGTGGCCATGAGAAGCATTAAGCCAGTAGCAGAAGTGGGAAATTCGGCAGGATCATAAATATGTTTGTGATAAATCATTAAAGAAATTAAAGAGAAAGAGTGAAACTTACCACAACGCATAGTGCTAGAACTTTGGAAACCATGTTTGCTGGAGTTAAATAATCGTTTAGTTCGTTCGAAAAGTTAATATTGCTTTGTAAGAGTCGAATGTATGATACTATGTTATTGCAGGCCCCTTTTATAAGAGAAACTGTTTGAAGAGATCTGCACACACTCGTATGATAAGATCAGGTTTTCCCAAGACCTGAAAAATAGATGATAAAGCAATCTTTTTTAAGGCTATTTTCGCCTGAGATGTTTGTATTATTGTATCATGCTTGGAAAATAGTAAATGAGTTACTATTTGACTGGTGATAAAGATAACGTTTGATAAGATTGCCTGTTCTGCAGGGGGCACATGTTTATGGTTATTTGCAATAGCAAACGAAACGTAATTATGCCGATAGTTACATAGTTTTATTCCAGCCTTTTATTTTGGCACGAAAATGAAGAGGCCCTGTATACGAGTTATATCCAGGTCCCGCAAAGCCACTCCTGTCAAGCCATCTGGTAGAATAGTCTAGTCTCTACTGCATGTTCTAGATTACCGTAGTAATAGTTTTTTGGACGATATCCTGTCAAGGCTTCGAAAAAACTTAGAAGTTGGTTTTCAGGTTAGGTTGGTAGGTTTTCAATGCCTTGAAAAGATATCGTTCAAGAAACTTTGGGTCCTTGTCAGTGATCTTGAACATGCAGTAGAGATTACTTTTTTAAATGTCACGGCAATAAGTACCTACCAAAGATTTTATTTTGTGTTTGACAAGCTTAGCAATTCTTATCTCCTGAATACATTTAAGTACAATGCTGAACTGGATTCAAAATAATTTTCAGGTATATTTGAAAATATTATAATGAAGCAACAAATTGATGTAAAATTGATTAAACCGTGAATAATAAAACTATTGACGGTACAACAGGATTCGTCAATGTTCAGTACACATAAATAAATAATTTTAGTTGGAAAATACTGATTTACTTACTCAAATGTATCTAATAGGTGACCTTTATGGATATATGTATGTAGGTGATATAAATATTCCCGGTGTCTGGATGTAGAGTAATTTATAGCCGACTCGGGTTTTTATTAAAAACGAGATGAGTACAGGATGATGCATGAACCACACGTTAGTACTGTGCGACACTCCAATACAGTAAGGTTCACGGAAAGGGGGATGTGATTTGATCTAAAAAATCTTAAAAGATAAAACTACTTACTTACTTACTTTAGTGAAACCAATTGTCGATGTTTTTAATGTGAGGCACTTAATAAAAATATACATAAATCAATAACAAAATTCAAAATCAAATTCTGATTGAAAGCACGATTCAAAACGTAAGCAAACCACGGCACGAATATTCTGACACAGATTATGAAAATGTTGAAAGATACTAAACCTAATTACGGAATCTGGAGGACCAAAATATAAATAAATGGTATACCTAGGTACTTATTGCCGTGTAATCTATGGAGCCTAATAATATCCTGTCTTTATAGAATTATAGGTAGTATGTATGTATAGTATTTATTAGTTTATGTATATTATATAAATATATTTCATATTTATTTATATAAGTATGCACTAGTTTATGTAGTCTATTCATTTGTAAGTAATAATTATATGTACTGTACACATGGGTCTACTCCTGCTCAGCAATCCACCTGTCTCATCCCTATTTGGTTTGCTGGAAGAGATCTCTTATTAGAGATAAGCTCGCCTTTGTACACTTTTTCTATGTTTTTTACTGTCCTATGTAACTTTTTGTGTGCAATAAAGAAATTATGAATTATGAATATCCCCAATGCGTGTTGGTGGAGGACCTATACACACACATAGCGTCACGCTTCACATACGGGGTGGCAGAGGCACAATTGTGTATTGGGAGAACCTAGCAGTGGTTTAAATTATTAAATTCCCAAACTTTTGTGCCCAGTCGCGATATCTGCGTGACAAAACGGCTTCCCCAAAATGCACCGTGGTGCGTCGACGCGCGGAATTAAAAAGTTATTTAAAAAAAAGGCATTTTTCACCCATCACGCCTGTGCCATGAATCGCGGGCCGAGTGTTTGATTTACTGACGCAAAATGTGGAAGCGATATCTGTTTGAGTTATGACGATATTTATTATTCCATTCCTGTACATATTTTATTTGTTGATCCCAGTGCTATTTTATTTCATCATTCATACCCGTTAAAATGTCTAACACCGGTATGCAAAGTAATTTCCTTGACTTGGCCTAATATCAAGGAGGCATTTTTTGACAAATGAGCTCACCAATGGTAGAGATAAGGTAGAGCAAACAGGGGTAGGATAACGGGATGAAGTTTCGATATAGATTAGTAGTTTATGAAACTGTTGCATAATGAGGGTATTAAACACGAGTGGGTGTTTAAAAACCGAGCCGTAGGCACCTAGGATACCTAGGTAGGATACCTAGTGTGCAGTTTCATACACTACTTTATCTACTCTCATACTTAACTGTCTCTCATACAAAAATCAAAGTTAAAATACAACAATATTTTCACGTATATCTGTGCTTAGATACAATAAAACGATGTCATGTTGACGTTTTGTTGCCGCATATCATTGCGCATGCGCGAAGCATGGGCTACAGTATCAAATCAATGAACCTCTTTGTTTAAATCTTCCTGCCTCCAAGTATCAAATACTGAGTGGCTGTTTGGTTGTCAACTATAAAAAATAAGTTAAATATTCCAACGATCTTATGGCGCACGATTACAGGTGGAACTATGTGACAAGTCTGTGTTGATGACAGATCCGGTGCATTAAAATGCGTCCAGCTCCACGCATTTTAACAAATAGTGCGCAAAGGCGAGCTTATCTCTTAAGAGAGATTTCTACCAGGAACACTCGGTTCTGTATATACTTTTCTGTATGATACATGACGAAATTACAACAACAATAGATCTCGCTCAAGGTTTTAGATTTAACTATCATGTTGCTATCGTTCCCCACATTTATTACAGGTATGTATGATACAGCTACGTCACACGGCTAAAGTGCCGAAATGCAATTCCCTTTGACGTCACCAACAGATGGACAGACTGACCAGAGTGTTCGATAGGTTTAATTGAAGTGGCGGCCAATCAAAGCGACTATAACACTATCAATGATGTACATACACCTATTGTGATAAGGTTCATGATTGTTGATCATCACCGTAGTTTATTTTTAGTATAAAATCAGAATACTGTGAAGTAATGACCAAAGGTAAAGAATAATAAATTTTCAGGTCACCATCGGACTACATTTTATTTTACAGATAATTTTATTGAATAAATCTTTCTACTTAATGATAAAAACTGATACAGACCGATGTAAACATAGTAAGTTCCGATGTCGCTAATTAAAATGAATAAATGTTAAGTGGCATGCTTCTTAGCCAACAACTGTCACAATCACCCGCTAAATTATTTCACCCAAGTACTGCGAAAACCTTCAAATCATAAAAATGAAAAAATATCAGGAAAAAACGATTGAGAAAGTGGCCCACCGCCAGGGGACGATCTGCCACCCGCCTCACCGCGGAGGAAATTAGGAAAGGCGCCGTCAAAACTTCAAAAACAGCTATCAAAAGCTTTACACTGTAGAGCAGCTATACTCAATCTAAGGCCAAGCTTTTGTGAGTATCCCGCCCGGACATTCCGGCATCTCCAGCTAGTCACTTACAAAAAAAAACTTGATTCCAGTGATAGTGTTCAGGCGCGTAGTAAAAAAATACCATAATCAATGTTGTGGGGCGTCTAAAGCATCTTTGAAGCTATTGTAAGCTAAAGATTGAGTATCGCTGCTGTAGAGGGATGGCGCCCCCGCACTTCACCTCTGATTATTTGTCACATTGTAGCCGAAAATTAATGGAGCACCCTCGTCAAATTATTTTTATTTTATAAAATAAAGCCGCCTCACGGTCCTGGCAGTTTAATCATATCTTTGTGTGTAAACTGCCCCTTTAATGTGCTCTTGGTTTACTCTATGTTTGATGCACACACTGTTCATCGCTGCTCATATGATATTTCTAGAAATAAATTATACATTTTTGAAACATTTTGCGGTTGGAGTGGACTGTTTAATAAATGTAATAACTGGATTTAACTCAATTTCGGTGTGAATTGATTATTTATAAAACGGTATAGACATGAACTGTATGCTACACTTTGGTAACAAAACTTAGTGCTGCCAACATAATAAAACTATAAACTAGTGTTGCGAACACAACTATTAGTGGGTAAGGTTAATAAATAAATAGGCATACATAATGATATCTTGGGTTTAACGATAATACATAGATGCTAAACATCGCACTTAGATAAACTACTGTATAATTATTTATTTAGAGAAATGTTTTTATTGACACTATGTTCAAGTTATTCAAGTATATCTCTCTATTCTCTCTATACTCTCCCTTAAATTTACATTATTTGTAATCTTATCGATCAGCTTATTATATTTTTTATTCCAATTTTTTAAAGCTTTTTATGATTAGGATTGGTCTTACTTCGAAAAACGAATGCTAACTTTTGGAATTTCAATCATTCTGTATTCAGGATTGCTTCACTTTGAATATCAAGCTTAAAATTATCTGCATTGAGTTCAGATTTCTTGGGCGAGCTTTCGAAGATGTGAAATTTATAATTGAATGCTGTAAATTAAGGTGACATCGACAGTTGTGGCCCGCGGGGTGCCTCCCGAGAGGGGCGAGGGGAGGGGCAGAGAGGGGAGGGGAAGAGGGGAAAGTCTGCCAATATTTTATCGAGAAGGTAATTATTTGATCGGTACCCTCCATACCAGGGTAACATATGACATTGTGCCACCGTAATGTCCTTCGTATTCTTTTCAATGTAATTTAAATTGTTGTTGAGAATTTCTTGTTCTGAAGCACATTTCAACTTAAACCTAAAATTACACAATTTATGACTAAACCCATTACGCAATTGTTACCACGATCTCAATTCAAGTTCCGAATAACTTTACTTAGTTTGCATCTGATTTGTGCCTATATTTTCCACTGCGTGGTTTAGTCCAGAAAGTTCTCGTTCATTAAACCATTTTATTTAACTAGATAAACCAACGCCAACGCTGCATAGATTAATTTGTTGGCTCCTTAGTAAAGGAAACGGTTACGTAGAAATGATTATGAGTGAAGCCTCTGTGAGACTTGATTACCTACTAGATCCTTCGCACCACCCCGTTCTAGAAAAGCTACTTACTTTGTTTTTGTTTCTATTTTAAGAGCCGTAGGGACTGATCTCGTGCTTTCATACCTTAAATTGAACGTGGTTGTATTTGTATGGAAACTACAACTCTTAGACAATGGGTATACGAATCGAAGTTTCGAAGGCTACATTGCAGACGTCATGTTTTGACAACTGTTATACCTTGCTTTTCTGCTTATGCTGTTACCTAAACTATTTCAATATGTGTGGGTTGGAATTGGAACTCGAAATTCATGTTAATATCATAAATCATTGGTGGTTTTGTAAAAGTTGTCGGTAAGGAGCCCCATCGTAGACCGGGTGTCATATTGAGAAAGCGAAAATCTCATAATAAAGGATTTTTCAATTTTTAGTGCGTTTCTTAGACTCCATTAAATAATGGGTCAATCAACTATTTTACCCACACTTTGCTGGCCCCGACCATTTATTATTAAAATACGCTAAATGGTTAAATTTACACATTTGACGAATAAAACAATAGTATCTAAGCTAGCAGGCACTACGGTGAACTTGATTACGTTCTCGAAGATCTTTAATTTCCATCAAATTTTATGGTAATTCAGTACACGAAAAATGCGCCCCCATACAAAATACCACATTCACCATGTAAACTTTAAGTTTAAATGAACGTAGACCTTTTGCTTTCGGTTACTTCTTATTATACAACAAGCTAGTATATTATAGTTTATCACGTGCATGAGAAAATATAAATAACCCTAATAATTTCCTCCTTTTTTATCTAGACTGTGTCCCTCTCAAGAATGTGTATGCTGAGTTACCCTTGTAAATTTCACCCGGGAATAGAGTGCGCTATTTGCCATAAGAAGCATCGTTTGTGTTTGCTTTTGCTCGCATGGCGTGGTGGTGTCCTTTGATAGCGCCGTTGAACTGCTAGTCCTCGAAGAACTTTCAGAGGTAGTGCGTGCGTTGACAGTAAAGTGTGGGTAAAATAGTTGATTGACCCTAATAAATATGAGCTCCGTGGTCTTGTGGGTGCGTTTCATGCTTGCTTCTTACGCAGGAGATGCAGGTCCGAATCCCGGTGCTGAGATAATTCATTTATCGTACGTTATACGGATGTTCTAACGGTGATTGAAAACATTGTGAGGAAACCTTTATCACTCCGTAGCTGAGGCGATAGGCTTGCCCCCTGTCACGCAAAATAGAGTATTGAATCACTGGATAAAATTGGGCACAGTTGTGCCTCTACCACCCCGTATGGGAAAATGCATGACGCTATGTATGTATGTAAGTAAATAATAAATAAATAAATATTACTCGGTGTAGCTTAGCGGACATGATGTTACCTTAAACACCACACTGTTAAACTGAATACACTAACCCTATATAGAAAGTATATCTGAAATAATCGGGATTCAACCGGTTTCGATCAATAGGCGCGAAGCCTCCCGCTGTTTGCTAAATTCACGAGGAACCCTTTGATGTTTCCGT
Source organism: Argyresthia albistria (assembly GCA_963457715.1). Lineage (NCBI taxonomy): Eukaryota > Metazoa > Arthropoda > Insecta > Lepidoptera > Argyresthiidae > Argyresthia > Argyresthia albistria. The sequence continues at coordinate 7,111,530 of OY735268.1, read as the reverse complement.
TCTGAAGGGACAGGGCACAGTTGGGCGCCAAACGTCGTTGACGCTTCTAACATATCACTTGCTGCCTTTGAAGGCAGAGTACTTACATAGAACAGACTGTAATTGAAAATGATTAAGGTACATCATTAAGCCCGATGTGACGGAAGGACGGATTATCAGATACCCTTAGTAGCAGTCGTGGAGACTAAGCACTAAAGAACCATGAAAGAGGATGGCAATTGTACAAACAACATAATGTGTGGGTTCCGTCGGTTCCACTCAGTTTGGAAGCACAAAGTAATTTTTTCCCAGATACCTCACCGGCCATTAAATTCTACAGCGTTCGCCCTCAGTCAATCTTGAGCTATAACGAGAGAATTTCGCATTTCGCATTGACTCCGCGACAATAGAGTCAACCAAATTACATAGCACGACCAGCAATTACTGCTCCCAACAACAGATACATTTGTATGACAATGAGGACAAGTTTTTTTGATCGAAATATGATATGACTTTAGCGTAATACCGCTGGTCGATTCCCCTGTGTGAGTTTTGTTTGCGAAGTCATATTTTAGTTTGATTTGAAATGTTTCGGTAGAATTTTGTTTATGTTTTTGAAATTTCGATTTTCTTGATACCACTTCTGAATCTGATATTCTGAATATCGAACTTTATGCAATGTGATAAAAATAATGTTATCAACGTAGTGGGCAAGTAGCTTATAAATAGATATGATGGTGGAAAAGATTTGGCGATCATTAGGAGATCAATAGGAAATAATATCTCATGCGATTTAGTAACTAAATAACCTTAAATTTGTTCTTATTGATACAAAATCCTTGTACAGTACAGGCTACTCATTAGCTAGCAATATTACAACGTAAAAATATATGTCCACTAAAATGCAGATCAGACTAAAAATTATACATGCAATATTAACTTCAGTCTAATTCAATTTGGATAGCGGCATACGCGATAAGAATAAAATAAATTATGCAAACCATAACCGAGTATGAATCGCCCCCTCAAAACTAGACACTTTGCACCCAAAGCGATGTAATGCCGAGATAACATTAAAAATAATTAATACAATCACTAGCCAGTGTTGCCAGTGTGGGGCAAACAGCCGGGGGTGAAGGGCGAGTATACAATCAATAAGCATATGTTTTGTGTGGGAGCGATGTTTGGAGACGGGAGCCTGAGGCGGACTGACTGAATTAGAAGCCAATCTTTGGGGAATTCGTAGAGATATTTTTGCTTTAGGCATATTGGCTTTCTTGTAGTTTTTAATCGGCTGGAATTTAGTTTCGTGATTAGTGAGTCAAAACTGTTTCGAGTGTTGGAATAAATTATCACTTCTTCTTTGAGTAGTTACCTACTACCTTCTCCTATCGGAGTTCTGTTATCATTATGGCTATTTGTGATCGATCACTTATCAAATCATCACCAAAAACCAATCAATATTATCACTTTAAGAATATAAGGACGTGTTTCAAATAACAACAGTCTTGTAGTTAGGAGGATAACCACAAAGAAGCATTATTGGGACACTAAAGGGATTTCACCTACTAATGGCTACTGAAAGTACTGCAGTTTCAGTATGGTTGAATTTAAAAGAAATTCGCGATTGCTTGCAGTTTGAACATAATAAGCGCTTTTTTGTCATTCACCTTTTAGGTATTATATGTTAGGAGGTAGAAGAACTAATCAGTCTTCAACAGGTTCTAGACTGATTGGTTCCTCTCCTCCTCAGGAGATTTATTTTAGCCAAATCCGTTATACTAAAACTCTTTACAAAATAAACAAAATATGCATAGTGTTACGCAATTTCCCATAATAGTACGGGGTCAGAAAAAAAAGTTGTTGCTGGTCAGTGGAGTAATAATGTCTATCTGAGTTACAAAGCTAAAACGTCGCTTTTCCCTATATCTTGAGCCACGTCCGTCTGTCTGGCTATAGACAACAGGGGTGCAGTGATTGATGGCGCGCCCTTGTTCTCCGATCGCCTTCTCAATTACATCGCCGTTGCGTAATTTGACATGATACTTTAACACTCTCCACTTGAAGAGGAGTTAGGGAGATTGATGGGACTTAAGAACCTAGTTTTTCAAGAGAATTTCGATAAGAATGTGCTGTTATACTAAACCAACTTTTATATCTCCAATTCTAAATAGCTGCTGCGGTGGGCTGTAACCTTGTCACGCAAAATAGAGTATTTAACAACTGGCATAATTTTGGCACAATTGTGCCTCTTCCTTCCCGGATGAGAAAAGAAGTGACGCTATATATCATTTAAATAGAAATAGAGATAGATAATTTATTTATTTCAAATAACTTTACATACTCTGACACCAACATTAACTCATAAAAAAACAAGGCATTTGTATAATACAATATTAGCATAAATGGACATTAACAACAATTATCATTTCGGGCTTTCGGCTCAGTCCATTCCTTAGCATCCAGCTATTAACTACCTGCCATCAGTATTCAGTATCATTTTCAGGGACATCCTAATAACAGTACCTACAAAAATTTATTACTCACAGATATACACAAACCGTTTCAAGTATATTTCAAGGCGACATTCCATATAGCAGTTACATCCTTGCCCCAAGACTCCCGGGGCGACAGGGGGTGGATTTATGTGGGCAATAAAAACACACTCGAAGGTAATGCCCGCCGTTACTTAGTGGCCAATAGTCGCGCGACATGTCCGAGGCAGATAGATCGAGGTTGTAAGAATAGGAACCCATTTCACTCGTCGAGTTTTCAATCTGTGCTGATGGCATTATGGGGTAGGCTTTGGTAAACGGGGAAGAGTTTGTGAGGAAATGTGTGGCTCTTGTGGTAGCGGTTGTTTCGCTCACTCCATTTAACCTTCACCTACCCTGACCCACCACTTCACCCTCCTAATATTTCGCGTGTAATTCAGAAATTTTCAAATGTTTGATAGCGTATGGTAAGTGTAAGTGTGTAGTAACACTGTATAGTATTGAACTAAACTCTTGCTTGCATTCATGACAAACTATAACACGAGAAGTACGCAAAATTATTGAATATTTATTTTGTAGTTGCAGATGTCAGTAATTCCAAAATGTACACAAACAGTTCACAATGGGCAGCGTAATTGTAACACCTTATAGACTACGGAAATACGATACGTAGATATTTGTTTCGAACGCATTTCTCAAAATATCTTAATATTATATTTGAGTAACTTCAAGAAAGAGCAAGAGTTACAAATGAGAACTCTAACTAATGCCCACTACTAAAACAGGTACCTTCGAAGTAGTGGCACTCAGTATTTGACCTTCCAAAGCCTTCAATCCTCCGCTCTCATTTTAAAAGATTACAATCATTCGATTCAATTGAATCGAGTTCGATTGTAGAATCGGTCTTCAGAGACGTTTTAAAGTTGTCGATCGCCTATCCTTTCAAATGGAATGGACAGTAGTTTATCAATGCGATAAAAGTTGGGAGCGGAGCGCTATCACAATGGATGTAGGGCCGTTTTCTTTGACTGATAGATTTCTTGAATGTTCTTTTGGTGATTTTCTTTTTTTGCGCAGTGATTGTAATGTGCCTTTCTTGATTTATACTTATGCTTTTATCTGACTTATGCGTTTATTTTGATTGCAATTTTCTGATTTGTTGCCTTTTTGTGCCTGGTCTTTTATTAACAAAGTCAGTTATGCCTTCATAACAAACTGCAGTATTCCGTGAGAGATTGCCGTAATGATCGCCGAACTCCGATAGGAGATGGCACCCGAAGAAGAAGAAGAAAAAACCAAACCTCATCTTTGGGGCGTCTGAAAGTACTCCACTGTATAGCTGTGTACTCTACTGTATAGCTGTAACTAAAAGGAAAATAGATGAAAAAATAATATTAATAATAATAATAAAATAATTCACGAAGGTATGGCGACATTCGCTTGGTCATATGGAATTCTACTCAACCGTTAAGAAATAGCAGATGGGGTAGTCAGAAATAAAACTGTAGGGAAGTTTGGAACAAACTTTCGCAGTGGTCCCGGTGTCACGTAGTGATTTTGTATTCCACTCGGTTACGAAGTAGCGACAGGTTAGCTGGGTCGCGATTGTTGGAACTGTTCAAAGAATAACTTAGTAAATAGGCAGCCTGAGGGTTAGCGATTTTCTTCGATCTTGGCGTTCGATGCCCTGCTTTTTGATGTATATGAATCACTCATAAACCACTAGGTTCCAATTTTAATGTGATTATCGTCATGATTGGCTTATTTTCAGATTTTTATTATAGCTTTTAAATAGAGCCACATTTTTTGTTGTGACTAGACAGACTCATGTGGCTTTTTCACTTGTTCTGCTATATATCATATGGGCTTATAAGAAATTGAATAAATCTTAATGAACAGATAAATAATCGTTAGTTTGTGACAATGTGAAAAACAGATGTATCTGTCCCATAGAGATATGGATTCACTGATTCAGGCAGTAAGTTTACGAAGCCTTTCTCAATTTAAGTAACCAAAAAACGGTAGAACGGGAGGAGTAGAAACGGTAGAGTGAGACTAGGGAATTAAATAAGTTTACAGTATTTACAAGAGTTATATTAAAGGAAGATGAATTTCGCATTTAGGACAGGGTTGTGGGTTGAATTCAATTAGAACGTCTTCGTGCGTGTGGACTACGACTCCCCTTGAATTATCGCAGGTCCGGCGAAGGGTCAGCAGGTCTTCGTTTCAATAGGCTATAGATTCCACTGAGACAGTAGCAGGGACGTGGCAGGAACTATGTAGGAACGTAGCAGGGACGTAGGGTCGTAGCAGGGATGTAGGGTGGAACGTAGGAAGGCACGTAGGAATCCTGTGAAGGACACAGCGTCAGGAGTGGAAGAGGAAAAGCTCTATCTGCAATGCCCCGTCCAGACTCGCCGAGGTGGGAGAGCCGAGTAGGCACCTAGCTATCAGAGACATTGCAGACGGACTTGTAGCTGTAGAGACAGGAGTGATATAAAAAACACAGATATATATACAGACAGAAACTAGGAATAAAAAAGAACTAGAAAAATACGTACCCAAATAAGGGGTCAAATTACACAGATACTATATAGTACAGTAGGTAGATATTTACAATTTAGAGGACAAAACTAGCAACTGAACAAGAGCCCAGCGACGAGCAGTCGCTGAGGAGATCAAAGAAAAACTGAGCTCCAGGGAAAAACAAAATAAGAATCTGACGGCTGTGCCAGGCTTGAATAACGAACGAGCCTAAAAAACTTAAGCTAGCACAGATAGCCAGCTATACTAATTCAATCAAAACTATTTACAGAACAAAAAGTTAAAACTAAAGTTGGTATGTTACAGTAGTAGTGGTTAAAAGGTTAGACTGACCTATCCCCATCCAAACAAGTATTTTCTTAATAGTTTAGAGGCGGGTTAACATGTGATTTATACAGATAATAATAAAAATAAATAAAAAAATAAATAAATAAAACAAAATCCTTCCCTGTCTTCTTTACGACTTAGCTAACATTTTATGAGGCACGCGATTCGGTTTAAGAATTCTGCGCATGTATCAGAATTTATATCGTTTAATATTGCCTAGTCTGCATGAATATTAAAGTCGGTGTCACCGCCACAATGTCGCCTAAATGTATTTTATAGCAGCATATATCATTGTTGCACTCATTACTAGACAACTGAGGTTGGTATGTATTATAAGACATTTTACTGCAATTTACATGTAAAGTAGGATGGATGGATGGATAAACTGGATGCTATCTACTTAGCATGCCCGTCATAAAACGATCTTCATTTGCAATATACATTACACAGCATCTAGAATTATCAACTGAATAATTCGTAACTCTAAATACGGTATTTAAAATAATAATATACATATGCCTACTATAAACTATGCCTATTATAAACAATTTAAATTCTTAATTTTACTACGCGTTACCTTCAATCATATCTGTGACAACTTGCGAATGCTTGACACTTTTTGATTAAACACACAAACTATGAAATCAATTACCGCATCCAAAGATAATCGAGTAATCGATTATCAGTCGACGTGTCTGTCACAAATCGATTTGAAATCTCACTTCCCACCTCCGCGTGTTGTATCTAAAGATCGTAAATAAGATTCTAAATGAAACTCAGTCACGCTTATAAGAAATGTTTACATCAGCTTTATTTCATTCAATAGCAGACAATATAATTAAGATAATATAAAAAACATCGTGTATGTATGCTATTCAGGGCAACGTTTAGTATCGTGATTACTCTTTCTGGGTAAACAAAATCTTATTTACCAATCGGGTTCATCGAGCACCTGTCTGTCCACATCACTACAGCATCTCTCTGACAGACAAAGACGCAGATAATAGGGCGCATCCCATTGGTGAATCCGCTTCGTGGGCGTGGCCAACACAACCGCCCTCCAATCACAGCGCGGGACACAGATCTTTGGCATTATCTAGTTGTCTCCCATCTCACTTGGCACAGTTCAATCCTATTTTAAGACGCTGAAGTCTGGTTCAGCGCTGAAAATGGAAACGGTGCACTGATTCGATTTTTGTTACTTGTTGTATTCACATACTGTATGATAGTGTAAGATGATATGATAGAATGTCAAGCTAATTTATGAATTCCTTGAAGATCATTAGTTGAGTCATAGCTAAGTTATTTTACTCGTAAGAAACTTTTCATAAAGTACTGAAACGTCCTGAAATACGTATGAAAATGTCTGAGACTGGGTAAAGCTTATTAGAAAATCATACAATAGATTTTAGAACATCGATAGATACAATGAACATATACATGAAATATGTCCTTGTTTTGATAAGACTTTACAAACAATATTAAATATTCATATTTCATGATATCAAACGATCAAATACCAATCGAATCGTGCCTACCCATAACACCTACTAGGAATTAACCTACACTCATTAATCATAACTTTGTTTAGAAACAGAAGCCACAGGCGTCCCTACTTTATGATTTTGACACGATAAGACTTTAGGATCATATTCAATTCGGATTGTTTTCTTAATCGGCGCCTTGTTGGATATCAAAGACCAATGAGTAAGACCCTGCCTCACCCTTGCCACGAAGTTTTAAAATGAAACTGGAAGGGGAATGCCCGTGTTATTCCGGAGGTCATGTCAGACTGGGCACTTTGTTAGAGTGATTTGTTATAAGCACATTCGATAACTGAAGGGCCATTGTTTATGCGTCGTTCCTGATGTAAAATATTGTATTGCTGTTTTATTCTCCTCCGATTTGATGGACTTGCGACGTAGCTGATCAAGTAAGAATAAAATGTTCGTTTTGACAAGTCAACACGTAGCCCGTTTTTAAAGAACAAAGGACTTTAATTTGTAACTGCCATGTACCAATAATATACATGTTTTTGAAAGGTTTAGTTGGAAGCGGTCGTAGTTAGAAAACAGTCCTATACAATTGGAAGATAACCCAAAACTTATAGATATAATAATCCATAGAAGAAACTAATTCAGATATTTTATCAAAGAAAACGGTTAAAACCGAATCAAAGAAGACGTTTTCAGACGGGCCCCACTATCCGAGCCCGAAAATTCTCTGTGTGAGAGAGAGGGGTGTAAACATAAAGACACGGGCGGGGCGCGACGGGAGGGGTGAGCCAGCCCGGGGTATGTGATTCAGGATTCTAGGGATGAGCTCTCCTTTCCTCTCACTACTTTGGCACCGCTCGTCGGGGCCGCCGCACACATATCCGACGCGCTGCAAAACCGGGCTGCGGCCACGCGGTTATCGACAGAGAGAGCCCATCACTATTTTCCAAATTCAAAATTGTTTTCTTTTCTTTTGTGCCATACAGTGTTTTGTTTTTTACTGGTATGGGTTCTTTTAGTGACTATTACGGTATTGTGAAGTTATTTTGGAATATTCAGTGACATTGAGGCACATTTGTAAAGACTGATTGTTTATAATAAAATAGTGAAATCCGTGATCTTGAAATGTAGCGGTTCCCAGCGAAAGTACAATAAAATGAAGATGTCCGGTAAGTTTTCTTAGAATATGATATTATATGTTCATAAAATAGTTTTTTTTACTCAGGTATTTGATCTAAATTACATAGGTATGGCAATTAAACAAATATCAGTAAGAGGTAATATAATATATAAGTATATTAATTTTAAACCTAGCTACTTAAATTCTTATTGGATTCAGCTTTTTTTCTGACTGGGTTTAATTTTCCACGATAGAATACGTATGAGCGTTAGGTATATTTATCATCGTTGTTTATAAGATTTCTTGCAACGTAATACTTAGGAATGATGGACCTTGAGAGGAAATGATAAAAAAACAATGATGGCAAATAAACTGAGATTTTACAGCGGATTCGAAAGACGCAGTAGTCTGTAAATATTGCTGTATAATATTTTCTAATATTTCCTTTATGTACTGTCAAGGTGTCATTTATAGGTAAGTGCCGTGTATGATTGATGAAACACGAAAAAGATAATAGATTCCTAAAATCAAATAAAAGAAGAAGAAGAAAGAAAGAATAGTTTATTACAAGGACAGTGAACACATTACTAAGACAAAAGACGTCCCTGGTTAAGTGTAGACTGCTATAAACAAACAGAACACGGATTTATATATCTACTTGCATTTATGAACATTGCAGCGGCTTTTGCCGAGTGATTTAGTTTTAAAATTATTTTTTATTTTTTGCAAATAATAATTAAGTAACGGTAGATTTAGGTAGGTAAAACTGTTTTATTTTTTAGTGTATGTTGTGTTCACCTTTAATTGGGTCTACATATAGCAGGATGTACTGTTTTTTCTATTTGTGTGTAGTGTGTAAGATCTGTTGGTAAACCAAAATAAATAAATTAAAAAACTTCTTCTTACATTTTAGTAGAGGTTCATGAAACAGAACGAACAAAGCGTCACGCTTTCTCCCATACGGGGTCGTAGAGCAGTGCCGAATTAAGCCAGCGCGGGGCCTGTAGCAAATTCTATCAAGGGGCCCATGGGTTTTTCATCCACGCATTATGCTTTTTTCAAGAGTTTTAGGCACAGATATTCAATCTTCATGCAGGGGCGGATCATTTTGACTAGATCAGATCAGATGGAGCTAGGGATAAAACCAAAAGTAAACATTATTAATAGTAGATTGTACATACGTGTTGATTGTGTAGTTAGCTTCTAAACGTATGTAACCTTAGCACGTAAGTTTATTCCCTTTATGTCAATAATGTGAGCTACTCAAATGCGAGCCCCTATTGAATTAATTTTATTATACAAAACTGTGTTATCTTTCCGTAATTAATTATGCACACATTTCACTAGCACTAATTCTTAAGGTTTATATAGATGTAAAACATATCTGAAAAAATATAATAAAACTAATGAATGTACTACCTAGGATTAACTTACACTAGGCATTTACAGATGTAATCTACTTATTGTTAATCAAGAACTTTTAAAATTAAATCAATCAGTATAGATTGTACAACAAGTCCATAAACGCACCATTTTACCCGCGATGTATAATAACAATATATCAATATCAGTCTCGGGTAAAATATATATTGCAGAAATATATTGCAAATCGCAACACAGAAAAAAATGGACTTTATATTTATTTTATAAGCCAATTTTTTATACGTAGCGGTGGCATTTAGCGTAGGTAGGTGTGTGACCGTGTGTGTGGCTGTTTACCTGACGACCTTTGTCTTAAAATGTAATTTTATGCAATCTATACCCAACATAAAGACGAACTTTACGAGCATGACAAGTGGAAAGTACATTGAATGAATGTTTATAAAAGAAAGTTTTTTGTAAACATTCAATGTAGTTGCCTTTTGCCGCTTTTGGCAAACCTCTCTTTAATGATATCCCCATTAACAGGGACTCATAGGGCGGCGGCAGCCGCCCCGGAAATAATCCATGGCTAGGAAGTCAAGTAAGAAAAACTTGCATAATCTCATAGGGAGGCATGAACCGCCCCGGAAATTCCCCATAGCTAGCAACGAGAACCTTATAAGATCTCTAAGGGCGGCGCGAGCTGCCCCGGGTTTTTTAACATGCCTAGGAAGTCGAGTAACGAGAACCTCATAAAAGAACTCATAGGGCGGTGTCAGCCACCCCCGAAATTTCCCATGGCTAGTAACATGAATAACGAGTAACCATTTATATCTTCAAAAGGCGGTTCCATGGCTAGCAACACGAATAACGAGAACCTTATAAGAACTTAAAAAGGCGGCGTTAGCCACCCCGAAAATTTCCTATGGCTAGCAACACGAATAACGGAACCTTATATGATGTTAAAAAGGCGGCGTCAGCCGCCCTGAAAATTTCCCATGGCTAGCATGTCAAATATATTTTTGTTTCTTTTGACTCTGCTGTGTAAACGTGCACCTGAATTAAATCAAAAAGTTGAGTGTAAAGAATGAAATTCCTGGGTGTCCTGGAATGTAATCAGAAGTCATAGAGCGGCGTGAGCCGCCCTGGAGATATCATATGACTAGCATTTCGATTAAATTTCTGTTTCATCTGAGTATTCCGTGTAAAAGTGCACCTGAATTAAATCGAAAAGTTGAGCCCAAAGAATGAAATTCGTGGGACCTCTGGAATACAAGAACACATAAAAGAACACATAAAAGAGCTCCGTGGTCTAGTGGGTTTCAATGTTGCATCTCACGTAGGAGGTGCAGGTTTGAATCCCAGTGCTGACCATGTATCAATGAGATAAGTCAGGAAAACATCGTGAGGAAACCTTCATTACTCCATAGCTGCGGCGATGGGCTAGCCTCCTGTCATGCCAAATGGAGTATTGAATCACTTGCTGACAGTGGGCACAGTGGTGCCTATGCCACCCCGTATGGGAAAAGGCTACGCAAAAAAAAGCAAACAAGATTGCAGAGAATTATTAATGGAAAGCGTAAACACTTCAATCTAAACTAGGTACATACTTTTTGTTTGTCAAAAACGTTGGTGCGCGGGGCCCCCAAATGCGCGGGGCCCGAGCATTTGCTACTGTTGCTACGTGGCTAATCCGCTACTGTGGCAGAGGCACAACTGTGCCCGCTTTTCTGCCAGTGAATCAATACTCCATTTCACGTGACAGGGGGCTAGGAAAACGCCGTAGCTATGGATTAATCAAGGTTTCCTCCGATTTTTTCCATCACCGTTAGATAGCACAAAATAAAAACTTTTTTTTGCAACCAGCAACTTATTTTTAAGCGCTAACCGACGCAACTTGACAAAATCATTTGGATATCACAGCAAGTTTTTTGTCTGCCCTTCAAGCTCTCAAGTGTTATCTGTTTCTTATAAGGGTGTGCGAAAAAGAGCCTAATATTTTATTTATTTGTTTTGGGACAACGGGTAAGCGTGATCTTTTGGCGGTTGCCGATGGAACCAAAGTGTATTTGAATTTGTGGCAAACATGTTATGTTGTTGTGGCTGTTTGACTGATAAATCTTGGCAATGTTTATAAAAAAAAAACTTGTGTTTGATGCTAGGGAACGAGTTGTTTGATTTGTCGATGTAGCGTGCATGCTGCAATATTTTCTTTATATTGTTTTTTTTCTCGTGGGTTAGGTATTATTGTTTATTCATTAATAGATGGGATAAAATGCAGATAGATCTTGTAATTCGTACAGAGATAAATTCAGACAAATGTTCGAAAAAATATTGTCTCCTGTCTGTGTGTACGTTCGCCTGCGCCTAAAAGTATACAAGCAGTAATAAGCGGGATTCACTCGTTAATATGACCTGCCCGTATACTTTTAGATGCAGGTGACCGTACATGCTATAAGTTGGACGTAGTTATGCATAGTTGATCGAGGCGAAATTTTCACTTTTTTGGGAATAAGAAGAAACGCATTTTTGATGATAGATATATGATAAGAGGATATTTTCGCAAAAACTACATATGATAGGGTAGCTTGCACTTTTACTTAATCATTTTCATGCAAAAAACTTCAAATAATATTTATTTAGAAGATATAGTAGAAATTGCACTTGGACTCATGGTCAATTTGATTATTTTGAAATGTATAGGTACTGGTCCAAACGACACTTCCGTCGCTTGGAACATTAAATATTTGCAAAAAATTGGTTGCATTTCAATAAAAACTCGTACTAGTTTGCCGTATAGATCACTTATGCCACACCTCGGACACTCCATAGAACGCTCGTAAAATAATCACCTATTACTACTACATAGCCTAATGACATTTGTACACGTGCAATGTGTGCGTAAACTCGTTCATTTGTGAATGTGTGCGTTCAGCTTCTATACAAAGTGTCTCCCGAAGAGGCTCCCTGACTCCGGGGTGAGGTGCGGCATCTGAATCCGCGCGGGGAAGGTAGTGGCCGTTCTGTACGTAGTACTATTATCTCTTCTGTGCTTATGCGTAACACTACGTGGTATAAACCTTGTTTTGACACTGGCGCTCAGGCAGTTTTTAAAGGCCTTTGGTCTGTTTTGCGATTTGAAAAATGCTGTTGTCCGTTATAGAAGATGCTTGGACTTAGACTCACACTTAGAAGAGGAAAAATGCTTTGATATTTTTCTATGCTTAAAAAAGGTTTTTTTTTGGCTTGGATCAACTATGCATAACTACATCCAGTTGACCATAGGTCATATCTTTATTATTTTCAAAACAATACACTGTAATATGATATCGGTGTCCTGTGTTCTAAGTATCATCATCCATCATCATCATCATGTAAAATGATAGTTATTGTTATCATATCTGACTTTTTCATGTCTGCAGCATATATTTTTGCAAGCTTTGCATAACTACAGGGTGTTTCGTATGTGGATGACAAAACCATTCGCACTTCATTTACCAAAGACCATGTAAATTCTTTCCTCTAGAGGTACAGCTATTGTCAAGTAACGTTCTTAGTAGAATTGACAATAACTCTCCATAACTGTTGACAATCGTTTGGTATTAATAAGTCAACATTAGCATTGTAGAAAGTCACAACTTTCCGCACTATTGTTGATTGTGTGAATGTATGCGCCGGCGCATGTCAGATGTCAGCAACCTTAGACTAGGTGCCTAGTCAAAATTTTACACGATTTTATTCTGTACGCACGTAAGCCCCGAAGTTTCAATTATACCTCTATATAAACTAGTGCACAGGCTTATCTCTTGAGAAAAAAGCTATTAAATATTCGTGCTTTACATTGTACTACTTCTCAATCTGTGTCATCTCAACTCAAATAATTTCATTCATTAATTCATTCAGTCATTCAAATCAATATCTTTCACTCATTGCTCTGGCATTATCTAAAGCATCTTCATTCATTTAATTAAATTAGCTCTCTTGCATTTCATCTCTTGTTTGAATAACTTGTACCTCTGTATTGTCTTTGTGACTCTCTTTTCGAAACCATTCATAATCACTATAGTTCTACAGTTCACTATATTTCATTTAAATCTAACTAATAGTTCCTAACTCTTTATTAATCTGTGCTAATAGGTAGATCTCCCTTAAGATAAAGATTCCTATCCTATCAGTCAGGGCTCTGCCCGGAACTATCTTTGCTACTTTGTATTTGGGTATATAGAGCACAAAGTTAGTACAAACAAATGTCACTAATTTATTTATAGATAACAACCGTGTTTCAAACCCAAATAAATAAGTGGCCAAGTGCGAGTCGGACTCGCCCATGAAGGTTTCCGTAGTAGCATCATAGTACACCTGACACACCTAGCCCAAATATCACTATCATTCTTCACCTGCAAATAAATGTTTTTAATTGTGTTTGTATGAATGACAATGTTATTTGCGGTTTTTAATAAATAGATCTTTGAAAATGACGTTGAGGTTCCTAAAACCATTTTTCCTCAAAGTCAATCGTTAAAGGGACAGACCCTTCCAAAGTGGAAAAAAATTGTGTCCCCCCCTCTAACTTTTAAAGTAAGAAAGGGAAAAAATAAATAAAAAATATGCTATGTTTCTTAGTACAAACTTTTAACGAAAATTGGTTTGAAACAAATATAATAAGCAGTTTTTAAGATATTTTTTTTTAATTTGGCACAGGACCGAGAAGATTGGCGCCATAAAGAAGAGGCCTATGCCCAGCAGTGGGTCGATGTGGGCTGAGGATGATGATGATGATGATGAAATATAAATATATTTCATATTTATTTATATAAGTATGCACTAGTTTATGTAGTCTATTGATTTGTAAGTAATAATTATATGTATTGTACACATGGGTCTACTCCTGCTCAGCAATCCACCTGTCTCATCCCTATTTGGTTTGCTGGAAGAGATCTCTTATTAGAGATAAGCTCGCCTTTGTACACGTTTTCTATGTTTTTTACTGTCCTATGTAACTTTTTGTGTGCAATAAAGAAATTATGAATATGAATTATGATGATGATGATGAAGATATAAAACATTTATTAAAGACCGCAAAGATAGCTTTGTCATACAAACACTATGAAAAACAAAGTTACAACATAAACATCCAGTCTTATAATTGCTTGCTACTACGGAACCCTTCATGGGCGAGTCCGACTCGCACTTGGCCACTTTTCATTTTTTCAATGTTTGAATAACAATTGTAAAGCAGTTCACAGTATACATCTACATACCAAGTTTCAAATGTGTAGTCTTTGTAGTTTCGGAATAACGTTGCTGAGACATAACGGACGGTCAGACAGACAGACAGACTTGACGAAACTTGGGTTCCTTGTTTCTCTAACGGAACCCTAATAAACGTTCAAGTGCGTGTAGGACTCGTGCACCAATGGTTCTGATCACACTTGGAGAGCCTAACACGTGTTATTAGGTTTCCACATAAAAAACGAAAGTAAAATGTCATCCATGTAAACCAAATTAAATATTTTTGCAGACAGACAGAAATTTGCAGTATTCAGAATTTTCTCTTTACTTGTGCTGTAAGACCTTGCTTTGTGCCTGATGATTTTAGGCCTACGGGAAGTACCTTATAGGTTTTGGGTTCATTGCGATTACTTACTATGAAAATCCAAAAATTTTACAGCATAAACGGTCGAAGCGTTCGATTGCGTAGACCTAGAAGATGGAGTTTTTTACAGCTATAGGCGATAACAGATTTTAACAATTTATATAAATTTCAGCTTGATACGTCTACGCGTTCTTGATGTAAAAGGTCTTGGCACACAGATGGACAGACGGACGGACGGACCACAAAGTGATCCTATAAGGGTTCCTGTTTTTCTTTTAAGGATCGGAACCCTAAAAATTAATATATCGCAGGATCCATTTCTATAAATTTTAGAATAATTAGTGCCCAAAAATAAAAATACCAATAAACCTAGTCAAGAACGCAAAATTATCTAGCATGATATTTTTAGACCGAGTGAAACTAATTATATTCTATCCAATTTCAAAATCGTCATTCGCGATCCGATGCATGACTTTTCATTGAATATCTCCATTTCTCCAAGACATGTATGACACAGGCGTGTAAAGCTGCGTCTGTGAAACGCATTATGCGCCAGAGCCGTGAAGAGAGCGACAGAATGTGACATAAACGTGGTATTGTCAGTCGGCGTGGCTAACACGTGAAATCAACTCGCCCCGTGAGGTCTGCACAGGGAAAGCTGTCAAGCTGCCCGGTTCAGATTCTCAGACGATCTTCTCGACGACCTTAGTGGGGTCGTGGTCGGTGCTGGTGCGAGGGTTTGAATCCCGGCTAGGTAAAAAACAAGTCTTGGGTGTTTACATTTCTGTGACTTCGTCGCTTTTTCTTGTACCCGTGACGTAGGCTATATTAGTGTTAAGTTATGTTTTGTTGTAAAACTACTTCATCACTATCATCACATATGAGTATACTTACGTATAATGTTTATAATTCACTGATATGTAGCCAGCTGGGTGATTTAGGCACGTCGTCTCTTTTGATAAGCTATAAAAATAAAATCTCTTTATTGTTCTTCTGCCTACCCGTATGGGAAAAGGTGTGACGCTAATGTAAATGTATGTCTGAATGATGTTATTATTTTTAGTTTGACTTCTCAATGAATCAAAATTTTATTGTGATTTAAACATGGTCTCCAACAATGAACACTAAACAGCTCTACGAATTTCTTTAAGCCTGTGTGTTCTTATTTTAAATCGGTATGCATTTCTGCGGAAACTGAAGATTTAACGACGACTCGTCTCGTCCGCATTGTCCGCTCACGCAGCTCTCGCTCGGCCCCTCCAAGACCCATTTGAATTTGAAAATCGAGCGATAGCTTTTTAATTTTTACAACCAGCCAGTATTATTTTATTGCTTGGATACAAGTTTTGAATTATTTTCCATTCGAGTGTCAGCTCTACAATTTGGTGGCGAATAGAAAAGAAAACCTAAATAAATAATTTTACTTATAAGGGGTCTGTCTCAAGCACTCTCGATTAGCCCTCTCAAACGGATTGATCGTAAATATTGTACGTAAAATCTCAGATCAATTTGTAACATTGAGCTGATATAGCTTGATATTGAGACCTTGCCAAGTAAGATAGGTTCATAAACATAGCAACAGGATTTATAAAGTGCACTCATTGAAAAGAGTTTATTTTTTATTTTAAGACGCGCTCCGGGTATATCCTGGGTATTGTAGTGATCCACCTTTGTGATGCTAAGCAGTTATCATTGCACCTTTGTAACCTCATTGTATTAAACCTTAATCGTGCGTCTAATTCCATCTTTTTAAAGACACGTGTTGAAGACGTGTGGACAAGATAGGGGTTGTTTTAACAACTATATTAGTGCAATGGGGTTGGTAGTATGATTTATGGCGTGTCTCTTGCATTTGTATTTGCTAAAGGGGACTATTAGTTTATTGATGACACGCGTGAGCATAGTTTTTGTGTGTTCCATTCCATTGAATACAAAACCAAGCTGACGAAATAGATGCATGAATACCATTATAATTTTATTGTACCCTATATGTGATAGAGACGAAACGAAAGACATAATAATATTTTTAGTAATAGATGTCCTGCTCAGATATAAAAATCTTTAAAATAGATGAGCTTCTAATTGAATATTTATCTTAATGACATACTAAACCGTAATCACAACTAGGTTTATTTATTGATCAAACTTGTATTTTCCTGATAAAATAGTAACGTTTTAAATTCACATCACAATTAAACCAATAGGCTAGGCAGCACTGAATTTGCGATATGGTACGGGACGAGCCCAAAAAAAGATTGCGCTGGAAGTGAACCCATATTGTATGAGGACATCTGATCTGTTCGTAGTGCAATTTTTTCTTCTTTTGGCGAAGTAAGAAAGATATCTGCGTATTTGATTTGCATCTCCATGGGATGCTCTCAGAGACAAGGGGCCCGGAAGCACTTTGTTCTCAACCGGAAATCATACATAAAGCGGACAGCTCCTTTGCTTCTTCGCTTGATAAAATAATGAATAAGTAGACATAATTCACCTATCTCATTTAGCGGATTTATTGTTTGTATGTCCGCGAGTTTCTTCAATTGGTAGTAAAGTTCAACTAAAACTTCTGACCAACAAATGTATCAGATGGGGAGGCTGCTGCTCACGTCCGAAGGAAAATCTTGGAACCCATAGCCATTCACGTTTCATTCACGTTCTTTTCGGGTAGTGCTATCGAGCAAGAAATCAACATGAAAAATTCCAGGTTCTCGAAAAAGAAGGAGAGGCCAAATACAATGAAATCTACAAAAAACGTGACATTGGCGAACTTAACATAAGTTGCCTGATTGCCAATTTTAACCCCCCTTTTCTGTTGTCCACAGCAGCCGACAGCCAGGAGTCTGGCAGCCCGCCCCCCAGCCCCAGTTCCGGCACCTCCGACCCCCCCACCCTGGTCCACATCAAGCAAGAGGCCATGCCCCCAGGCAGCGACATCAAAGACTACTACAACGCACTAGAGTCCTACCTCCCAGAGTCCTACTTAACTCCCAACTTCGATTACACTAGAACCTTCCTAACCAGCCCGAGGTTTAAGGAAGTGAAGGAGGATGGGGAGGAAGTCAGCTTGCCTAGTGAGCTGGTGTTCAAAAGAGGGGGAGTTTATGCGAGGGAGTTTATTCCCAGCGGGGTAAAGTCTGGGCCCTTTGTTGGGAAGTGGGAGACGCAGCTGGTGGATAGAAGATACGCTTGGGAGGTATGTTTCTTTTTTACAAGTTTTTTTTTGTATTTTTTTTCATAAAAAAATACGCTTTGTTTGTTAACTACCACTTCCGTATTTCCGTTGAGACCCTGGCCTAGAAAGTTCTTCAGGTCAACACACCGTTTTCTGCTAATTCTTTGCATTAATTGTTGCTTGGCAATAGCATTTTATAAGCCTAAACTATAAATAACATTATTAATAGTGTCAATGATTTACTTAGGGACAGGAATTATGAAAGACAGAATGTATGAAAATATAAGGTTCCGTTACGTATATCTGCATTCAGAAAAGACTCACGTTCTTCCAAATTCTTCATCAAAAGTCTCTTATATTATGTAGGTAGGTATACGTTTCGACGAAAAAACCGCAATAGCAAACAAGCGACTTAAATTTTCAATCAACTCTTTCATCAATGTCGTGTCAACTGCAACCATGAAGGAATCACTTGTCACAGAAATTACTTTCTGCGGTCCAACATAAATAAGACCCTAACTGGTTCCATGACAGTTAAGTCAACAGGCAAGCAGTAAATTACCTTGTTTATTAGATGTTCTAAGAGGCTACTCAGTTGCTACATCAGCATTCAAGTGTCTTTTTTCGTGTGAGCTTCTAAAGGATTCAATTCGATGCGCTTGTAAAATATTCAAATTGGATATGATTTTATCCTGAGACTTGTTTTAAATGGCTGTCTTTCTGTACCTTTGACATTATCTTTATTCTCTGTTCTTGTTATAAAAACAAATAATAACAATGCATGAAATTTATATTTGCTCGTCATCTCGTCAACACCCAACCAATCCACATGCTAGGTTTCGAAAGTACAAAATTGCATGTCAATTTTTGGATCATATTGTGCAAAATTTGCAATGGGTGTGGCATGAGGTTATCTCTGAGAGGAAAGGAAACGGATATAAATCTTATTGTCTGCTTTTTCTCGGATCGATTTAGCTACCGCGATTTTGAAATATCGTATTACACGATGCGCTTGCTTTGAATATGGTTCTGTCAAATTAAAAGCTGTTTGACAATACGCTGCCTGCGATTTGGGAGGCGACACGAACTATACTAACTAAACTAATTAAAATGGTGTTTGAAAATGGAATCTGTGGCCACCACGCAAGAGCTGTCGGATTTGAAGGTTGTCAGTTTAGTGCCTTTAGTTCCTCTAGTTTAGTGGTTTTGACACCTCCCAAATAACCCCCACTGTGCGAGACATAAAGCAGCTTTAGTAGCCAGAGATCAGTTGTTTGAAATTTTACAACAATAGATAATATTTGAATCGGAACCATAATTATGTTAGTGTCTGAAACATAGTAATGTTTCGTCTAAAACATACGTTACGTAGTTTTCAGGGCGGGTATCGCAAAGATGTTCTTAACCAAAACATCGAAAATGTGTAGCGATATGATTGTCAATATTGTATAGGTACAAAAAACATTTAAGGTGCGAACGCACTAGGCGGAACTGCACTGCAGCGGAACTGAGCGACACGGCGCGTCATTTTTTGATAAACCGCACTTGAACTACAGCGGCGCGTCAGTTTCGCCCGTTATTCAAACAAAGAACGAAAGAGATAGAGAGAAGAGAGAGGGGCGGAGGGGCGTGAGGTAGCGACACTTTTGCCTAGTTGCCCAACTTTGCCGCGCAGTTCCGCTGCAGTGCAGTTCCGTTGCCGCGTAGTGCGGTTTGCTCCATATGTTTGCCTTGAAAGAATATTTTGTCGCGTCGTGTCGCTCAGTTCCGCTTCGGTGCAGTTCCGCCTAGTGCGTTCGCACCTTTAAGCGTAAACATTTTGGCCTATATTACTTCGGATTCGGACATTTGATGCTACAGCTATAGTAAAACTTCTACTGATCAAGGTGTCACGTTGCACTCAAATCGTTCTATTGTGGTGACATGAAGCGGACATTTCGGTTCCGGTTGTTGTGGGTACATCCTTACTTGTTGGATATTATTGCAACTTTACAATATGACTAGAATCTCCGAACAACGAACTATCGTCAACGGCTATGCAAAAATCATCTGTGTTAAAATGCAGTATGAAAGTAATGAAAACAAATCTCTATAGCTTCCACTATTAAATCAAGTTTAAAATATAAACCACTAAGGTTAAAGCAACACGAGAAAAAAGCATGCACTAGTTCCTTCCTAAAGTACAATGGCCTTAAATCACATACCTTTACTACCACCCCCACCTGAATTCATCCTTCAAACACATCACGTTTCTCTTTTCATCGGAGAGCGCAACACTGGATCACAACCGTACGTGATATACCCGTAAAGAAGCCAATTGTGGCCAAATCATTACCAAAACCGGCGACAAACACTGAGGCAGAGAACTGACTGACCACGGGTTTTTCTATGTCAGTGGACAAATGCCCTCTGATCGCCTCGCATGATGTAACCAGACAATTTAAGAATTGTCTAATAAACGCCGACAAGACGTGACATTTTCAAGATTTCGTATTTTAACGATCTGTTGCCATTTGTGTGTGCCAGCATGGTTTGAAAAGACATTATTTTTAAAATGTTAGGAGAAAATCTCAACTGTAGCATGTCTTACCCTTTCGGATTAAATGCTATGAAAAGAGTAGTTTTTATTGGTTTACATTTAATTTATTAAATTTACACTTCTCACTCAAAAGGGTTATCACAATGACAGACTCACATGGTAACATTATCTAACCACCGTAAAGAAACTTCGATATCTCAATAAAAATCTTTAAAAGCAAAAAGCTGGCATCCGGGTAATCAAAGAGCTTCAAAAGCGAAGATGCCATGTCAGAGTGCAATAAAAGGTTGCTTACAAATAAACCCTAATTTTGGTTTAGGCGTGACCCCCGTCAACATTTCACTTTTTTTTAAACTCACCTTTTACCCCAAAAAATAGAAACGGTGAATCTCAAAGACAGATGTCATAGTATTCAAAGTTTAGAATGAAAACTTGATTGGCCACTTTTTAGTTCCCTTCGATCTCTTGAAATCTCTCCATTTTATTGTGTTGCATTTGATTTTTTTAAATCTTTTTCCTTCAATAAACACCCTCTGTGATGTGCAAATGTTTTCTCACAATATCTGCTCTACGAAATCTTCAAACTTCAATAGACAGATAACCAGTTAGTATCTTGAATAGTTAAAAAATATATCTCCAAAATCCCATACTCCTCATAGTATGATTATTATAAACACGCCGAGAAATATTTCATAGAATATTTGCATTCTGGTCTCTTACTAAACGAATAAGCGAATAACAATAGATATGTCAATCAAACTTGACAAATTATAGATTCATAAGGATCCATAGCTAATTAGAATAGGGGCCAAAATCAAATGATGATAATCGATACCAATAATTTTAATTGAGAAATATTCAAATTTAAAAAATGGCATTATTAATGACGATTCGTATGCATCCCAAGCTCAAATGAATGTCGGTTCCCAAATGAACTGACAATAAAACGGAAATATTGGTGATGAATTTTTTATTATCTCCTGTTGGTTTTTCATTGTGAAGCGTTGGGGCCCGAATAATTTGTTTGTGATGTTTGCACGGCGCGCGGCGCGGCGGCGGGTATAAGGCTAAATGTTTGCACAAAAAATGGGAAGGTCCTGGAAAGGCTAACGGTAGCGAGTGTACTGTAAAGGTATAGGCTCATCTCATATTATTTTATGCGTAGTACTACACGCAGTAGTAGTAATTTAGAAACATTTAAGCCATACTAGGGTATGGCTACTGTAAGCAGTAGCATTAAATCCACTGTATTAGTGTCAAAATAACTGTCATTTTCTGACATCTTTTCATTTCTGGTCACCCCCTTCGCGTAAGGATTAGTGATGCGGCCTCCCTATTACATCTTCATTATGGCCGGGTGTTATTGTTGAATAATAATAACAATAAAATGTATTATTGTTATTATTTTTGTTGAATGCGATGATAATGTTTGTATGATCCGCGCATGATCTCTTTTTCAATGGATCTGGGTGTCAAATTGTCACCCCCAAAAATATTAAAGCATCTGCAGTTATAAATTTATCATACATTCTCGTACTTATTTTATTATATCCGCTGCTGTTGTCTTTATAAGTGCACCTAGCTGGAACGTCAGTTAATGCTAAACTCAAGTAAACTTTGACAACTCCATACAAAATCATTGGAATTAAACACTATCTCGTAGGACAGAGATATCCTGTGCAAAAGTATCACAGAGCTATTATTGCTAAGCGTTATGTTATGATTGCGAACGATTGATAAAGTATCTCTTCCGTCATCCATCACATAATCACCGTCACGTGGCTAGATGGATGAGCTGATGAGAATCATTGTAGATACAATTTCGTAAAAACAAAAAGATAGCAATAAGTTGATAAAAATGATAGGATGAAGAATTTCATTTTTTTATGCCGATATAGGTACTTGCTATCTTTTGGAGATAAACAGTCTTTATATTGTCTTGTCTTTTGTTTTTATAATTAGTTATCTGTGGTTACCATTATATGTGACATGTGACCATTCGGTGTGTTAAAGTTACATCAAGTGATAACATGTTTTAGATGGATTTGATTATGTGATGATGTCGTCGGATCAACCATGTTAGATAATTTTATTGATTTAACGATTAATTAATTAATTGTAATATTATTTATAATTTAATCAAAACTCATTAAAACTTATTTTTAGTACCTAAAGCCAAAGGTGAAGTTATAGTACCTATATACTCCCAGCCAAATATCTCGTAGGTTTTCAGTTATCTGTATAATATGATTAAACTTAATCATAATTATGTGTATAACGCTATATCTATACCTAAGTATATCTGATACTGTATCTGCACAACTTTAGTATTATGACTAAGTGTAAAACAGTATTCTAAAGGTGTCATCTTGTGACATGTCATCAATGTTTACTGCCTGAAACATAGGTACTTAATATAATAATAAATAAAACAAAACAATTAACAAGAAAAATGGCGGTGCAACGGTGGATCGAAACATGTGACGAGTCTCAAAACGTAAGTTAATGATGGGAATGGGAAAGGGTACAGTCAAATGCTTACCAAGAAAAAAGTGCAAAGGAATAAGTTGAAACTTTGCAGTCTTGCCCCGTTCATTTATTTTATTGTCACGACTTCGTCTTCCAGGTTCCATTATTATTATATATAACTAAAGATAAGTGGTAAGTTAAAATGACTTATACCAACCTAGTTCTTTAAATAGTTTATAATAAATTTATTCATAACTATTCTGGAAATAAATATTGATAGAGCGATTCGCCCCATGCCCGACCTCTGAAGGGAATTGCGTAAACATTCTCGCTATTATTAACGAGTACACGGCACTTATCAGTTAATCTTACACTCTGACACAATAGCAGCTAATCTCCGGGCGTGATAGAAATTTATCTTCACGATATTGTCATTGTCGCATCTACCCGACTCTCCCCTCCGCAGACAAATGCTGCAAACATTAGCAGGGGCCGGAATTAGTCTTGTCGCAATTTTAACGATATTATTTTAGGGTTGATTTATCTTTTTCAAATAACGCGTTTTCATTTCACGTTCGATTTGTCATGGTGACGAAATTATAGGTGGAAAGTTAGCTACTTAAAACCCAAGGCACATCTAGTGGCTTCGCGACGCCGCCGCCGCACATATTTTTCTCTCGGCCAACAGGATTCGTGTTCGCAAAATCAGTGCGGCAGTGGGGCCATATTTCATCAGAGCCGGCCAGAACAGTAATAGCCCTCGGAGTCACAGCCACGGCACGTTCGCACCACAATGTTACCACCACCGATATACAAAGGACTTTCCTCCCCCTCCCACTACTTGCGAACTTGTTTGGACGCGGTGAATACGTGACCAGCTCCAGGTGTCGGCTTGCGCTGGTTGCTTGTAACATCGCCAGCATCCTTGTAGACAAAATATCGAAATACCCCGAAAGCAACACGATATTCATACGCTTATTGGGTTAGGTTAAGTGTTGTTTACTCTGACTGCCCGGAGGTATTGTTGATGCCACAGATGCCAAGATTTTGTTTTATTTTAACAACAACTGGTTGAGGCTGTGCGTTTTCACAGACGTGAGTTTCGCCCAAATCTATTTCTCAACAAGATCTTCTGAAGTAGTTTCAAAAATAGGTTACCTCTTCGTGCGTGTTAAAAAGAGTAGTAGTAAAATACGGCAAAAAACTGTGCGTAAAATAACCGAATCATTGGTATCCGAAGCAATTGTCACCGTGTCGGATCGCGGTGTCTTTGTGAAGGCGTTTTTTTCGACGGTAATCTTCTCTCTAATCCGTTTTAACGCGTACAGATGTGCGAACAGCGCATGATTTTCGATACGAAGCTGTCAATAGTAGCGACTCCTATTCTGATTTGATTGTTGTTATATCTGTATCAGTTGGATTCTCGATTTTCACACGCATTTGAGCTTTGAAGATTCTGTGATGTAGAGCATGAAGATCTTGATCCTGATTTTCTATTTATCTGATAGAAATGACTCTCTATTCTATAGGTAGGAGTAGATAATAATGTCTGTAATTAATGCTGAATTTGATTGAACTACAATAATATGTATCCATGTCTACACCTCAAAATATATTATACACGCCGTCATTAGTCAACAAAAAACAATTGAATGGCCACCTATGGCAGCAGTTTACTGATCACTAAACCAACGAGAGCCGGGTTTTGTGTCAATCGATGGGGTGCCGTTAATACTAGATCAATGGGCCATCGCGTTCACCCACCCAGCGATACAACGACCAACCAAAGCTGGCCTCAATACGGAAAGCTCCAAAACCTCAGGGCCCATTGTGATCGTCGCGTTGGCCTTTTTGCCCAAGCTCGACAAAAGCTGGTCGATAGTCATTGTTACTTTTTTTTTGCGCAATGATACAGTTCGTGAATATTTTGTCGTGTCAGGAATTAGATCTTTTTGTCTCCAGTTAATGGTCGAAACGTGACTGAGTGACAGAGTTATAATTTTTCGTTAATTTGTTCGGGACTCGTGTGGACAAAGATGTGCAGTGAGATCCTATTGAAGTTCAAGGTTAATTTATGTTCAGGACACCTCAGAATAGGAAGGCGGCGTGGCGGTCGCCAAAGGCTCTATTCGTTATTGATTAATGATCTTTTCGGCTTACCAAAACTGGCTTACATCTATGCTGGTTTTGGTGCATATTGATTAAAACCAAAATTAAACTGACCAAAATTTTCATTGAAATCCATGCCCGACCTTTGACTAGAACAATTGCCTAAAATCCTAAATGATCCCAAAATCTTTCAAAACTACAGAAATAAACGTATCGCAGACATATCTAAAATATGTTAGTACTACACACATGTTAGTTGTACCACCGCATATCGCGCGCACTGTTATCCGCCCAAAAACAGCAACAAGACTAAAAGAAAACCGGACAGTTCCGGAAGCAATGTTTTTCCGTTCCCGATAGTCGAAGACAAGTGTCGGAAGCTTCCGACTCACCGCTGAAACGTGACTAAGATGTATGGATAAAAACCCTAACAAAAAGCAGCTTTTTCCCCGTTTCGGACATAAAAAACGGAAGTTTTTCGGCGTATTCCGTCGGAAACGTTTCGTTAAGTGATTTGTTAAGGTAATTTAAGGGTTTTAAAAGGGTGAGGTTGTATCTGTGTTTTGCATACATTGGAGTAAAATTGTTCAGTGTGAATTATTTATTTGACGTAAATGTAATTCATTACGACATATACTAAACAACAATAAAGCATTACTGCAAATGCAGAATTGTGAATAATTCTTCATAACTGCCTATCATAATCTGGCCTTAAAAGACCAAAAAAGACAACATGGTTAGAGAAAGTGATGTTCTTAATCAGTGTTTCAATTTCAATAAAAAAACTGCTTATTATTTGATCTTTTATCTCTCTTGTCATGTAATCCTATTAAACTTCCCTTATACCATCCAGCCAAACATATTCCTTACATAACGCTACTGGCAGGAGGGTAGGCAGGTAGGAGGGTAGGGTAAATAAGCACACAAATTGTTATCTTGTGAAACGACTCGTGTGATTCGTGCGACGATGCGTGAGTCCGCAACCGCGGCTGCTCTTCAGGGGCTAGGGATGCGATTGTGTGTGGAGAGTTATCGATGTAACAGGTCATTATCATCTATGCAGATCTCAAACTGTTTTGGATAGGACGTCACGATACATAGGCTAAAAGTGATTTTCAAAGAACTTTCATCGCGCCTGGTCGATGCCTCAAATGACCAGAAGGCTGGAGCCTACCTTAGGCAACGGCTGAGTCTTGCCATGCAGCGAGGCAACGCCGCCAGTCTTCTGGGCACCTTGCCCAGAGACGCGCGCGACGGCGGCAGTGATCTAGCTCAAATTTTCTATTTCAATTAACATTTTGATTTAATTATTATTATCTTAATTCAAATGTACATAAACTGTAATTATGTAAAAATAAATAACTATTTACTTTTCGTAGCACATATTTACACTCTCTCGTAGCTTGGAGCTAAGCATTAGAAAAGAAACCATTTATTGTTAGGTGCTCACTGTGAGTAGCTCACATACTGGTACTCTACATAATTTATTGATGACATTACTCGATATTTGCAATGTATTCGTAATTTTATAATTCCTAATTGTACTATACAAAACAGACATACAGAAAATATTTATAGAAAGACCAGTATACATCTATAACGTGTCTGTGCTAACATAAAGGTTTCCTGTTCCCCATTGTTACTGAACTCCCATTTATGACATCATCTGTGACTAGATAAAGATAAGATAAGATAAAGATTTTTATTTGCTAAGATAAGGGTACATGTAGTTGGTGGTGTAATATTTAAGAACACCTTATCAGCTATAAATTTTAAGTTTTGTACAAATATTTAGTTTTGTACAAAGAAATAAAATAATGGTATATTTAGACTAGATATCATTCCAATGAATTTGCTACCATAATTATCAGGAATGTTTCGTAGCTGGCTGTTATGTTATATGTTATTTTATAAATATCGATATCGATCGCAACCCACACAAGGGGACAGCACAAAAATTTATGAAATGTAATTTTCTGACGCGAACGACTCGCGAACATTTGTAGCTTTTCCGAGTACGCCGGGGAAATTGCAGCCTCAGCCAGCGAGAAATATAAGATCTGGCGGCGGTTCGTTTAAATTGCAGCCGCCTTTTTATAATATTCCCGACAATGCTGGCTCCGGAGCGCTTTACACGCTGCAAATTTATCTAGCCCACGTTTACTTTGGAAAAGCTGAAATAGATTTTTTGTACTAGAGCACAGCAGGTTTTATGAGTTTAGAGTGTTGCACAAAAGTGCAAATTAAGCGTGAGTAAAATTATGACGGTGTTAAAGGGTAAGGAAGAAGTTAAGAAGTTAAAGGGTATAAAATAGAGAAATCTTTCTATTATAATTGAAACAAAAAGTAAACTTCAGAAAAAACCGACTTCCACAAACCCTATTTGATTAGATTGAGTTTAACACAAACTGTAAGCCCTTATCCCCCCCCCCCCCCCCTTTGGGGAATTAATTTTGTCAAATCCCATCTCAGTGCTACCCCACGCTACTAAGGAACCCCTGTACAAAGTTTCATGGCTCTAGGTCCACCGGTTTAGGCTATGCGTTGCCTGCCCGTCAGCCACGCATTGTATATATTTGTACTTAGTATTGAGCCGTTCTGGTGGCCATATGTGGTCTTCATCAGCAGTTCCGCATCACAATATTATGCTTACCGTGAGTAAATGCACGAGTTATTACTAAAAACACAAAAATCACTATATGTCTGCCTATAATATTTGAAGTGTTCCCTCGATTTCTCAGGGATCCCATCATCAGATCCTGACCTGGTATCAATGGGACCAATGGGAAGGTAAACCCTTTGAAACAAAAAATAATTTTCCAAATCGGTCCATCCGTCTAGGCGCTATCGGGGCACATACATAAAATAAAAAAACAGCCGGCGAATTGTAAACCTCCTTTGGGAAGTCGGTTAAAAAGAGATATGAATATTTGGTTATTTTTTTCATATCTGTCAAATTAATTTATTAAAAACTCAGTAAATTATTCTGGGTATTCAAATATCATTAATATGTATATCGGATCCGGGTAAAGGCCTGTGCCCCTCGGTGGGGACATTAATGGGCTACATTTACATTTACATGTATATCTACGCTTTCTTCGTTCCCGAAGCACTTCCTCTGAAAATGTAAAAAGGCGGCACAAGCTAATTGTTTTTGTAAGCAATAACAACAATAAAAAGACAAATACAGATCAACAGCAGTGATGTCCACTACAGCGGACATTCTAAATAACCATTCACCATCCTCGACCGGGCAGCGAACATCGATGAGTGATGGCCGACAGATGGCGCCGGCACTCGCCAACTCATCGCTGAACCCCAAGACGAGGGTTCCGTCTCCAAGATAATTATCTTTTTTACCAAATACACCCGACGTAACTTTTAATAACGTGATAAATGCTGCGGAAAGGCTTGCTACTGACGCGTAAGAAGGGGATGCAGTAAGGAGGTTAGCTGTGATTAATAACTTACTTGTTACGCTATTTTTATTGCGTAACAGATGCTTTTTATAATATTTTTTTTTACTTTCGCCAATTTCTTGTTACGCATTTGGGAATGATATAGTGTGTCTTTGTTTAAGCTAAATGGGAAATTAAGGGCGCGGAAAATTGCTTTCGCCATAAATAAAGTAGACGCTATGATCACGGTTTACTTTTTTTATAGTCACCCAAAGCTGTTGTTTGCTGAAGCAATAGATCAAGTTTAAAGGCCCTAATTTGACGGTGAAACACAAACATCCGACCCTCTATCGGGAAGCACACGGCTTTATAAACAGCGGCTATCGAGGGATATTATGACTCAATCGAAGTGTATGCATAGCACAAGTGGGGATGTTGGCCTCAAGTGTCTGATGGTAAATTGTAGGTTATGGCACGTGATCCCCTCGTTGAGTCAATTCACTCAATTACTGGCATCGTAGTAGCCTTCTTTTTTCTTGCCATTGTGGGGAAAATTGTTATAGGTTGTGTGTGCAACATGTTAGATAATGAATAATGCTTGTAGCTAACTTGTTTCTGAACAAGGAAATTCTTGAATCTAGCAAAGTCAAGTCGCGGATTTAAATGTATGTTTAAATCAATGCAATGATGTATTGCTATGGTGTTACAGCTAATAGTTTTTTCATTGTCAAAATCTGTTTAGTACTTGGCATGAAAGAACAACAATCAAGTTAAGTAGTGGGTAGGTACTTAAACAAAGTTATGTGCACGCTTGCTCACAGCGTATCTCTCACTGAAATATAGGATACCATAATATTTGTTAGGTTATGCAACATCCGATTTATGTAATACGAAACAGCTAAACATAACTAACTGAACTTTAACTTTGACTTGTTTAGGATGAGTCGTAAAACTAATTTACGTAATAAATATTGGAGTTAAAACGGGAAAACTTTGACCACAAGTACTTACCTGCAATTATAATATGAAGCAACAAGACGTTCTTAATCACCCCTTAAAATATCTAGGTAGGTACTTTATCTTTACCTGTATCTTTAAATGTGTAGTCAGAGGGGTAGTCAAAACAAACAAACATAGTGTCAAAGCTTTTCCCATGAGGGGTGGGGCAGGGGCACAATTGTTCCCACTTTTACCCGTATTTTTCAGTTTTAACAAAGTTCATAAAGATAAGTAGCTATTCACAATTAAATCCCTTGTAACAGGTTCGCTCTTATAAGCACACCGGCCAAACAATTTTTTGCATGAAGAACTATAGAAGCGTTGAAGAAAGAGCCCCAAACCTAACATATCTCGTTATCCCTGGTAGGTAGTTACCTGCCCACTTTGATAGTCCTATAGATTACTATTTCTATAAGACATAACGCAACTTTACTGAGTAATGTCCACACTAAAAAGACAATTAATATTGTCACACCTACCATTCAAATTACCCTTCGGGATAGCACCAGGGATGGGGTGGATGGGCAATTTGAGACATGACAAATAACCCGACAGGCTGCGACAAACGTCCAGTGTGCTGACAGAGACTAATGGCGCCATCTATCTTAAAGCCGCAGCGTCCAGCGTGTATTTGATTCTGAGGTTGATTCCGAGATGGCGCTACTAGTGTGTCTTATGTTAATGACGAAAGACTTTGTTATTGTGAAAAAAACGGTTAGTTATGATCATTTACTATTTTATTTAGGCTGATTCAAATAGAATGCATTCTGCTTATCTTTTATATGACTTTAGCTACTTACCTACTCTTAAAATACTTCATAGACTCTCTAATCTTGAAATCGCTGAATAAGAAGGTTGAACAGTATAAACTACATATTAACACAATGAATTGCTAATTTTGAGCATCTAATATTCATTAAACTTTGAACTAACGGCAAATTCTACGAGTACTTTCTAGGTCTCGCAGATATTAGTTCCACGTTGAGCTCATAGATGACGCTGTTCTGTTACAGTGTCTATTGGAAGTCAAAGGGTTAAATACCTTTTCCCATTCAGGATGGCAGAGGCACAACTGTGCCCAGTTTTAGTCAGTTAATCAATATTCCATTTTGTTCATGGTCAGCACCGGATTCGCACCCGCGTCTCTTGCGTGAAATGCGACTGAAAAACCACTAGACGCACTATATTACAAAATATGACACCGACGTAAACTGAGATGCTACGGAAACTTCTTTAGTTCGAGGCCATTATCGCTTGGTGCAGCACCATCGAAAAATTGCAAATAGCTAGGTACCACGAGATTGTGCTGAGATATATAGGATTTATTATAAGATTAGCGCCACCTAGAAGTATGTTAACTGAAACCATGGCGTTTAAAGTACAAATCTTACTCCTCCCGCTATCTCTTTTTTTAAGAAGGGTTCTAAATTCTAATTTGTATGGGATGAACACCCTGTGCTTATAGTCAACCTTTACGATAATCCGAGTAGCCTTATGTCCACTAAATAGGGGTTCCCTCGAAGGTTGACTTTATGGCGGCGGCGGTCGAGGGGTATCCTAAACAATTTGCCATCAGACTTGATGAAATCATAGGCTTCCGTCCGTAATCTTAAGGCCATTATTTATTTATTTAATACTTTATTACACAAAACAATGCATTAAACAATAGAAAATGGAGAAAATCAGTCAAAGGTGAGATTATCTCTATCAAGAGATTTGTACCAGTAAGCCCAGGATAGACAGGAAACAGTCGGAAAAACCCAACAGTATTAATGGTAGAAAATTTATTTCCAACTACCTTGATTTCTTCCTTTATCTGCCTAATACAAACACTAATATTTGATACCTGAAATCGATAACGTTGAGCGTTAATTTTGATATAAAAATTCCTGTCGGGCCTCAGGAGCCCAATTCTTACCAATGCGATAAGCGTAGACTTAAAAATATCGTAATTTTCGTATGACATGTCGCAGACAATTTGTAGTACACGTAAAATATTTTTGTCTACGCTACGCTTTCAATTCGCACGGGCCAGAATTGGACCCCAGGCACACCTCGGACACTCCATAGAACGCTCGTAAAATAATCACCTGTTACTACTACATAACCAAATGATGTTTGTATACGTGCAAATGTGTGCGTAAACTTTGCTAAGGCTGGTGGCGCGGCAAATGCAGCGATACTAAAGTATACGCGTCGTCACTCGTCCGGCGTTCAGCCCTGTCTATTGATCCTTTAACCAATCCTTCGATGCTAGGGGTGCGGTGCGGTATCTGTCGCCACGATAATCGATTGAACAATGTAGCGACATAAGATACACAATATTTATCACATAATAAGAAGCATGACGAGATAGTAAGGGATCAGGCATGAGAGAAAGTGCAATCCAGCTACTACAACTTAGGTGGGGAAATTAATGTTATAACTAAGATACTCTATAAAGAGTATCACAACACATTGAGCGCCACCAATACGTATCAAACAACGATTGGTGGACCGTTGAGAGCCATCATCCCGGATGGAATGGTCCTTGACAGAACCGTCTTACTCTCTGCGCAGGAGGCCAGGAACGGCCTGGATAGTTGGATCCCCTCTTGAGATCTTTCCTCCCGCTAAGGGGCCGAAGAGCAGACCTTCAAACATCAACTTGACCTTTCGTCAAGCCAACAAGGGAGCCACATGCTCCCTACGGGGCTCCAACCAACCCCTTACACCCCGCCGCTTACCACCACAACATTATCTCTGTACCCCTACATGGACATGTGGAGCCAATCTCCACCAGTCTCTCATAGAAAAGAGCCAATCTCTTTCTCACACACAGGTGACACAAACATATTCAACACGGGAGAGCGCGTCCGCTCTCCCTTGGGCACAGAGATACTCTTGGTCTGCTCCGTCGTCAGGCCCTGTTTACTCAATACTATAATAGGCACAAACACAAAACACAGAACTGTCCACTACAGTTCTACTACAGGTAACGGAGATCAGCCAAATTGCACGGTCTCATGACCTTCACCCATTACTTCATAATTAGGTACTCTGAACCAGCTGAACTGGGACTTACCAAGGTTGATACCACCTGGTGCTACATCATGATCATCCCATGACCACGTCTGCTCTTCTCACACACACGGCAACAGCCCAACTTCATCTTTTTACCGCTCGCACTTGCATCGAGAAAAGCGCGCCAACTTCCCAATATGGCCGCGCCCCCTCCACCCTGCAAGTCCAGACAACCACGGCCAATCATTCATACATTTTTAAATGTTGCCACATTCAAACATAACAAAATTGTAAAGAGTGAATGTTCACTCACCAAATCGTAGAGTATTCGTGGATCTCCACGACAGTATCTGAATCAGCGCGGGGAAGGAAGTGGCTGTTCTGTACGGAGTACTATTATCTCTTCTGTGCCCCAGGTAGACCTGTGTGCACAGCATGACATAAGCTATTGCTTTTAACTCCATCTTCTTCATCAGGTGCTCGGCAAGAACGGCATCCGGGGCTGGTTAGACGGCAGCAAGGAGAAAGGCAACTGGCTGAAGCACATTCGCTCCACCACCAGCCCGCACGACGTCAATGTGCAGCACTCGCTGGTCGCTGGACAGGTAACACACACATTACGCTCCACCACCAGCCCGCACGAAGTCAATGTGCAGAACTCGCTGGTCGCTGGACAGGTAACACACACATTACGCTCCACCACCAGCCCGCGCGACGTCAATGTGCAGCACTCGCTGGTCGCTGGACAGGTAACACACACATTACGCTCCACCACCAGCCCGCACGACGTCAATGTGCAGCACTCGTTGGTCGCTGGACAGGTAACACACACATTACGCTCCACCACCAGCCCGCACGACTTCAATGTGCAGCACTCGCTGGTCGCTGGACAGGTAACACACACATTACGCATGAGAAAACAACCGGCTCCACTACCGCCGAATGTGCTTGGGACAGAGACTATACAGTGTGTAACAGAAAGGGGTGTACAAGCCGAAAGAGGGTTGTTAGGGACATCATTCTGAACAATCACCGGGTCCGTTTAAGAGGCTCATGACGAAAATGTTGACAGAAACAACTGATACCAACCTATAATTTTAACAGTGTATTAGACAGATAGGCACTTTTCTCTCTATTTTCTCACAATTACATAACACTATAACACACACACACCCTCACACACACAAAAATTACACATTTTACAATCAAAGGACATCCTCCCCTCATATTTCCCATTTTGTTGTAATATATTTAATGATATAAGTAGTTGTTGATATCATAACTGCTTACTGCCTATTTTTAATAATTGATTATTTTTACCCATTTTCATGATAAGGTCACAAAATAAGATTGCTTAATTGGCCTAAGTTCAATCATATTTTTAAGTTATAATAAGGTACATCGTGCTCGTCGTAAGATTTTACTTTATGCTCTAGAACATAAAATTTGATTTTATGCTGGCTGTACCCGACATAAAGATGAACTTTACGAGCATGAGAAGTGAAAACTATATTTTTTCAACATTGAGATGAGATACAAAAAAACAAAATTGCAGCATTTTAAATTACCGTGTAACTACCATAGGTTTCATTGGTGACCGCCAAAATTCATGTGTTTGGGTAATTACTATATAAAATTACCTACAGCGAGCGGTCGACGAAATTCATCACTTACACCTATTTTTTTCAGCATTCCCATGAGATAAGAGAGAAAAAATACACGATTACCACAACAACTACCACAGGTTTCAATCGTGTACGTTAAATTCAGGTTGTGGGTCAGAAACTTCCCAATTTCATTTAGCCCATTTACGTCCCAACAGGCACAGGCCTTTACCGGATACGAAGAATCGAAGATTGAGCCATACTCGACGATGGCTCAGTGGCGACACGATGGCTCAGTGCGGATTGGTGGAGGGATTTTACGACTACTGCATACTATACTTAGAGACAACTTTCCTTGACAAGCGTTAGGGAGCTAGCTCGCTCATCGCAAAGTGTATATTTTAAGTGGAGCTGTTTTTCAATGTCGTCGTTGCCACGTATCAATCGTAAAGTAAATGCAAATCCTGTATTTTTTCCCATTTAACCGTGAATTAACATCGGTAGGTACCTTAATTGCCTACTCCCATAAGATAAGTTGTTTTGTGATATTGAAATAAAAAGCTTTATAGCTTAGCGTGAGGGTTTGCCCCTGAAAGCTTAACTTGATTAGCTATAAAATTACATTATTAGGTCTTTAAAACATTTGGCCTTAAATGACTTACCTCAACCTCATTTTGAACTCTGCTCTATCGAATGTAACCCCAAAATAAAATCGCATTTGAATATGGAACGTTGGGTATCTACTTCCGGTACAGAATCGGTGTTCGGTGCCAACTGTGTCCCTACTTCCGGTCAGATATAGGGGTGCGCAGATGCGGTGATTACTGCAACGGTATAGTGATTTGGAATATTTTCGATGCAATTATCGTGTCATGTTCCTTGAGAAAGAAAATTTATTGTGAATTCATAAGAATCGCAAACGTTCTTTTTGTATCTTTAACTACTTTAGACCCCAGTACCTACAACAAGTTTGACTAGAAGGTTTACTTATGCCGAGCAGTTAACTATAGGAACTAAATAGGCTAATGTGGGAAGCTTTGTTTGTTTATTTGTTTGTTTATTTGTTTATTTGGGAACTGAGCCCACAGCACAATATAAAAAATGTACAGCACAATAAATAACTTATACCTAGGCCAATTAGGGGCTCTTTATTACTAAGGCACTATAATTACTCTTCTAGCAGATAAAAGACCCAGGTAGAAGAAGAAGAAATATGTTAATACAATAACTTAAATATTTCTCACAATTCGATACTTTCTTAATCTAAACGCAAATCTCGTACGGAAAAAGTAAACTATGGCCGGAAAAAATATAATGTCAACGTCAACGTTTCAGTTTTGTGCCTACCGGCCATTACATTGTTTGATTTTTTTCTTCGAGATTATTAGTTTAAGTAAAAAATTTAAAGGAACTATTCTATATCTCATAATTAAACTTTGCATTCCCACAGCTCTGGTATAAGGTGATCAGGGACATCCCGGCCGGGCAAGAGTTGTTGCTGGGTCCCCGCGCCGCGCTGCCTCTACAAGATGTCTTGGCTGCTGCTGGTAAGTAATTGTATTCATTTTTGGCTAGGGTTCCAAAAATAACCCTGTATATTGAGGAACCCCCCTCTCCCCCCAGCTGGGTCGCGTTCGTGGCAAAACACCAACAGGATCCTGAGTGTGTTCTTAGGGTACTGGGACTCCACAATGCTGAGACGCTGTGTGCTCTCTCTACGCCACCACTCATTATCATCCTCATCAACGGCAGCTTATTTCTGCCCTTTGCTGGGTATAAGCTTCCTCCTCCAACTTTTCCGATCCTGAGCCAATCCAATACAGGTTTTCACCGATATTGGTAATTTTATCGACCCATCTGGCTGCTAGTCAAATCACGATGTCTAATTATAGTCTACATCTTCCTGTGTAAAGAGCTTATTACATTATGCTGTCGGCAGGGCACGATTTGTATGTATAGACGTCTCACTCATGATGGAACGACTGGAAGGAGACAGTGAGTCAGACAGGGCCCTGCCGACAGCGTAGTCTAATAGGCCCATTAGGGTGAATAATAATTTAGTGAGTCGTGAGTCGCAGAATTTCGGTTGCCTAAATCGGTTTCATACTAAAAGACAACTCATTTTGCGACGCCCATCTGAACGAAACAGGAGTTTTGTATGAAACCAAATGCAGCAGAAATTACGCAACCGAAATTCTGGGACTCAAAAATCACAAAATTACGCTCGTCTGGCTTCACCCTTATCGTCTAGGTATCGTTGGATAGGAAAGCTGCTGCCATATTTTGAAAAGTAACGTCGGTGTGGTGCACACGTCGTGAATCACGGCGTCATGCGTGCGTCACGGTCGGACGGCCAGCAGCGGCTTCAGGACTCTGTAATTGGAGTCACCTGCCCCCACGTGACTTTCGACGTGTGACCCTGGAAGCACTAATTGCTGCGTATACGGGGTGGTTACTTATTGCATGAAAACAGAAAATCTGTAACAAAATTATGACAAATTATTGAAGCAAATCAAGGCAGCAGAGGAAAAACGATATGAGAAATTTACACCAAGTACCTACTGACTAGTTTAACTCATTTATAGCGTCACGCCTTTTCCCTTACGGGGTGGCAGAGGCAGAAATGTGCCGACTTTTAGCCAGATATTCAATACTCCATTTTGCGTGACAGACAGGGAGTGAACGTTATACTTACTTACAAATAAATATTATGTTATCATACAATTATAAAGAAAATAAGACAAAGAAAATAAGTAAGCCCATTCATAAAACCATCAGTATAAAAAATAATTATAGCACTAAACGATTTATTTAAGCTCGATAATATCACGATTGTGCCTAAAAATATAACAAAACTTAAAATTTTAAATCAACGCCATCTCTATCCGCCAATCCATCTTATCTAGTCTACCCAACGCCATTCATCTTCTTTACCATCTATTCTTGTCTAAAAGTCCATATCTATTTAACTAGTTAACCCTTTACAACAATAGGGCATGCTGTAGTCAAACAAGTCATAGGGTGCGGACACACCGGTGCCACGCGTGGCTCTGATATTTAATTTAGATAAATCGCTAGCGCGCGACCCGATGTCGAAATCACGTGTGTTTTTGAAGGGTAAAAGTATGTAAATCGAGAGCTCTTGCTGTAGGTTTGCAGGTAATCGTTGTAGCCTGAAGAGCTATAATAAGAGCGTAAGTAGATAATAAAAGAGCATATAAACTTGGCAAAACATACGCATCGAAATGCTACGTTAATGTTAGAACGAATAAAAATCGTTAACCTTTAAAATAGTTGATAGTTAGCTTTGAGTAATCATTATTTTTAATTTTTGGTATGTGTTTATCTTTATTATCATTATTCTTGGTAATTACTATTAATTTGCGACTCAAAGCGATAGGAAAACCTCAATTACATGTACAAAGGCAGCCCAAATCAAAAACAAACACTAGTCAACAAGCGACGGGGGCGAGGGGCTAACTCTTCAGACTAGCTTCCTGCTTCACTTCCGCTGTCCATGCACCTCGCAATATATTCATGTCGCTTTTATGTCAATGCTGGTAAATACCGTTATTGTTTGCGGGGAATGCTCAAGATTGTTTGTACGCGTATATCGGGCCCGGTGTGACTCGGTCATTTTATGATGATTTATGCGATTTGGATTGCTTGTAACTACAGTCTAATGAAATTATGTGCAGGCTTCGTATCGTGATTATGGGGGTTCTTATGTGTTTGTTGGGGTTATGAGAAGGTGGTTTTGCGGCGTGAGGAGACCTTCATCCTAACGAAATCATAACTTGCAGTATGCAGTATTGCACTACTACTATTACGACTATGGTAGTACTAGTGGTCTAGACCATATCATTATTCAGTGACTACACTCCGTAAGTCTTGCATACATTTACGAGCATGACACAAGATCAATCCTTTAGACGAAAACCAATAAGCTTCTCTTATCTAACAAATTAGCATTGAATGAATGACCAGAAACTCTACTTTGGTAAATTCCTTACCAATTACCTTTTCTCATCACGAAATGGACATTGAAATAAATTACTATCATGTAAATAGGCCAGTCAACATGTTTGTCTAGTAGTTAGATGTTGAATTATTATAGGTATTATGTTATATCTGTATGTCTTCTTTTTGTGTCTAATACCCTTACCTATAACTGTGTAACCACTTATCATTTATATATTCGTATATTGTTAATATGTTAATTTTTGTTGTCCTAATAATTGGTGTTTGTCTGGGTCTTTTTATAGGTAAACGAGTCTCAACTCTGAAGATACATCGATAACTGTACAAAGTGATCCCCTTCGTTTCATCTTTAACACGTGATATTGGCGGAATTACTGTAGGGATCCACAGTAGAAGCCATTAATCCAAAAATTGAATTGAATGTTTGTCTAGATTCTTAGCACATGTATGAAAAAAGCATAAGTGGACGAGATAGAGGGGTGAGACATTTCTCAGGGTTTCTTCGCCATTCTTCTCCCATAGTGGTCTGGTCTATGAATAATTGAAATGTAACTAGAGAAACGAAGGACTTTGACGCTAATGCCAAGAAACCTTAATCTTGTAATGCCATGGCATTCATCCATTCTTCAGAAAAATGAAATGAATTAATGACCAGAATCTCAAAAATCCGGAGGTCGCCGTCTGAGGTCGTCGGCAACAAACTTCTTCAACCCAAACATACACAAATTGCTGTATGTCCAGTGATCAGTCAAGAGCGGCCCTCAGTCGATTGTCGGCCTCTCGTGCGATAACCCACCATCAATCATACGAGACCTTGCACAACCGGAGCCCGTCCTAATGACAAATGCCCAGTCCAGCTGCAAATCGATTCTAATTACCGATATTTAAGAGTCATTCAGTTAGCTCCAGTTTGAGCTGTCATGCCGGTCATTTGCGTGTTCGATAGATGAGGTCTTTGCGGTTTTGGGTTATTGAATTTGGCGTTAGGATATTTGCAGATTAGTTTTACGTAAAGTTATTTTTTAGTTTCGGCTATGCATTACCCTATCCTATCTTTCCTATCAGTCGATTTAAACTGTTTGTATGTTAAATTAACTGCCTACAAAAGTAAAGCGATGTTTCAGTAAGTTTTTTTCGGTCAGCAAAGTTAGATAATGTAGGACTCTCTTGACTTGGTATGTCTACACGATACGCAACAATTATGTGCGAACATTATAAGAATATCACGCAATGGAGGTCTCTCCATCAATCTTTATCATAGGGTGGCAATATCATAGTTCTCGATCATAATCTACCTATTTGAGTCACCGTCATACCCAGCTATAGTATTCATAAAGTAACCCTTTATTAGGCGTTCTTTTTTCAAAACGGCCGCGTGCATTCGCTTGCGTAATGAATGACTCTAGCACGCGCAATGTGACATTTGTCATCGCGCAATTGTCGCGCAGATTAAAATTGATGACGTTGTTTTATCCGAGAGCTGCGCATGCGCATGTGACTTTGTTGTGTGCGAGAATTATCACGTCACAAGCTGAATGCTTATTTGAGTTTTGAATTTAGATTAGTTAGATTATATTTTTTATTTAGTTGAAGACTTTAATATCTAAGTAGACACAAAAATACTATTTGAATTAGAGCGATGTGATGAATATTACATGATAATGAATGATAATTAAACTTATGAGACGAGTCGCGCGATACACTATAAATTATTATTTTAATTACATATAGGTATATCTATATTCTCTGCATTTATAAAGTTTTAGGTACTTAATGCCGGTGTGTGTAACCTTATTCCAATTGCATCACTGATATCTGTATCTCTACCAAATATTGCGCAAAGAATTACATCTGTGTAACTGTCAGACTTCAAAATTGAATCGTCACAGAATCCCGTATCAAAAGGAATGATTAATCAAAAAATTAACCAACAACAATAGCTGCACCCCCCATTAGAAACATGACAATCACTCGGCGTCCCACATCGCGTATTTATTTAACAATCAAATAAATATTACGCACAATAAAATATAAATATTTCAATTTAATATCTCCGCCCCCAGCGAAGGGTTGAATCTGGTCCGGGACGATTGTTTGACCGTTTTTGTTCGCGGATTATTTTGATCTGTTCTATCTTGATGTTACGCGAAATTTAATAATTTCTGGTTCCATATCATCAGCTCCACGGAACTATTGTATAAAATATGCTGCGGTCATATTAATCCTTCAATAAGCGGATTAAACTTTAACCGAATATTTTTATAACCGAGAGAGCAGCGCTTCATCTTCTATCATAAATACTCGTAGACATCCATTTATGTCTTAATTCATGAGTCAGTAACGGTAACTTGATAACTTTAACGGAAGCGGAATAGCCTGGCCTACACACTAAATACTACTTGCCCAGATTCTTACTGTACAACATGTGGTTTTCAACGGACAATACCAGTCGTGATCTGACCGGATGACCGCTCGCACCAGAGGGCACAAGCAACAGTGGTAGCATCCTATGTGATACACTGTACTATAAAACAGACATAGATATATCTTTAGTGGAAAGAAATACTGACATTATTAGAATATTTAATTATAGTATTACTTTATTAACGACATTGAAATGCCTTATGCCTAGACAAGTACATACTTACAACATACAAAAATCTGGCAAGTGATCGTCGCCAAAATTCCTAACCACTCAAACCTCTCGGAATCGGATTGGTTTACTTACATAAATTTAAGTATAGACTTTTGTATAGAATTAGGTTTAACTGGATGAACAGCTTGGTCAATAAGCATTATTCTAATTTCTTTATTGCACACAGATACTATGAAAACAAAACATGTAAATCAGTGTAAAAATGCAATATTCTCAGTTAAATCCTTGATTACTTTGTCATTTTCATCTAGTCAAAAATGGCTCTTGAATTGGTAAAAGTAAAGTTTTTCGAATAGACTTAGTTGTAAATTATTTGTGTCATCTTATGAACCCAATAAAAGAGTACCTGTTTAAAAAAAAACGGAAGATAGCTACATCAAGTATTGCCACAGAACAAAGTCTAAAAACTCTACAGTGCACACGTAAATAGGAGAACAGATCCAAAGACCACCTAACCAGTCTAGAATGAACCGTAACGGCACTCTGCAACGCACCTGAAACGCACCGAACCCGGGCCCGGGAGCAAGCCACACCTCCTTTACGAGCACCGGTACATTCGACACCCAGCACGTGTGTGGTCCTCTAAAGCGTTGCAGATTATCATTTATGTAAAGAAGGAGCTTCCTGAACTGGAGGCGTTGATGGGTCGCGAGCGCCAAAGGGCAGATCAATGTTTTGTTTACCCGCGCCTGACCAAGGAGAAAAGGGGTGTTATAAGTTTAACATGTGAGTCACTCTGTGTGTCTGTCCGTCTGTCTGTCTCTCAGCACGTGGAGTGTAAACGGGTGAACCGATTTGAATGTCAAATCAAATCAAAACTTTATTGCACCATAGTGTATAAATAAGGTCTTAAAGTTAAATAATCTCTATTATGGACCCTTTTCGGTTAATGCAAAAATACTTATCTAATGGAATGTATTATGTTAATCTTATCTAATAACAATTAATTTAAATACTTCTAGGTATATCTAGGTTACAATTTATTGAAGATAGGGCACATATTAATAAGGCATTGTTTAAGCCTTTTCGTAAATAGTAGCTGGTTTCCTATATTTTTAATACCCATTGGTAATTTGTTAAACAGTCTAATTGCCATGTGCTTTTCAATGTGCTTTTTTATTCGAAAGTACAATGATCTGATGATGGAGTGCGAAGATCGAAGGTGGGAGCTGGAACCCTGGGATCCATACTAGTAAACCCATCGAATTTGTACTCATTAGACTCGTAGTGACAAGACCTTTGAGAATATGGCACTATCGAGCTGATTTGATAATGGAGTGCGAAGCTCGAAGGTGGGAGCTG
The DNA here is from genome assembly GCA_963457715.1 of Argyresthia albistria. Classification (NCBI taxonomy): domain Eukaryota; kingdom Metazoa; phylum Arthropoda; class Insecta; order Lepidoptera; family Argyresthiidae; genus Argyresthia; species Argyresthia albistria. Next base: position 7,069,379 of record OY735268.1, on the reverse strand, counting down.
GAACCCTCGGATGCTTACTAGTAAACCCATCGAGTTTGGGCTCATTAGACTCGTAGTGACAAGACCTTTGAGAATATGGTACTATCAAGCTGATCTGATGATGGAGTGCGAAGCTCGAAGGTGGGAGCTGGAACTCTCGGATGCTTACTAGTAAACCCATCGAGTTTAGGCTCATTAGATTCGTTGTGATGTGACCTTTTAATTTCTCCTGATGATGAGACCTGGTGATGATACTGGAAGACTGGTTTTATGCGGGAGTTTTTTAATGCTAAAGTTATTGAGATTGTATTTGTTGTGCTTCTGCCGCCCCGTATGGGAAAAGGCGTGATGGTATGTTAACTGTTTTGCCAAAGAATGTCGCGGCGCTGGCTTGGCGTTTTCAGAGAAGTTGTCTTAAAAGCCTGGTCCAATCCTGGTGATTTCCACCACATTAGAGGTGGAATTGGCGTGGATGGTTCAGTTTGATACATTAGTTCGTTACTTTAGAAACTTTATGGCATCGTAGACTTTAAATATAATATTTTTATTGAGATTTCCATGCGTTCTTTACAAAAGAGTCTTAGAGTTCCTCATTGGTATACGGACCGCTAAATATGTATAAAGGAAATAAGCAGTTAGCCTTAGTCAAACGACAATCAGCGAATATCGCGAGAATCAACAGGTGCAATCGTGCAGGTTACCCCACACCGTGGGGTTGGGCGTAAAGATCGGTAAGTCACCGTCACGGTGCGCGCGCGACGGTACGCCATCTGGCGGCGGCGTGGGAAAACTTAACGCCTAAGCAAACGGCTAGCAATATGGTGTTCTGTCTGACGCGTAATTAAGGGTTGGAATTAAGTGCTGTTTATGAGTTATTTGAGTTAACGTTGCAAGAGAGTCTCAGCGTACATCCATTTTACGTCTTGAGTTTTGAAGACGCCGATTGGTGTAATTGGAGGTGGTGGATTGTAAACTAGTTACAAGACACAAACTCGATCAGACTATTTATTACTATGAAATTTACTAAGTACCATGTTAACATGAAATTAACCAAATTAAAATGTGTTTAGAATCTACATACATACATAGGTAAATTATAGTTTGTAATATACAATTTACTTGCACTTTTAAATACACACATATTTAAATACAAAATGACATGTAAAATAATAGTTTATGAATAAATAAATACAATACAATACAAACTTATTACTGATCAAATCGGTTGCGTAGTGTAATTTTTTCAGATCAGAAATACCTCCATATGTACCCTATTGATTAATCCGACTTGTCAATAGTCTTAGTCAATGATCGATTTATGAACTTAAGAACTTCGGGCTTTCCCCAAACCGATTATACTTAAAAGTTATATTATTGACATCGCTAAATAAATAGTACCTCCAGACAGTCTAACTTACACTGATTGCAATAAAGTATATATTGATATTGAATATCAAATTACACTCAGCTTCAAGTATTGTGTCTTTGCCACAGCTACCGTGACTAAGTAAATATCCCACTGGCTAATATTTGTACATCCTGTATCCTAACATGACTCTACGAGTACGTACATAAAATATATTGTGAATGGAATTGTACATAAGTATAAGTTTTCTTTATTTAGTTTTTTGTAATATTGTTCAAAATTACCTGTGTAACTACTGGGAAGTCTCCCATGATACAGGTTTCCTACTTTGGGAGACAGGGACCTAAAATCTGTAAAAAGTTGTTATTTTGGACAATAAATTATTCTTAGTTATTCTTATTCTTATTCACATTTCGTCCGAAATATAAGAGTATCAGTGCAATATAAACTTCATGCAGCTACCTCGTTACGCACCATGCACTTTTTTTTTCCTTTTTCAAGCGGCCAGGTTAAGTGAGCATATTAACCCTCAGTCTCATAGGCAGGTGGGTGGGGGTGGTTTGTGCCCCCTGATAATTTGTACCGACACTTCAGTGCTATACTGACATCGCATTGTCCGGTTGACCTCTTTGTGTGCTCCAGTAGCATCAATTGTGACATCGCGAGTCATCTTTATAATTTTCAAGTTTTTCAGGTAGGTAATTTTGAAAGTAATTTATTTTTATTTTCATGAAGGTTTCGTTTACTTTTTATATTTTTTTTCAGTATTTTTGTTGCTTCTCATCTTATCTGCCTTGTAGGTAGGTACCCATCCATAGGTTATAATTATCTTTCTTTGATATTGCCTAAACTAAACTTTGGCCTTTTTATAAGACAAGCTCCTGTTTTTTTACATTTTTTTTAAATTAATGCTTATTTTTAATTTATAAAATACTGTTTTCATGTCGCCTAAAGTGTGGCTTCATCTAGCTAACTAATTGACATGAACACAACTTTCTAATTTGAAACTGTGTTGGAACAACATTGCTTTATTACTTACGATCTCTACCATCATAAGTATTCTCTCAAACCTACATAACCTTGATGGCTTCTCATTAAACAATAGTATGGGCGTGGTGAGGTGAGGAGCATACCTTCACATCGTGACTTGAATTAATTCTGCACGCGTCAAGATAATGCGAATTCAGAGATAGAGTTCCAAATCGTGGACACTATTCAACTTTTGAATTAAGAACTCAATTTTTGGCCAATAAAAATGCATCGTATTTTTTTCCGGCTGTTGTTCTTTTGTTTTCTGGTTCAAAAGACAAAAGTCTTTTGTTGTATATCGATTGTTTTCAGCCAGTCACAATTTAGTTACTCTTTTGTTTTTAGCTTAGGTAGATTATTTCAAGTTCACGAAGCTATATTCTGGCCACTGAGAGAATGCGATCCTGACACATACGTATACTTGTGGGATTGAGATAGAGTGAAAAGTAGCGCGGGACAGACAGGAACATGTGTCAGGATCGCATTCTCTCAGCGGCCAGAGTTATAGTTAGTATGCTATTTTAGACTTAAAAAGGCAGAATTTGATGGATGTCTCTGAATTGAAATCGTGACATAAAAAACATAGTAACCTACCTGAAATAGACCACCTGTAGCAGTCTTCTGTCTCCCATAGCAGACCGCGATAACCAGCAAGCATATCTCAAAGTTCACCTTATGACGATTTCTCTATCAATTTCCTTGTTACCAAAGGTGCTCCATAAATAACTAATGAATACTTGTCAATACCAACAGTGTCAATACCTCGTGCTTCGTGTAAGAGTTATGTGTCCTGTTTCAAGTGGCTTTGCCTTAATTAAAGCTTTCCACTCATTTACATAGAGTTGGGTCGAGAGACAGAAGATTCTATGTATCAGCAAAGGACACAACACTTGAGTTCCGGTACGATATTGTCATTGAACGAATGCTAGACTTCTCTCAGTACACCTTCTCCAAGAGAAAGAAAGTCCACAGTTCTACAAGAGAAATCATCAAATAAATCTACTTTGAAGATTTGAATTTTAGAATGATAGGAATCGGTTTGCGAGCGTGTGAGGGATTTTAAGAAGCGTTATTTTGACTCTACTTAGTTACGGTACATCTATACATTTTTACGGTCTAAAGTTTAGACTCTAAACTACCAAATAAGGCTAAAAAGAGTTAGTTAGATTAATACTTTTAGGAACACCTTTTTTCTGACGACATCTGATTGAACGTCCCAACCTTTGGTCCCGACCGTAGTATAGTACTCTATGGTCCCAACGGTAATGGAAAACATACTAAGGAAATCTAAGTATCTTATATCTTCATAGCCCGCTGTCTCACAAAATGGGCAATTGAAGAGCTACCTAAACGTCGTTGGTGCAACTGTGTCTCTGTAACCACGTATGGAAAAACGCGTGACGCCTCATTGAGTGGTTCGTCCCATATAAGTCAAGCGAGAACTGGCATGCTGCGGGAATCGCCCGAACAAAATAACAGATAGAACGGATGTGGATTTATTTTGCTGTTCTCTGACGGAGTTCAAAAGGGCGGCCAGTTTTTGCCTCTGTTGTTGATAGCGATACTATTAATTTATATTTGAAATGCATGTATTTATTAAGTTATTGAATTCCTATTATTAATTTTATAATATTTTGAATAGTTAATTATTGCATTGTAAATTATTTGATATTAATGTTTTAAAATGTGTGTGTTCTGTCGATTTGGCCTGTCTGTAATGGCACAATTACCGATTGGAAATAAATAAATAAATAAATATAACCTGCGCGTATAATAAACTATGTCCTTGATTCCAGGTCGTCAGATAGCCAGCGTCAACTCGACGAGCAGCGTCGATTCCCAGCAGCGTTCCCTTTCTCTCGCTGAGGAGGAAGAGAGAGAGGAGACAGAACCGAGGTGCTCGTTCTGTGACGCCCCGTTCCCGAATATTGACGCGTGAGTGTTGATTTCCTAGGTACCTACCCTAATTTTCATCATCATCGTGCATTTCGAGCCACGGCTGGGCATTGGTTTGTTATTTATTGCTTATCATTAAAAATTGTGCTGACCGCATCAGTATCGCCAAAACTTTTAAAAAGCGTAAGATAAAATAAAGAGGGCAAGAAGGCAAATGTTTTTTCCACAGCAAAAAAATAATGAAACAATCATCTGAACTACAGAAAAATCTAAAGCCAAACAAAAGATACAAACTTGTATAAACCGTCATTCAGGAACGCCTGAGATAAAATCATTAACTCGTGATAATGTCACGATATTGATAAAATTATATCTTCCACTCATACCAGCGCACGTTTCACGGCAATATTCCATAGCAATTCTCTCAGCTTAATTGAAATAACGAGGAACGGTGTACCCAACCGTCTAATAGCCGCGTTAAAATCGCATCTCTCTCGATCCTATCCTCTCTTCTAATCAACGGGCTATCTGTACGTTTAACTGCTTTGCCATTAGGCGCGTGCGCAGGTGGGCTTTTCTGTAACGATAACATGAAGTTGGTAATAAAGTGTGGAAAATGTTACTCTAGATATGTTATAATTAATATTGCTATGATAGGCAAATCAAAGAGAGTTTAGTCGGATACAAATGAGTGATCAAAGTTTTAATTCTCATACGGTAGGTAGGAGGTTTGACTTCCCAACGAGGAATTTAATAAAGGCATTCATATCTAATATTTTACCTACCTATACCAATACTTGTTTTACTATGGTCTTTGTAATTATTTGGATCAGATTAGGTACTTTACTTACCCTTCTTGTATTTGGTTATGTTTTTGACATCGTATTATGTATTGCTGTTGGTATTTTTAATCATATTCCCATTGAAGAATCATTGCAGATCATTTGCCTGCAGAATAGCCCAGATACTCATTTAAATAAGACTGCGAGTTATTACGCGCACGCGCATAAGTCAATCCGTTTCGTGCGTCTTCTCTTTATGACCATTAACCTCTAACCTTAAATCGTTGTTGGTTTAGTATCGAATAGGTAGCTTGTTGTTTAATTGAAACATTTGACCATGATTGATCAAGTGGCTTAACAGTAGTCTTCAAGTTATACGAGCACAATTGAATGACGGATATAAAAACAAGATTTCTATAACAAATTCATAAAGATGCTAGAATTAGAAATAATTATAAGCTTGTTTAATGCCTCATTGATGGTTCCAATAAATTATTGTATTAGTATTCAACGACCTATACCAGTACCGGTACACCACTACCAAAAGTAAAATAACATCGCATGAGCGATAAAATCGCAGGCAAGTATCGCAATAAAGCGACTCATCATAGATACAAAAATACATCACAAATTATCTATACGAAAACCGATAAAGGGTTTCTATGGCGTGTGCCATCATATTCTATTGGAGCGAGTGTCAAACTGTTCAATAATGCAAAACGAATCAAGATTATCGACATGCACAGTTTTAACTATCACCGCGCTTCCCTTATCGTAAGATCGACTATTGTTTTAAACGACCCAAACGTTTCTAGGACATCGTCTATTTAACTATTTAACAGTTGAACTATATTTGAGGGTTAGTTCTACAGGTATTTTATTATTAATTGCAAGCACTGATATCTAATGATTTTCTAACTGTGGTTTATAGGTAGTGGTATCAGTGGCATTCATCGATACTGTAGTAAAGAAGCCCAAACCATTTCTACGCGTCTTTCATTATAAATATAATTATATGTATATTTACACAATACAAATATTTCCATGTTTATTTTATCTCATCACTCAATCATTACTGGGTATTGGTTATAGCTACCGATTCATTTTCTTATTGATATGGCCATACACACCAAATGATATTGTCACGAGCGCTCCTTAAACGACGACATAGAATCTCAATGCATCGCATAGGTTATGAAATACGCCTCCCATTGTAATATCTCTTATCTTCTTATTTTTTCGACTCTTACTTTCGTCAGAGTTGTTCATAATCGAAATGATCATTGTAGCTGTCACACCTTCAATCGATAGACTATCTGATTCTGTTATACTCAGTAGCGATTGCGTACTACGAGCTAAATTAGTTTGTTATCCATTGATAACTAGGGTCTTTGTGCAATAATTGTTATGTCCATCAAGGGCTAATAGCGTGCTATTGTCATGTTTGATCGAGCAATCGAAGATATATTCGCAAACAATTTTGCGTAACTATCGAAAGCATTTTCGATCATTATCATAGACAATCAAGGTTTCTAGCAGGCCTCCTAAGATGGTCTAGACTAGAGGTCGTTTAAAATCAATTGCTTAGATAACATGCATGTTTTGCTTATATTCGTCTGGACCCCTGAGGTAGTTATTAGCATTTTATATCTCGTCCATCATCTATCGGCGTTTCTCAAGCGATTTGTAACCGTAGAGGATTCTACAATCGATTATTGATATGTAAGCACGTTGCTGGCACATCATTAATGTTGTGCTTGGTGGCCTCGTGTGTGGGTGGGGCCTAATGGTTCGGCTTAGAATGAAAGTTGCTCATTGGATGTTATCGACGTAAGAACATGCAAATTGTGGCGATCAGATTAATTCGATATAGTGGAGGTGGTCGACCGACCCAATAATTGATTCGCAATCGGAGTTCATAACTTTGGTGTAATAAATTGCTCATTTATTGACTTCAGTGATAGAGATACATGTAGCGCTTTCTCTCTTGTGTATCTCGCTGTCGAGTTCGCAATCCATATCCATCGAGTCGAATTTGTCAAACTTGCTGGAATTCCTGAAAAAAATACTGCAATATACGTATGCTGAGATACTTACAGTTTGATAACTGTTAAGATAAAACTGGAATTTTTAAATAAAAAACAACCTGCTTTTAGAAGTCATAACCAATTTTAATTACACAATTAATCTGTCAATGGTACGCACAATTGGACTCGTTTCAATTCGTTTATTTAGATGTTTCTAATTGCGCAACCCGAAAAATCCATCTGCAAGATAACAATGAGGCTGCCATCGAGTTTTTAATTAGAATTTGCACTCTGCGCTTACGCAATAAAGAGTATGAATTTTGACGTTTACGCATGTATAGCTATTAGACTCGTGGTTTGTAGATCGAATAAGGAGATAGGTGGCGCTGTTGTAAGTGAGCCCCGGGGGTATTCGTTGCGTTGTCTGACCAAGGCTAATAAATGTAGGCCGGATGTCAAACCAAACTACCTGTATATCTGATGTTGCTGCCACCACTTGGTTGCATCTGCATCGACTTTTTATTGCCTAACAACTTAGCAAGTCTTCGTTCTTTCAATGTACATCTCTAGGTAATATTTAATTGATTTCCAGAGAATTAGCCAGGGGCCAAAGAAAATTCTTAGAATTTAAGCTGGCAAAATATATTCTTACATGAACGATACATACACGTTCGCAAAGGTTGATTTATTTAGTTGAGTTCTCTGAAGAGTCATAGAATTTTGCATAACAATCTCGAAAGTAGACTGAACGATGGTCGACTAGCAACCGATGCGACGGGCCATCACCAACGATAGATTTTATTTCAAAGATTAATTAAAAGATAAGACTGCCCCGCCACCCGTACGGGAGAGTGAAAACGCATCACCTTATCGTATTGACAACAGACGGGAGTTTTCAATTGGTGGCTCTCACTTGCGTCTTCACGACTACAGGGAAGTCATTTAGCTTGTACAAGAGCAGTAATGGTTTGTCTACTTTGAAAGCGCTTTATGTCGCATAGGGCTGTCTGATCTAAATCTAGTAATAGCCGCAGGCCCTCGGATTGCGTGTGGTAGACCAGTTTCAGAACAAGATTCACTCGAACGGTTTGTTTGAATGATTTACATTTTCCATCAAATGCCCTGTGAATTATAGCAATAGTAAGGGTGCTTTCTTGGTCATTGGCAGATATTAAATTTAAATTGCTAACGGTTATTATTCTTCAGTATTTGCCCAGCAATTCATAAGCAATCTGCCAGGAGTTTATGATACTGCGAGAAGTTACTCGTGTATGACTAATTAATCGCGAATGTAGGTGACTTACTAAATTGTCCCCTGATAGTTAACTGTCTTTAAATGTTTACGATGTTTCTATTGAGATCGGACTAGTTTTAATAGCAAGTGTACTCGATATTGCGCTATGCGTAGGCGATCCAGATGGTATAATGTTGATCATATCGCTCTGCCTGTCGTTTCCTTATGCTCAATTAACTTCGAATGTTTCGTTATTTGTCTATTACATAATGTCACAGTTCAGAAAGATTCAACTTACTTTTAAAGTTTAACATATCAGAAAGAGATCAGCTGCATCTTTACTTTGCCGTTTCATGCAAGCTGGATTGCGCAACCTTACAGAGAATAGGCGTTTGGTCTCACACAAGGACAGCATGTGTTGTTGTGAAAACCTAAAATAGTGACCTCACAAACATGTACGCACATCCAAGACACGAGTTTTTTTTTCTTATTGCCCGTCGAGGAATCGAACGAAACGAGAAACCTCGACCGCTATGGTACAGTCACCATAAAAAGAAATCCAGCTTCACTCCTTTTACCTTACGGGGTGGCAGAGACGCAGTTGCACCCAGTTCTTCGATAGTCCACTCTGCATGGCCATCTACTATTCAGGTTAGTGGTGATCGCTAAGTAATATTCTACTTGACTTCCAGGCTCGACCGCCACCTGATCCAAGCCCACGACCAGCCAGCAGCCGAGTTCCACTGCGAGTTGTGCAACCGCGCGTACTGCTCCCGCGCATTGCTGCTGCGCCACCGTGCGCTTGCGCACACCGACATCAGGAAATATCCCTGCGAGAACTGCCCTAAGGTGAGGGTTTTGTGGAGCCCTGAAAGGAGATAAAGACAGTTAAATTTGTTAAAATATGTTAAATATCATTCCAGTGATATGCTTAGGATGTATTACAGGTGTCAAAAACAAATCCTAACAATAGTTTTGCATCTCAAGCGGCAATTCCATTAATAATTATAATTAGTTTACCGTTCTTAATAACAAATCCGGCACAAATTAGAGTTTCATCTCAAGCTAAGTTTTGTGGTCGCCTTTTAGGTATTTTACCAATATTCCCAGTGATATGCTTAGGGTGCGAACCAACTTGGTTTACGGGGTCATACAAATATCCGCACAAGTGAGTTTTCTAACTCAAGCGTCCGTTCCCCCAAGACTTAGGTTACCGTTCTCGAAAACAAAATCCTAACAAGTTAGTGTTGCATCTCAAGCGGCCATTCCCCCAAGACTTAGCTGATCCCGAATCTTTCAAGAATTTACCGATCTTTTCGGTGGTATTCTTAGGGTGCGTTACTGGGTGCATAAACAAGTTCAACAACAAGCTAGTTTTGCAATTATAGAGGCCATGCCCCCCAAGACTTTGTTTACCATTCCCGAACCCTGATCCTTTTCAGGTATTTACTGATCCTTTCTGTGATAATCTTAAGATGTTCTAATGGAATCATATACAAATCTGCAAGTATCAGTGTTGCAACTCAAACGGCCATTCCCCAAGACTTCTGTTATTCCTATATCGGTGATATTCTTAGGGTGCGTTACTGGGTTCATAAATAAATCCGCACAAGTTAGTTTTGCATCTATAGAGGCCATGCCCCCAAGACTTAGTTTACCGTTCTCGAACCCTGATCGCCTTTCAGGTATTTACCGATCCTTCCAACCTGCAGCGCCACATCCGAGCGCAGCACCACGGCGCGCGCAGCCACGCCTGCCCCGAGTGCGGGAAGACCTTCGCGACCTCGTCGGGCCTGAAGCAGCACACGCATATTCACTCCAGCGTCAAGCCGTTTCAGTGCAAGGTGTGCTTTAAGGTGGGGGTTTATTCTTCTTCTTCTTATAGTGCCAAATGACAATCGTTCCTCTGGTTTCCCTACATTTGATATTTCCTGTACTCCAGAACAGTTCTTTAGATACCTAAGTTTAAGTTAGGTAGATGTAGGTATTCAACCAACCAACTCACATATACAGAGCTGCAGCTGATTGAATTAAAGCCTTTTTGGATAAATTATAAAGTAAATATTTTCCTCATTTCAGGCTTACACCCAGTTTTCAAACTTGTGCCGGCACAAACGGATGCACGTCGCCTGCCGAGCCCTGGTGGAGTGCGGGAAATGTGGCCAGTCGTTTAACTCCTACGCTTCTCTCACCAAACACAAGAGGTTCTGCGAAACGGCTGCAGTCGCCAACGTCAATATGAGAGGCCAGATGCAACCTGGAATGCCACAGCTTCCCCAGTTAGGAAACGTCGGGATGAACAGCCAGAATAGTCCAAACCCGTTCCCGATATACAGGCCTACGCTGCCTTTGTCTTACAATACTTTTGCTCACTACCCTGCGCTGTTCTCAGCAGCTGCGGCGGCTGCGTGTCCGCCTGAATTCCTGAACCCACTTCTGTTCAACGTGCAAGGAGCACGTCTGGCAATGGAGCATGACATTGCAATGTCACAAGCGAGTTTATTATCCAAGCAAAAGGAAGCGGAAAGGCAAGTGAAAAGAGAAATGGATAACTCAAGTTGTATGGACGATATGACTAGAATTAAAGATGATTATGAAAATAAACGTGACACAGACAGCTCGGATAGAATCACCCCAAAATCGCTAACCATGACTTCTAAGAATTCACCGCCATCGGCTGAAGAGGCAACATCTCAACAACGTCCTTCACCAGTGATTCCCATGCCAAAGCCAATCATACCGTATAACTACACAAGAGATGAATTAAAGCGAAAGTCACCATTCAGCTTCTCGATAAACAACAATATTGACCACAAATCTTCTGACTCACCATCTCTACCAAAACGACTAAGGGAATCACCAAAAAATTTAAGCAATGACGATGAAATAGCTTCAGAGTATTCGGAAATTGAGGAAGACACAAAGAAGGATGAAGGAGATCAGCCGCTGGATCTTTCAGTATCACGTAAACAAAGCGACAAGGAATCCGAAGCTGACAACGATGATCGTTCCTTTCGTAACTCCTCAGTCAAGTCCTACTCCCCACCTGAGAGTCCAGCCGAGAGAGATAGCAAGACTCCCGAAAACGATACCATGGATGAAGTCGATGTAGAAGGAGTAGAGCCTAAGCGAGACGAGTCACCGCAACAGCTGATATCGCCTCCGCTAGCGTTCCCGATGCCAGTCCACCCGCAGCACGCCAACAGTCTCATGGACATGTACCGGCCTAGGTTTCCGTCTTTCCACGCGGCGTCTGATGCTCTCCTCAACCCCTCCCACAATCCCTACGGCCCGAGCCCGTTCAATTTTTTATCCCCACTTCTCGGGGCTGAAGGGCCGGACCGGCAGCCCAGCGCCTACGCTAAGTTCCGCGAGCTCAGCGCGGGAACGGGTAAGATGAGGGACAGGTATGCCTGTAAGTTTTGCGGGAAGGTCTTCCCGAGGAGTGCGAATCTGACGCGCCATCTGAGAACGCACACAGGCGAGCAGCCTTATAAGTGCAAGTACTGCGAGCGGTCGTTCTCGATCTCCTCCAACCTCCAGCGTCACGTAAGGAACATCCACAACAAGGAGCGTCCTTTTCGGTGTCCTCTCTGCGACCGCTGCTTCGGTCAGCAGACCAATCTCGACCGACATTTGAAGAAGCATGAAGCAGAAGGCGGGGACTCTCCGAGTTCGGCGGATACGGAACGCGAGGACGCATACTTCGACGACATCAGGTCCTTCATGGGGAAGGTGACGTGTTCCCCGGGCGCTGGGGTGGCGGGCTCCCCTCCCGCGACCTCCCCGCACGCGCCCACGCACGCGCCCGGCCGCGGCTCCGCTCTCGCATGCTCGACATAGCGAGCAGCTTACCCGCTGCTGCCGCCGCCACCGCCACTCTGGCCCAGTCTGTACGAGCAGCGATGAAAACTAGCGGAGACTATACTAGACTCTCTAAGGTCCGTATGCATGGCTGACAACTCAAAGTCGCTGTGTCCTCCTACATAATATTCGTGACTCTGATCTGACAAAATGCCACATTTTCACGGCATACCCTTTCAAGATCTACCCAATCATTCAACTCCGATTGAATGAGCTAATGAATGAGTAATGTTTATTGTGCCGAAAGTTTAACTGACCCTCAAAATTCTGTCACTGTGACTCGTTAGAGAAATGACAGCGCGTATGATATAACGGCACCTTACTTGAGCAGCAGTTAGTTTTATCCCGGTTAAGATGCGTAATGATTAATAGCAATATAGGTAGGTAGTGGTAGTTCACTTTGAATTTGGACATGACAGAAACGTGTTATCAATTTTCTCTCTTAAGTGTAAAATTAGACAAAATTGATTTATCCTACATAGATAGATATTAATATAAAAGATCTAGGTTATCTAGGTTAGGTAAAAGGTTAAATAAATTTGTTGAAGATTCGTTCCTAATTCCTTTTATAGTTATTTGTAATAATGTTTCTTGAAATAAGAATTAGATAATTAAGTGCTGTAAATATTATTGTTTTAGATAATAGTTATCCTAAAATGTATCGATGTAGTTAAGATATTAAATCATATAATTGTGTGTGTTTTCAGCTTGTTTGTCCGCCGAATTGTTATCTTAATATTACATTACATCATTCATACATATCGAGTATATTAGACTAGATTTCGCAAGTTTGCATCAACAATGTGCCATTGCTGAATTTGAGTTTTGCCCTATACAAGTATGCTCCATATCCGTTGTTCTTTTCTCAGGTCCTTCATAATAAATGACTCTCAGCTATGAGAGACATCTCAAGCGCATGAAATAATTCGATATGGCGAAACTGTCATTGTGACATACCATAGCTGAGCCAACTCACAGAGTTCTACGTAAGCGGTTTATTGTTACATACCATAGCTGAGCCAACTCACAGAGTTCTACGTAAGCTGTTTATTGTGACATACCATAGCTGAGCCAACTCACAGAGTTCTACGTAAGCTGTTTATTGTGACATACCATAGCTGAGCCAACTCACAGAGTTCTACGTAAGCTGTTTATTGTGACATACCATAGCTGAGCCAACTCACAGAGTTCTACGTAAGCTGTTTATTGTGACATACCATAGACTTAAGTTTCTCTACAATACGACATATTTGCGTCATCGAGTTCAACATGTCTGTAACACCCTGTACAAACAGAATTTATGTATAATATTATTAGTGTCACTTGCACCAAAAACTTTAATTTTAACTTCTTTTCTTTGCTAATCGCAATTAAGTTCGACATATTTCATACATTTTGACAGCTGCTAAATAGAATTAAGACGCTAAACGTAATTAGTGTTTTTGGTGCAAACGGACCTTAGATATTAAGAGGCATATTAATCTCCTATTAGTCAAAAATTACCAAAGCTACTATTGTATAAATTGGCTTCAGTATTGGATTTATGAAATATTATAGTAAAATTAAGTCAATTGGCATTTTCGATATCAAATACTACTAACGTATTGTTAATCTACTATACACAATTCTGATAAAATTGTATAAAAATAGGTACTATAATTTGTACATAAAAATATTTGAATTTCTGAAAATTCATATCAGATGTGTCGTTGTTTTGTAACAAATAAATGCTAATTTAACGTACCCATACATTTTTATTTCTAGAAGAATTAAATGACATATCCATAATTCATCTTGTAATACTTACTTTTTATGAAAGTTACAAATTAAGATTGAATATAGATCTAGGTAGAGAAATATTACTGTTTTCGTCTTATCACAAACAATATATCGATTACAATTTAAAGTACTTACTCTGCTCACTAAAAAGAAACGTACCTACCTATTTTATACTTTTTTGACAAATGGACGATAAATCATATAATTGAAAACCAACTATTTACAATGTGCCGAATTCATCGAAACTTTAGTGGATTTAGACCGACAAGTAAAAAGAAGTGAAATGTACGCGTTGGAAATAAGTGGTGCAAAATAACATTGATCAATGTTGGTCTGATATATTTATTTAATTAAAGATTCACAACAAAAAACCTAGATCTTTGTACTCTCATATCACATTCATGCACATCTTTGCTGAGTAGTTACTATTATGACCTTAGTAATATACACAACAATTATGCCTAATGTTAAGACTTGAAATTGAGTTACACACTATTGTTATTGTAATGCATTGGAAAATAAAATAGTACATACACAAGTAAATGCGTTTTTTTTTGGCTTATGCAAAGCCATAGTATATTTATTTATACACAAAACAGCAGTACAGACAAACATTACAATTGGTTGTTGTAACATAAAGATTAGACCAAACATTTCCGTCTGCAACGCCAAAAGCATGTGTTGTGTATACAGCATTACTAACACACCAGCCAGCTACCAGATGGGAAAATAAAATCCCGTTTAGTAGCTGGCTCCGAAACGAGACCTATTTTACCGTTTCGTAGCCAGCTTTCGGAGCCAGCTACCGTACTTATAGTTTTAATTTCAAATAATTTATTGTAACTTAAATAATTATATTTTTTCTTTGAACTCCGTGCCAGCAAGCATCTTCATTCACACTAATAACAACTATGTAAGTACACAACATCCTGCAATAGGAGCAAAGAAGTGGGCAATTAGAAGCAATTTCATCACGTATTACAGAAAAATGCAATAAAATGTAACGTAGGATGTCACAAGTTTCTAAATTAAGATAGAAATCATTCCTAGCTGATGTTTATTATCAAAGAAGGTTTCCCACTTGTAGAAGAATATGAAAAGTAAGTTATTGCATGAACGCAAAGAATATTTTTTGTAATTTGAATTTATTTATTTTAGTTGTATGACATCTCCGAGTAGGAACGTCATTTGAATAATTAGTAATTAATCTAATTTAGCCACCTTTCATGCACGAGACGCTTCAAAACTAAAACCTCACTGAAACGTTTGAAAGTCTGTATGTAATTCGTAATTCGTCTTTTCTAATTACTAAAAGTAACATACTTACTAAATAGCAAATGATGAGCAATCTACTCTCTTCTTGATAACTGCACCTTCTCTCGATGTTACCCTTACGAATGGAAAACCCGCCTTAGTTAAACGTTATCAAAGAGACAACTGTTATTTGTAGAGTTTCTAAAAGATCAAATTTTTATTATCGAGGTTTTTAGCAATGCAACGGATAAAATAACAAAATTACTGCTATGACGTACGTAATATCACTAATAAGTATGTATAAGTTAAATAATTGGTATGAATTTGTTTTTTTTTTTGTAGATACTTTATTGCACAAAATAACACATTTTACAATTGAAAGTGGACAACACATGACAAAGGCGAGCTTATCTCTATTAAGAGATTTTTGTCTTGTTTTGCATTGTGTTACTTTTATTCTATGATTTTTATGAGTTTTTTATGTGTTTATATTATTCCAATAAATAATATAATTTCTGTTGGTGTACAGATTTAATTAATAAATACGGAATTAATACGTCCAAACCTATCTACCTTAATTCTTATAGTTCCATATACCACGCTTATAAGGTCGTCACTCGTCATTCCATCAAGGGCGGGGAGAGACCTACACCTTAAAGAAAAAAAGAAAAAGGTTTTTTTTTTATTTATTTATTTATTTTAAAAGAAAAAGAAAAAGATAGATAGATAATCACTTTATTCACTTTTTACAATACACGTATGACAAGAAAACAATTAATTCAGCAGCAGTATACTTAACCTGTCAACAGTGGGCGCCATTTTGGATTTCTTCACACACTTAGTGCCGCCGAATTTGGGATGATTCACTGACAAAAAAAGTTTTGTGCTTTTGGTATAGTACCCATTCGAGAATGGATGAGATGCGGCCGATGTTAACTAGTTACACCCCGACTAATTAATTTACTCAAGTGAATAGTCAGAGGATGACTGCAGGCTATTGCAGCAAGATCTAGACGCCGTGCATAGATGGAGCGTGAACAACAAACTCCTGTTCAATACTGAGAAGTGTTGTATTATGTCCTTCACGCGCTCTCCACGCCCTATTAGCGTGACGTATACACTCGGCACGGAGTCTCTGACTCGAGTGTATTCGATGAAGGACCTCGGTGTTACGTTCGACCCTAAACTTACATTCCATGAGCATATGAGCACATTAGCCAAGGAATGCTTCAAAAGATTGGGGTTCGTGATACGGAATAGTAAGGGATTCCATAACTTGGGTGTGGTCCAGCTTCTTTACACGGCCCTAGTGAGAACCAAACTTGAATCTAGCTCGGTTGTTTGGAATCCGCACGAAAGCTCATACGTCCTTATGCTCGAGAAGGTACACAAAGCTTTTCTTAGATATCTATATAAGAGGAAATTTGGATACTACCCCTACCTTTATCCATCCGCTTTTATATTAGGTATGCTTGGATTTAACTCACTAGAGGTGAGACGTAACACCGAACAGCTTCTGACTGTGTGTCGATTGTTGCGAGGCGACAGTGACTGCGCAGCGCTTGTCAGTGCCGTATGCGCGCTATACGTGCCTGACAACTACCTTCGCGCTCGTAGGCACCAGCTGCTAGCGGGCGGCTCGCTCCACACGGTGGCGCGCCGGCAGTCTCCGCTGATCCGGGCGCGGGAGAGCCTCAATGCACTCTTGGCTGCAGCACCATTGAATGATCTGTTTGGTGATGCATGGAGTGATATTGTGCGAGCATGTGGAAGGTTCTGTGAGAAGATTGGATGATAGTGTTGTCATGTAATTATTATCCCAAATGACTAATGGACATAATGTTATTGAATAATCTAATGTATGTAATTGACCTGTCTAATAATTTCATTTTAATGCAATCTATTTTATAGTTAGGATACTTTGTACGACGAATTGGATTTTTTTTTTCTGTCATGTTGTACGAATTTACTTTAAATAAATAAATAAAAATAAATAAATAGTTTATTTTTCAGAGTTAATTCACAACTAGTATGAAGAGACGAAACAAAATTGACATATTTACCCTAGACGTGAAACTTTGGGGTACATTCGTACTCCATATTTAGATCTACCTTTAAGCACTATGTTCCCCTTGAGAGAGCCATAATATTTAGTTACACGGTTACACCATAGTTACATAATAGACCCCGGCAACTACCTAGCACCGCACATTATCAGTGAAAGCAAGGACGCGAAGGACTTGATAAGATTAAATTACCCTTATTAGCCAATGGCCACTCGCTATAACGAGAAGGGCTAGCATGAAAACTATTTTGATTTTGCTAATTTTGACGGAGTTGTGTATACTACGGAAAAAGGAATTTCAGTTCAATAGAGTTATATGCATAAGCTGAACTGGATGAAGGAGGAAGTAAGTATACCTGAAACGTAAGATATGGATCATCAGAATTTAATTCAGTTCTATTGAGTGATGAAAAATTACATTCTGATAAACCCTTTTTTCCCCAGATTTCCTTTATAGCATTCTTAATATTGCAATCCGTCGCAATTGCCGCCGGTGGAAATATCGCTACAAATTCGTGCTAGCCACTGACCTGGTTCGATCTGCCTATCCTATAATAGATGGCAGCTAAACGAGTGATCTGGCCGAGGCGGACACACCTCATTGTCTAGGACAGACGAACAGACACGCGCTCAAGGAGACGTGATTACGGCTGCTCCAGTCTTAAACGACCTTGGCGCAGCAGCTGGGTTGGCGCTCGCTTATCATTCTCTGAAAGCTGTTAGATCGTTGATAGGACGTTGGGTCAAAGATTTATTGTTCGGTTAAAAATAATTGTAGGAAATCCACTAACCTATCTCGTTAACAAACGCTTTAATCTTGTTTTAATGCTAACTGCAATACGGTTTCAAATTGGTTTGTAGGTAAGTCAAAGGTAATGGTTAAAACAGAATAAAACAGCAAGTGCATACTAGACATACCTACAATAACCATTCCGAGGGTATTCATTGTAATATTGTTTGAAATGTTATTTCCTTGATTCACTGGTTCTATTAAATCTATATCGCATCTATAACGCACTTGCAATAGATGTCTCTGGAATTCAAACCAAACTGTTTAAAAAAATATAGTTTTCACACAGAAATTATTTCCTCCTAATATGAGGACTAAGATAAGAAGCAATTAAAATAGGGTGAACCCATATCTCATGCGGCGCGGAAATTTTATATAATAGACGTGTGTTGCCGAGGCCTGGACACTATCGCGACATATTGTCGTCGCGCGTCGCGCTACCCACACGGATATGTGCTGCTAGGTTTACATGAGAACGTTACGAAAATGTAAAATTATTTCCGATACGGGTAAACGGAGGCACAGCCGCACCCAAATTTTCCCAATTTACAAGTTATACCTACCACAAGTGAACTTTACAGGAGAAGGAAAAAGCTGAATAAAAAACTATGTGTGTGTTGTTTGTATAGTTTAGGCAAAATAATACTGTAATTACACATGCATAAAATATACAAACAACACACACATAGTTTTTATTCAGTTTTTTCCTTCTCTTGTAAAGTTCACTTTTTGACTTATGTACTTTAGCCGAATTATGAAGCTAGCACATGAAACGATTTTATTCTACCCCATCCGTTTACACAAAACTTATGTATTAGTATCTGATTGAATACTAGTTTTTAGAGTACCGTACCGAAGGCTGCCAAACAGGTTATTACTAAGCTAACACTGTCCGTCTGTCCGTCTGTCCGTATGTGTATATCTGTTGCCGCAACTACAAAAAATACGGAAATAAGAGAGATAATACAAATTAAAGGGGGGGCCCATACAAGATACTTGTTTGATACACCCACGCATTTCAATATCATGGTATATTTCGCGTCAACTTACATCGTTTAGGTAGCTCAGCGGGTATGATGTAGGCCCTCAATCCGTAGGTCGTGAGTTCCAGTCCTCGTGAGGGCATAATCTTTTGATTTGTTTTATTGTTTTGAGTGATTAAGTTTTGTTATACGATAGTACGTGTGTGCGATTCCGACCCGCACTTGACCGATTTTTGTATTTTAAGTGTAATATTTTTTCATTTCTATTCTGTTGTAAAATATTATCGGACGATAAGAAAGAAAACCTACGAAAAAACCTATTAAAAGATTACCTACGTATTTATTCTAGAGTCAGACGATCATATTATTAAGCTGATTTATCTAACTACGGTCAGAAACGGACAAAATAAAGCATCCATTTTACCATGTAGTCTCAGACTAAACCGCCTGACGTCGCCGTGTGCCGCAGCCATACCATTGTCCAGCCTGCCCTCCACAAAGTGCAATAGAGTCCCGCCAAAGCAAGCCCAATCGCGGGTACACCCTACTCGAGAAATGTGTCTTATTAGCCCGCGTGCTCTTTGCAAAATGTCATACAGGAATGCTTTGCGGTCAAGCGGTTAGTTTGTGGGTTTTATAAGGGCTTTATTGAATTGGCTACTGGCTTTGCTCTAACCTATGTCTAGTCTAGTCTTTGTACTATAGACTGCGTGATAGATTTTGGACAGTAACCAGACCAATTTTGACTAAAGTCTTCACAAAACAAAAGGCCCGTTTTGACAATTCACGCCCATAAAGTTTTAACCCCTAACGCGTAGGTAATAGAAGCGGTTTTCCTAGGTGCAACTTGTATTACGCTTTGTTTGTACGCAACAGTTGGCTTTATTACCTACGCATTAGGGGTTAAAACTTTATGGACGTGAACTGTCAAAACGGGCCTTTTATTTTGTGAAGAATGTAGGTAGGTATTTTAATATACGAAAAGTGAAAAAAAGTATTCTTTGTTTTACTAATACTTGTAAAGGACACGTTTATCGTCATTGCTATAAGAATTTAGAAAAATACCGTCAACGACAGCCTAAATCACTTAGAATGTTTCGGAATGCGTGTGATCCTCATTAACGCTACAAGAGAATTTATTACTCGCCCCATCTACGATCCGATATTGAAAATTGCATTTCCGTAAACGATCGAAATTGCAAAAGAAATTGTGATTGATCACCGCGCATTAAATTCGAAGAAGATTAATTCGATCGAAACTTAATTATATTGATACGAAACAATGTTTTACATCATTATCGTTTCGAGAATCACTATCCCAATCACTTCACATGCTGTACACTTCCATACCTGGACAATTAAACACAATCAGGGCCTGTTTGGGCGTTTTTTTTCGCGACTCAGCGCTGCTATTAGCACTACCATAAATCTTATTCACGTCCGTCTGTCCGTCGTTAAGAACTTCATTAACGTGGGGGCAGCGAGTTTTTCAATTGAAATCATGAGAATGGGACCTCGAAACATCTTAATATCGCGATCGCAATATGACAAAATGTCTCGAGCGAGATTGATTCAATGGTAACGCAATTAGGGTTTCGGTGGAAAAGGTTTGCGACGTGCTTTTGAAGTGTCGCAGATTGTTGCTCGTATATTTTCAATGAGACGGCATGCGGCGGCATTGCGGTGAAACCGTTTAATTTGTGTGATGATCTATCTTGAAAAGTACATAATGCATATTCATATCATTTATGCACAAAAATTACATGAACATAATCTAGAAATAGTACTACAACGAGTAGTTGTAAAAATTTGGTGGATGTACTAAGTAGAGTTTCAAACACTTAGATTGAATAATATCAAGTCCGCTCAAAAGCTATGTAGCCATAAATAACGATGGTACCCTATCTAAATCACCACGTCATCACGCGAGCATTAAAATTAAATGCTATTGAACATGAACAGGTTTATCCGTGACACAAAAATTATGAAACTGGCCACTCGGGTACGCTATAAAATCGATCAAGTGCCTAACCTCCGCCCAGCAGACCAATGTAGGTACAGTCAACAAAACAACAACATTCAAGAAATATGGTTCTTGCAGTGCGGAAAATAAGAATGATTCAAAGTCAAAAAATTTAAGCCTAACTTTGATAGTACATTGTACTTCGATAAATCAGAAATGATAATTTTATGAGCCACATCCGTTTGGGAGTTGCGATGGCGTGCGCCTGTGTTGCTTGCTTGACACACGGATGTCAGGACGAGGACGTTTTGATACTTGCTCGTATATGAAATTGTGACGACAACTTGTTGTGGGTTACATAATAAAGGAAATATTACAAAAAAAGTATGAGTTTCCCGAAAATAATCTTTCAGCGATAGTACCTAATTGTCCAAAACGTACTTAAATGTATTGCTAACATTATCCTAATGGACACCGGCCATTCTCCATACAAACGAATATCTCGAATGAATTTGTAACGTCTATTCACAAGAATGGTCCTAATGATAGATTTTATTCATGAGATCGATACTGTAAGAATTTTTGTTCTTTGATGTCATTTTATAAAGATATCGGGAAATATTTCCAAAGAAAAAACGTGCCAGGCAAGGAAAAACTCAAACGAAATAATCAAAGATAATATGAATACTACGCAAACAGTTTGGAAACATCCTTCATCTGATGGATTGTCAAATAAAAAAAATGTATTTTGTGACACTAACCTTTCAATTTTTACTGGGAACAATACCGAAGAAAGTCATTTGAATCTACAATTTAATACAATATATTTTATGTGGCCTGTAATGTCTTCCATCAAAGTATGAAAAATTGTACTGAAATAAATGGTTTTCTATGATATGTGGTTTTCGTAGACGCGTTTGTAAGATGAGATATTATTTTGCCGTTGTCCTTTGTCGAAATAAAATTAATGAAATTTTGCTTTTGAATGTTATTCCGATTAAATTTTGATACTTCTTTATTGCCCAACACCAAAAAAAAATAACAAGTATTTCACAAAAATTGTGTTTCATTTTTATTTATTTATTTAATTACACAATAATTTTAACTTGGTAAGGTACATCAGAACACCACTTAAACCACTGGGGTTGGTGTGTGGTGTGATCTACTCATTAATTATAGTATCTAATTTATAACATAATTTAAATATTCAATTCATTAATAAATCAATTACGCAAATACATATTATTCAATGGACATAAAATTCAATATTCAATAGGCATACATTTCTCAAGAATTATCTCTTTCTAATTTTGATAAAAAGTATGATTTGAGTTTGTTTTTAATATTAATCTGGCTGAAGGAATTGTAATTATACAGCAGAACTTTAAAATGTGTGGTGTGCCCTATGCAGATAAATATAAACGTAATATCCTGATTATCTACTAGTATAGTATTAGTTGTGTAGTTAATTCATAGACGTCATAAACTGTCATCTCATATTTCCAGTAAGCCTCATACTGTAGGTTCCGGTGGGCAATACCAAACGGACGCTACATAATTAATTAATTACTTATTATTGATACATTAATTTGTTATTTTCAAGTCAACCTAATGAAGTGCGATGTAAATAAACATTGAATTTAATTATTCACCTATCATATGCTAGTTTGATTAAGTACTTTTGACAGTAAATGATGGATCGTGCGCTGGCGATTATAATCATTGTTGTTTTTTAATCGTAATACCCGGAGTTTAAAAGTGTGCGTACCGAGAGTAGAACAACGTCACGCTTTTCCAGGTATGTGACAAAGAAACAGACATCGGCCCGAATGATTATAGAAAAAGAAAGAAGAGTATCACTTGACAGAAAATGCTTCGTTTTTGACTTTCGTTCCCTAATTGTTCCTTCCTTTAAAAGTGCAAGGTTATATTTGTAAATAATTGGACCGATTGAGTCCAATAGAATAATCCACAGAAAACATGATCTGATTTGACAAAATCAAATTGTTGACGTATACTACTCGTATTTACGTATTTACAAACAACAACTACTAAAATATAGTTTATTCGAAAAGGAGTATTGAACACCTGGGTCCTGCAGTGGACAAACATGTAATATTGTGCTATCACTTGTACTTCTAGGGATGTGCCATCCGTACTGTAATAGGATATCGGTCGTGAACTATTTTAATTATTTTATAATAAGAATTATTATAATTAATTTCAAGCAGAAGACACTCACCAGGTAACATTTTCGGACACATGCTGGAGTCAGTACTTTTTAAAAGCTTTTATTTAACTTACAATATACGTATGTCTGTATGTCAGTATGTACTTATGTTCGCGTCAAATCTTTCCGCTTGAATTTGACCCACTTCCCGTTATCCGATTGAGTTAAAATTTTGCATACCGTATGTAAACTGGATGACTATGCATTTTTTACTTAGAGCTGATCTGATAATGGAAACGGAAGGTGGCCATGGGAACTCTGTCATAAAAAATCGCAACCCCATCATGTTCGGCTCGTTCCATTTGTCTTGACAAATACTTTGGCCCTACAATATTTTTAATGACATAATGCTGATCTGATGTTGGAGCCGGAAGGTGGACATGGGAACTCTGTTACCAAACGACGCAATCCTATCGTGTTTGGGCTCATTTGAATTATCTTGACAATTACTTTGATCCTAGAATGTTTATTTATGACATGAAGCTGATCTGATGCTGAAGCAGGAAGGTGGCCATGGGAACTCTGTTACCAAACGTGTCTGTTATCGTGTTTGAGCTCATTTGATTCCTCTTGACAAATGCTCTATTTCTAGATTATATGTTTTGTCCTGTTGTGATATTTTTTTTTTAGTAAAGCTTTTATTTAATTTTCGAAAAAGAAGAAAATAAAATTTCAACTCAATAAAATGCGTAATTTTGTTACAATACACTATTTATACGATATAAAAGCTTGTTGCGGGATATAATATCTAATTATCTACTGTACTTGTTTGTGCAAATAGGTACCTCTATTATCTAATTAAATCTACACAAGTAAATCTCGCAACAAGCTTTTAATATCGTATAAATTGTATAATATTGTAATAAAATGACGCATTTGATTAATTGAAATGTTATTCTCTTCTTTTTCGAATATTAAACAAAAGCTTTGTTTTTTTTTTTAATTATCTGCAACGCTTTCATCCACCATGCAGAATCTTACACTTATCTTATCAATGAATAGAATAGTCAAATTGTAACATATTTACTTGCATGATAAAATGTAACATCTCACAATATGCCGTAAAGAATCCGCAAGCAATCTAATAACTTGCAATCATTTGAAAATCGAACATCATTATTTTTCCCCAAGTATAACAGGACTCTGTCTCTTATCCCTTTCGCTAAAAGGTGGTTAGTCGTTTGGGGATTGATTACGATACAACTCAATCACACTATCTATGGACCTCGATAGGATGAAACAACCTTAGATCACCATAATGACGTCACGAGTCTAGGTGCATAGTAGATATTGTGAGCGTGTTGTATAGACGGTTGTCGATAGAATGGGCGGCGGCACGCACCTCGCATCTCTAGCAGGGCGCGGTCGATGTTGCAAGCTCGGCACGCGAACTCGTGTGCCAAAGGAGCTACTCTAGTTTATTAATTTGCTTTCAACCTCTTTATCTTTCTTTGCGTTGTTTCTTTGCCTTGTACATGCTTAATTATGAGCCAATGTTGTAGCAACTTAATACTACCATGTTGACACAAAAAATTGTCGATGACGTGATAATTAATGTTTGGTTACCTACAAAAGCTGCAGAGAGCCACGTTCCACAAATTTTCCGAAGTCAGATAAAAAAGATAGTGAAGGCGACGCTTGTATTTACTCGAATTTAATCGGTATTTTTTAACCGACTTCCCAAAGGAGGTTTACAATTCGTCCGGTTTTTTTTTTATGTATGTTTTCCGATAGCGCCTAGACGGATGGACCGATTTGGAAAATTATTTTTTTGTTTGAAAGGGTTTACCTTCTCATTGGTCCCATTGACACCAGGTCAAGATCTGATGATGGAATCCTGGAGAAATCGAGGGAACTCTTCAAATATTATAGGCAGACCTATAGTGATTTTTGTGTTTTTCATAATAACTCGTGCAAATGCACATAGTAAGCATAATATTGTGATGCGGAACTGCTGATGAAGACCACATATGGCCACCAGAACTGCTCAATACTAGGTACAAATACAATGCGTGGCTGATGGGCTGGCAACGCATAGCCTAAACCGGTGGACCCAGAGTCATGAAACTTTGTACAGAGGTTCCTTAGTAGCGTGCGGTAGCACTGAGATGGGATTTGACAAAATTAAGTGCCCAAGGGGGGTGAGGGGGATAAGGGGTAACAGTTTGTATTAAACTCAATCTAATCAAATAGGGCTTGTGGAAGTCGGTTTTTTCTAAAGTTTACTTTTTGTTTCAATTATTAGATCTCTCCTCTCGTCCTGAGACCCTCAGAGATATGACCATCTGATTTGCCCAATAACAATTCTACCACCCAACCTCCAACCAGCCACCATTGAAAGCGTATTAGTAGAATATAAGAGAAGCTAATGGCTGTTTAATTTGTTTATTTTATTTTATTTTATTTTATTTTGTTGGTTAAGGTCCGCCAACGGACAATACATGTTTACTTAATAGTTACATTTTGAACTAATTGTAGATGTATGTCCACTTATAGGCAAACACAGCATGCATCAAATTACATCTCATTATATAACAAATATTGAGTAAAATAGTTATTTAGTTAATTAATTACAATTTTTATTTGTTTATTTAAGTTAAGTTTGAATTGATATTAATATACATCACTAAATGAATTTCAGTTTTGATTTACATAATAATTTAATTAATTAATTACAAATTTTATGATGGTGAAGTTTAAATTAACCCATATATGCCCGTAACTATTTATGTTTGCGATTTTGGTAATTTTTGGATATGTTGTACTTAGTTGGTATAGAAACATGAATTTAATAATACTTTTGCAATATTTGTTTTGGAAATGCATTTTTTTTACTGGGTCGATAACGAACCCTTGGGCCAATACCACACCTAAATTGTATGAAAGGAAACTTGAAAGAAAATTATTACATTTATTTATTCTAGAGCTGTAAAAGGCTGCAATATCCATAGCCCGTTTACATAATAGAAGTGCCCATGGCCTGGTGGAACTGAAGTATTGGAATCGATCATGAGAGTTGTTCTTGTAGTATACAAAAATATGTCTATTAGTACAGACGGAATAAGTTTGCTGTACTGCGAGTAGCCCCAACTAGACAATCTCTACGGTCCGCATGACGTGTCGCCCCGCGATCTCATTTGTAGCGGCTGACCTGCGCCCGCGCCGTGTTGCAATGAGATGAGATACGTACAGCGCGCCGAAGGACTTTTTAGTAATAGTTTAAAGGTGCATAAAGCATCGTAACGGTGTCATATTTTTTTGAAAATCTGTCTACAATAATTGGAATCAATTATTAATTTTATTATTTATGTATGTGTTTAAAATACATATTACAATTTATAACCCCATTACAGGTCGACCTGTTTCGGGGCTAAACCAATTAAAAATAATAATTAAAATTACAACAAAAGTATCATACTTTAAAATATAAACATTTCAATTCATCATCAATTTAAAAGATAAATACTTAACACAAAATATCCATTCGGTGCCAACATAATATTTATTATTAAAATTCGTAAAACATTTATTTCGTTCCTCACGTTCACATATCGCCAATCATTTATAGGGTTCCGTACCCGAAGGGTGCCAAACGGGACCCTATTACTGAGACTTCGCTGTCTGTCCGTCCGTCCGTCCGTCCGTCCGTCTGTCTGTCACCAGGCTGTATCTCATGAACTAGCTGTAGCTAGACAGTTGAAATTTTCACAGATGATGTATTTTTGTTGCCGCTATAACAACATATACTAAAAATCAAAAGAAATTTAATATTAAGGCGGGCTCCCATACAACAAGTGATTTTTTTGCTCATTTTTGCTCAATATTGATAATGGTAGCAGGTAGACGCTTAAAATGTTCACAATATATTGAGTATATTATTTACTTAAAAAATAAATAATTAAATTAATATTTAGGGGGGGCTCCCATACAATTTCTTTTTTTGCGGTTTTTTATAGATAATGGTACGGAACCCTTCGTGCGCGAGTCCGACTCGCACTTGGCCGGTTATTTCTTCTTTATGTTGCACACTTAGGTACAAAGGCAAATATAGCCGGAAATTGGATTAATGTCGGTGTTATCGATTACTGCCGTCTCTAAGGGAACAGAAATAACTTTAAATATAGATACAAAATGTCTGTTAACGACATCTGTAACTTGCCTCTTCAACCCATAATGGAAAAACCGTTTGCTATAATTTGTTCGTGATCTGCATTATTTATTATTTTGTCACTATTGGGCAATATTATAGTATCTGTGGTTCGGGTCAATACGTTTTTCTAGGTTTGCGGGGAAAAATTGGTCAAACACGTAGAGGATCTGAATATTTTGCTTAAAATTAGAAATAGACACACACACATAATTTTTGTACCCATTCAGTCCTTCTCAACTAGCTACCTATGTAAATGTAAACAATACAAGAAGTAACAGCGCAAGCGCAGTCAACTACTAGCTTCCTCTTATTAAAGTAGATATTAGAACAGTTTAAGTAATGGCCCGAGTAGTGCAGTGATTACGCTATTCATCAGAGCTTACTACTGGAGGCATGAAGCTGTAATGCTCCATAACAAAGAGTGTGGTTTCTTGCTAT
Source organism: Argyresthia albistria (assembly GCA_963457715.1). Classification (NCBI taxonomy): domain Eukaryota; kingdom Metazoa; phylum Arthropoda; class Insecta; order Lepidoptera; family Argyresthiidae; genus Argyresthia; species Argyresthia albistria. Next base: position 7,041,550 of record OY735268.1, on the reverse strand, counting down.
TGCAATAGCGATGGAACCTTTACGGAGAGACGTTTTTGTCATGACTTTGTTTTGCCAACATTTTACTTAGGTACAGGGTGTCTTGTGACTAAGACAAACGAATAGGAACCAGGATATAGGGGCTGCTTAAAAGGGTTTAGCAATATTTTTAAACCTATTAGTTGTTCGTCAATCGGAGTCACAGGTTCTTACGGAGAAAGCACAATGGGATCAGCTGAAAAATTTAAAAATCGTTGTATCAGTTTTTTATTCTTACCATGGTAACATTGGTAGCTTTTGACAGAAAGTCGTCTGTGGGGCCAGCTAGTTTCTAATAGATGTACTAATCATAGTTTACTAAAAATCATATTTAGTAAATCGTTCGGCATATGACTGGTTATATTGGCACGCAAAAGTCAAATAGGATCATGAATATGATGAGGGCCCATCCCTTTCCACTTTTCTTCATTTCCCCCGAACAGTTCTTCCATAACTCACAGTCAGTCGGAACTCTGTCGATAAACAGGTTGCACCGACAGCTAACGCAACAAACTGCCTTGTTATCTACAACGATATTGCTGTAAATATACCCCTGATTTAGTGGAGAGGAAATAAAGTTGGGTACCTTACTTACATCATTTCCGTAGGGTCTAAGCTGGAAGGCATAAAGTACAATTAAGTCTGTCATCTGCATTCCGTAACTATTCTGAGTTTTACTGAGAAATTCCTTGCACTAGCTTGTATGCATCCGTAAATTTTCATATATTTACGTTTTTGGTTTGCCGGCAATAGATAGAATAATTGAGAACGATTAGTTGGTTGTTAAAACCACGGGAGGTAAAATTATTAACAGGCATATCTCTCGTTCTATCAGTTACCGAGAAATCCTTAAAACCATCAATTTACTCCGTTCCAAGTAGAAATCGCGCTAAACAGATGTCACCACATTCTACACCACGAAAAATGGTGTTAATTCCCCATAGGAAAAAATAGGATCAAACATTGCAACGTGTAAGTGTTTAATTACATCGCAATTAGAAGCTATATCGGCGCTAGTTAATCAACAGACATCATCTCAGTAAGGATTTGAAGTAATTCAATTACTTGATGAAAAACCTTACCTATGAGTTGATAGTTTACTATTCAAACCAAATGATCTATTAACTTCCACAAGTATACAAAGTGCCATAAGTCTTACTAGTAAGGGTTAGTTTTGAATCTTTTTACTAGTTTCGCTATGTTAGTAACACTTGAGGTTTTTGCGCTAAGATTCTCTGGTTGTAGAGTAATGTTTTCTGTGAAAAACATTTCATCACATCTATACTATTTATGAATGTATGTTTGTTAGGAAAATGTAGGAACATTTGTTACTTTGTTAAGGAACAGATAATAATATACAAGTACCTCAATACACCTATACTTAAGCAGGGTACACCTTGGGCTTTGGAAAAATATTGATTGATACTCGTATGTGTAAGTATAAGCACAGTATAACTAATAGTAGGTACTACGTACTACAAGTTCATTTTAAAACCAAAAGAGATGGAAATCGGCGATTTCTGAATATTTCATATTAATAATTAAATTTAAATAAAATAAATATTTAAGGGGGGCTCACCTAAAACCAACATGTTTTGCTTTCGTTTTTTTATTATTGGTAATGACTCGCACTGGGCTGGTTTTTATTTCTATGGGGTATTGAGACGTATTCTCTGTCCGATAATTTTATTTTGATATTGTATAAGAGCGGAGCCAATGGAACAACTTTGAGATGACCTGCCTCATACACGGATAGCAAAGTGAAGTACGCTCTGGGTCAGATAAAACGCGAAAAAGCAGCTGGTGAAGATGGGGTATTTGTGGGAATGCTGCAGGCAGGAGGTAATCCCATACTCAAAGTACTGAATAAGCTCTACAACAGTGTCCTAATAAATGGAGTAACCCCAAGGGCCTGGAAGAACGCTATTGTCACCATTCTTCTCAAAAAGGAGATAAGACCAACCTGCAAAATTATAGACCCATTAGACTGCTGGTCTATAAACTGTTTGCTAAAGTCCTGTTTAACAGATTGACTAGACAGCTCGAAGAGGATATTCTACACTAGACCAGTGGTTTTCTAAGTGTGGGGCGCGCCCCCCAGGGGAGGCGTAGAGACCTTTAAAGGGGGGCGCGAGCTACCTGTGTGGTTAAGTATAAAAAAACCCGCGACTGCTGAGAGAATGCATTCTAGACTGCTCGATACGACTAATAAATAAAATTCATTTTCGTTTCCTGAATGAACGAATTTTTAGAACCTTATTGGAGATAAACAAGAAATTACTTCCGCGGTAGGTATACCGAAAGCATTAGCAGAGCCATCTAATTATGTATGTTTTCCAAATTATACAGTCTTCCAGAAGAAACGCGCTTTATGAAGGTTTTTCAAGACGCTGAAACTAAGAAAAAAATATCAAATCATTTGCGATGCCTTACTGATGAGTTCAGTCGTTACTTTTCGAATTCATATGATGATGACATTTATCGATTGGCGAGGGATCCATTCCATTTTAATGTAGATACCCTGCCAGAAACACTTCAAGATGCTGCCAAATACGATTTTAAAAAAATGGGTGGTCTATCATTGTTTTGGGTCGAAAATTTCTCAATTTACCCCAAAATAGCAGAAAAAGCACTTCAATTGTATTTACCCTTCTCAAGTACATATTTTTGCGAAAGGGGATTTTCTGCCGTAGTCGCAATAAAAACCAAGTACCGAAATAAACTTAACATTGGCAATGCTTTGCGTTGTGCGATTTCTATGGTTAAGCCGAGAATTATAAACCTCGACAAATCCATGCAAGCTCATCCATCTCATTCCAATAAATAGGCACTGCTTACCAATACTTTTGTGTTATTTTTGTATAACTTTAATGATTAACAAAAATACTTATTACATTGAATACTTTTTTATTTTGACCAGATAAACTGGACTGGAGGATGGGGGGGGCGCGAATTTTTTTTAATGGTCGAAAGGGGGCGCATCCCAAATAAGTTAGAGAACCCCTGTACTAGACCATATCCACACAGTCAAGCAACTGATGATGAAATGTAGAGAATACAACTGGCCCTCGTATTTCGTCTTTGTCGATTATGAAAAGGCTTTCGACAGTGTCGAGCACTGGGCCGTTTTCCATTCCCCCCATCGTTGCGGTATTTACAAGAGATATGTGTGGAGCGAAAGAGGTCCCAATATCAAAGGCTCATATTTGTCGCACCTGAGGTTTGCCATTTGCTTGAGTTTGATCTGGTCCTGGTGGCTGAGAACGTTGCTGATCTCCAGAAAATGCTAGCAGAATTGCACAAAGCATTACTGAGGGTCGGCTTCAAGATTAATATGTCCAAGACGAAGATTATGACAGACACTCCCACAAACGACAATATCAACATAGTGGTTGATAATTGTCCCATAGAAGTGGTTGAGGAGTATATCTATCTCGGATATTGTTTATCTTTTGGCCGAAAATTCCAGGAGAAGGAGATCGCTAGACGGGTCCAGCTCGAACGGGCCGCTTTCGGCAAACTCCGGGATGTCCTTACGTCAAAAATCCCGCAATGCCTAAAGACCAACGTATTTAACCAATGTGTTCTGTCTGCCCACTCTTACTTATGGTGCTGAAGCATGGACGCTCATAAAGAAGACTATGCACTAAGTCGAAGTAGCACAGAGAGCCATGGAGCGGAACATGTTAGGCATTAAGCTGTCCGACCGCATCCGGAATGCCGAAATTAGACGCCGAACCAAGGTGGCTGACATCTTCGGATAACACGGCTCAGGTGGAAGTGGGCAGGGACACTTGGCAAGGCGAGAAGACGGCAGATGGACCAGGTCAGTAACCGAGTGGTGGCCAACTGATCTTTGGCCTCCGCCAAAGATCAGTCGGTAGACCACCTGCCAGATGGTCCGATGACATAGCGAGGATAGCAGGAAAGAAATCGACGCGGGTTGCACGAGACCGGGTTGAATGGCGTATACATGAAGAGGTATATACTCTACAGTGCGTTCCCTGACAGCCTGATGATGATGATGATGGTATAAGTAATCGGTAATCTCTCACAAGGACATAGGCTGAACAAACTTACAATGGAGAACAATAGACGTGGGAGCGAGAGGGTAGAGTTATTATTTATGTCATTCCGTAGTTAGAATTCTTAAACAGTTTTTCATTACTTGTCCAGAGACCGGATACATCCTGTAGATGATGTCTTTGGTAACTAATATATCAATCTTTGGAATGTCTGACGCACAGTAATAACCACAGTCTGTGCGTCCAAAATGGGATTTTCCGAAAATTGGTAATATCGAGTTTTTGGTTTAAGGAGGAGCCTTGTTATAGACTAGTACGAAAAAAATTGTAAGGCGATCTTACTCTTAAAGCAGTAGTCAGTGGATGCGACATTTTCGAAGTGCGTGCCATAATTCTTCGGAAATCTGTCGGAAGTATGCGCAAGCGCAAGGCAGATGTCACAAGAGCAAGCACCAGCATTCCTACCTAACAGCGACCAATGTATTACCGGCTGTGGAATTAGGTGAATTGGTTGAGTTTCGGATGACTTACCGTATGTGGATGTGGATGGTATTGCGAGTGATGAGTCCATCAGCTTTATAAATGGGAAGTAGAATGTATTGGGCACGCTAAGAGCTATGGAAGACTTTTAATATATGTGGTCTCTTGATACTGAAACTTACTCGCCATTATCGAGACACAAAATATTTGATATGTCTCAAAGAGATGTACTCCTACTATTACTTACTCTCTTTCTGATGCTACTGTTGTGAATGATATTGTGACACGTAAATTTAGGTTTGGGAAATAGTTGTGTTGATTATTTCGAAGTTTTATTGCTTTTTCGCGACTCTTGTAGCAGTAGGTACAAATAAAGAAATAGGCGCACCTAGTAATCTTCAAGATCGGGAAAAAAATATCACACTCAAAAGGATATGGAAGATCGTTAAGCAGAAAAGGCAAGTCCTGAGAAATCTGCGGAGCAGAGCCGTCCCTATAAGGAAACTGCTTTAATAACTGAGAAAAAAACAAACACGATCTCAACTTCAACTTACATGTATGATGTGTCAAATTGAAATATATATGCTAGTTGCGCAGGAGTGACATTTACATCAATTCTCGCACTCAATAGAATGCGCTCGTAATAGGAAGAGGTATCGTGGCATGACTCAATGGGGATATATGACGGTATGAAATACTTTATTTCAATATCTTTCTTTAAAGCCATAAACTATATGAGATCAACATAATGGTTGTGTCATTGCGGCTAATAATAGTGTAACAAAGAAATTACTCAGAGGAATAATATTAATATCAGCATTCATCATAATTAATAACACTCTATAGCGATTTAGGTGTCAAATAAATCTAACAATATACCATAAAGGCTTAGATCCTAGTAATTGCAGTTTAAAACTTTGTTTACTTAACACCACATAATCTAACTCAGCGTCCCGTAGCCCTTAATGCTTATCAAGACCACAGTTCTACTTCGAGTTTTGTACTCGCGCGAATACTCAAGCGAGTCAAACATGCCATATTTGTACAAGTGCGTAGTGCTATGAAAGTTTTCTGATAGTCGTATTTATGTTTATAATCTAATCACAAACACAGATGAGTCACACAGATTTAAAATTTAAATTTCGAATAGCATAATCACTAGGCATAATTGCGTCGCCTGCGTCGGGACAGTTTAGTTCTCAGAATAATAAGGATTGGAGTTGATTTGGGATGAAATTAACAGTCATTTAAAGTCATTTGACAATATTGACATCATCATTGCGGGGAACGAGGTAATGTATCTTACCCATATCCACAACATAATATATAACTACCAGCAGATATTTATATGTAAACTAATTCTTGTCCCAAGCGCAGCAGACACATTTATAAGACTAAACATCACAATGTTGCTTTTTTATACACAACAAAAACGAGGCTAAAAACTACAGCAGATGGGTAAGAAGGTTGCTTCTCTATTCTAAAACCTCCTTGGTTGAGCTATGTGTGCGAGAGCATGTGTAGGACGATCGCTTTCACTGCGAATTAACATTGCTTGTGTCAACTTGTGCCCATTAAATTATGAACCAGTTTGTAATTACAGGCATCAAGAATAACTGAGCAAGTATCGGGAGGATCACTAATTCAATTACAGCTTTTATGAATAGAACACGTTGCTACGAAGTCTCTCACCAAGTATTGTTGATTTATTTATTTTTTTAGTTATCATTCATTTCAGATTTTGTGCCTTCAGTTTCTGAGTAATATAGTGTAGTAGTATAGTGTAGTAGTTGTTACCAAATTGGTATAAATCTATGTTTAAGTTTTATCTGTCGATGTCTCGGATAAAAAAAATATTGATATCTGGCAAATACTGGAAGTTCTGCGTGGATGGTTTGTGCACTTTGGGAAAGAAGCCGGATTTTTATTACCACAGCTAGTACGTGTGCCTAGTAGTGCATTTTTGAATTGACCCTCACGGGCCTCTCAGGTCGAATCGAATCCGACTTTCCTAAATTTCAAAATAAATGATCTAGGCACACGTACTAGTTGTGGTAAAAAAATCAGGCTTCTTTCACTAAGTGCACAAAAAAAGTAGTTTTGTTCTAGACTGAACTCCCTAAAACGCAGTACGTGCATGTATGTTTTGCCACTACCACCGAGGACCTACAGGTATAACGTGTCATCGGTTACCGAATCACGGTGATAAATTTATTTATTTATTTATTTATTGATCTTAAAAAATCCACAGCTAATACAGATGAGTAAGACAAGGAAAATAATCTTAACTTTAGCCAATAACGGATTTACATTTTTTTTGTTGAAATATTATAAGACAGACGTACTTAGCAATTATACTTACAAACATAAAAATTATAACAAAAGCTAGTTACAGCTAGTAACTAGTGTTGATTTAAGTTGATGTATTTATTAAAATTGATGAGTTTAGATGTGGTGTGTCGGTTGTGTAAGTAGTGTAGGTTGTATGTGTTGTGTGGTGGTGTGTGTGTAAGTGTACCTGCTTAGCCCTACGACGAACGGTGGTCTTGGGATCGGGACTGTGTATATTGAATTGCCACTAAGCAGGGTGAGTATTGAGTATAGTTAAGTAGGCTATATTCCTAAGGCACGGCAGATACATCATCAATGTATCTGTCTGTCATAATAATTCAAATAGTAATAATAATAATATTTCAAATAACGTTTTTCTTAAAAACCTGTTTAGCGGTGTTAAAAATATCTAGGTCTTTTTCTTTAGAAAGCTTGTTGTAATTTAAATGACACCTATTCATGACTGAGTTTTGTGCATAGTTAGAACGAGATAAACTAAAGATTAATATAATGAAAGATATAATATGTATTATACTAGAATAGTCTTATTGTACGCGCAATTCTTCCCCTTACCTATCATCTCCGTCTCCTACCCAACATGGTTTGCTGGAAGAAATCTCTTATTAGAGATAAGCTCGCCTTTGTACATATTTTTTCTATGTTAAGCTATTTTTACTGTCATGTGAGTACAATAAAGAAATTACGAATTACGAATTACGATTTTTACATTACCGTGACACATTATCTTTCTTTACATTGTTTGAGGTTAAAACACTACCTGCTAAGTCAGCGATCTTTACAACCTGCCCAGCCGTATCCCTCACACATTTGTCACCATCTCGAGCCCTATCCGGGGGGCAATAGCACAATACTCGCAGCTGCGCGGTATCAGCGCTCGCGCCGATATTTCACCGCCGCCGCCGCTCGCCGCTATCACCTGTCAAATCGAACAAGTGTTCCGCCAGTACTGCAACCTATTTAAATATCAGAGGTTTTAGACGCAAATATCGAGCGGTCGTGTTGGTATTGTGTGGCTGCGGGGTGCTTAGCTGCGTCATTGGGCTAGCCCCTGTTGTTCAAAATAGAAGATTGACGATTTGGCTAAAGGCAACGTACCTCGGCCACCCCGTGTGAGAAAGGGCAAGGCAATATCTAATAGTGTTAGTCAGTTATTTCTGTTAAATTTACTCAGTATAAAGGAAAACCTGTATAGGCTACGCGCGATGCCTGTCAACTCACATTTTACAGACATCTACTGTTGTGCAATTTTAGCCTTATGTATAAACACACAGACATGTTTAGTTTAGCAATCACAATAATGATCCATACCTATAGCCTGGCAAACGCCCGGATTAATAAACTGAGTTAACTCAGAGTGTCACAACTTTTTAGTCATATCATCATTTTCTACTGTTGTCAGATCTTCGAAATTCAAAAAGTGCAGCTGAACTTTTCTCTTCTACTCAGCCCAAATAAAGGCTACATCGAAAACCAAACAACATCAAGTCAAAACAAAACAAGAGCCACCCAACTGGTTCTTCATATCAATCCACAGTCAGCAAACAGTTCGCCCGACAGCTACCGTTGTCTCTGCGCCGACGCATAATTCATAGTCCCTTTTCTTCTCGCGTCGCGTATTTCATAACGAGAAGACTCTATTTTACATACATTTACATGTGCTTTGACACATAAATCGTCGGATGTAGCGACGCGTGTCATCCGCTTTGGGCTTTCAAAACGCCGGGTTGCTCCTTGTGAATCAGGAAATGTTTTTGAGTTACCCAAATATATTTTATTTTTTATTCGTTTCAAATGTTGGTTATTGCGATCATAAATCTTGCAACACTAACGAAATTTCTTCGGATAAGATGGCTTCAGTAAGTAATTTGAATTTACTTCGCATATTATGACATCAGGTAAGATAAGATTTTGAATTAGAATAATCATAAAGTCTAGAATAATCATAATGAATATCTTATCATTTTGAATAGTCATAATATTGTAGAATGGTTTAGTGTGAGAGAGTGTATGGTCTTTGGAGGGATCCACACATCCTTACATACAGTATTCAGTATTCATTTATTTATTGCTTACATGTGGTAAAAGGGTTACAACAACTTAGGGTTAGCTAGTTGTCAGTTGGAATGGAAGTTAAAGAGTCTCTTGTATAGTTGAAAACACTTTACTTTTATAATACACTCTAAAAATAGTCTGTTGTGGCTTAGATTTAGGTGCTACGGCGAATAAATAAGTTGAACTGCAATATATAGAAATTAGAATACAATTATAGAATACAATACAATATGCTAGAATACAATATGTTAGAATACAATATGCTAGAATACAATTATACAGAAATTAGAACGTGCCGATAAATGCCGCGTTCGCATTGGTACAAGGTTGATTTGTACAGAGAGAGAAAAATGATACAGGGAATAAAAATACAACTACTGTTAAGCTTGAAGGGTCTGCTGGTCTGAAGTCACCTTAAATGCGATAATCTCTACGATCAAAGAAAAGTGTCTCTATAGAACTGTATTTTCGTAGTAACGAGTTCCACTGATCCAAAAGGAAGTTCCCAATAAGCCGAGGGTAGGTCGTCTAACCGTAAGAAATATTTATAATGCTTTGTATGTAAAACACCTAATGCAGTTTGCTAGACAAGTTAAACTGTCGTCCTTGTCGTCATAGCATTTGAAAGCAATCTCGACCTAAAGAGTGAGCTTTGTACTAGTGACTTAGAAATTGTCGTTTGTCATTGAAAGACGATTTTCGCTTGCAAAAACGGTCACGTGGGTGAGCCAGATAATCCTAGATGGATTTAAATAAAATCTGCATACGGTGCTTGTAGTGTTTGATTGATGATATTAACTCGTGATGTAATGCTAAAGATGTGTTTGGAATGATTGAAAGATGTAGTGTGAAAGGTTGCGACGAGATTTGAAATCATGAATTGATTTGTCACGCGATTATAGTCCCAAACCGATATGTCAAGGGCAGCTTCACTTCAAAGCTTTTGACACGTTCAATCGAGAAGCATTTGCTGTGATTGTATTTATAAAGCTCGTTTCACGATCTCAGAAGTTTTCCAATTGTTCTCAGCTTACTATTGACTGGTCTTTGTGTAGCAAAGAAGGCATTATGACTTATTTAATCCGATGTTATTTATGATAAAGAAAATCCAAACAGAGTTGTGACATAGAAAAAATTGGAAACAGAAGTATAATTAATAAAATGTGAGAAATAGCTGACATATCGATCCTTGTATGATTCGCGCTTGCGCATAACTTTGCGCGCACATAAGGCGCATGAGGCGTTGACGTGAGAAAATAACTGAATTAAGTATTGCTTTCGAAGCAATCAGTAATTGTGGATCAGATATCATTCATTCTTCATACTCGGGTTGTGACGAGCATTTTAAAAACCAGTAAATATGGCACTCCTAGTGCCTAAACTAAGACTAAGTTAGACTGAGCTAGACTGAGCCTACAAAAACTGTTGGATAAGAATCCACACTGCCCACACTTTGTATTTGGCATTGATGTGAAATCTATGAACTTTTATGTGGACTGAATAATATATGTAAACTGTTCGGCAAATATTCACTGTTCTTATACCTGCCTTAACACCGTAAGACCTATGTAATGTATCAGAAACAAAGCAGCTCCTGTCAGGCTTGGTGCACTAACATCTCAATAGGCCGCCTGTAAATAGCTGCTAGCCCCTTATACGAGCGTCATGAAGAATCTTCGCTGTCGAGCCGCGGACATTATTTTGCGTGCGCGCATGCGAAATCAGGTGACTTCCTATTCAACTTTTTTAAATAAAGAGATACCCTATATCTACTTGCGATTTTTCTATTAAACTGGTCAAAATATTACTTAAACATTTCTGTACAAGTATATATAAATATTTTAGTTGATTTCGGAGGTGTCAAAACCACTCGTAAGGCGCCAAACTGACAACCTTAAATCCGACAGCTCTTTGCGGTAGCCACAGATTCAATTTAATTTCAAATAATTTACTTAGTTTAGTTCGTATCGCCTAGTTATTTAATGACTGGCTGTGCAACAGCAAAACTATATCTCTGGTATTCCACGTGGGTAATCAAAAAATGAGTTCAATCTGCATTGTCGTAACAAGAATTAACCAAACTATACAAAGAAGCTAGTATAGTTAACCCACCTCCTTTTCAGGAGTGGGAACCAAACAGATGTTTCAAAGGGGACAAAGGTGGACCCTCAGTATAATTGCTTATTCCTGACCCTGGCCCTTGGACCCTATCTTTGTTAGGGCAAAAGCAAAAGGACTCACAAGAAAGAGTACCTACATTGTTAGTCTCATGCAGTTTATTAAATGCTAATGCGGATGTGGAGTATTTTGTTGTATCAACTAAGCGACTCGTAGTAGAATACAACAAATGCTTATTCTGCTTTTCCAAAACTCTAATGAAAATGATATTTTTCAAAGAAACGTTTACATATTTTGTGTTATCAACCAATATTTATATAATAATTAAGTTATAGGTGTAGTGTTATAGGTGTTATAGGTGTAGCAGATGACATATGTCTTCTAAGCATGCTGTCAGGACATCTTAAGGTTTAATCACTAGTTTAGTATGTAAAACCTATACTCTAAAGAATGCAATGTGATTTTACTGTTTTGTTCTGCAATAAAATAAAATAAATAAATTTGAATACAATATCAATTGACTCGATATAGATATAGGTTATATTGTAACAAAAAAAAAACAAACTATGAATAGAACCACGAATGAATCAAAATAAAAACACTTTATTCAGAAATGTTAATATATCTAACAGATCAATAGTAGATCAAAAATTGCACGACTTTAGCGTAAGAATTATTTTAAAGCTCAGTGTATGAGCTTTTGCCGCGACTACCGGCACGCGTAGGAGCTTTGTGGCAGCGAAGTCCCGCAGCGCGCATCCGTTTGTGTAAATGTATCATAAATAATAATACAGTGCCTACATTAGCCTTAGATAGCGATTTTATCTAGCTAGGATATAAAATAACTCGTAAGACAATCGTCAAATTTCCATAGTTGCGGCGATGGGTAAGAACTCATTTACGCAAAATGGAGCGTTGTATAATATTGAACGCGAAGCTGGCTAATCTGCCATAAGGAAAAAGGCCGACGTTATGTATCCGTATACCTCACTGTATATTATTTATAGGTAACTACCTGCCCGCTATATTTATATTTTATACTTTTTAATCGTTTGCGACTTGACATAGAGTGGTGCAAAGAGGATGCAACTCACAATCCGTTGCCAGTCTCCAAAGGATGGTTTTTTGGTGTACCATAAAATTACATAGCTGATCTACTTTACCCAAATTCAGCATTTTCTTTTAAACATTCATAAAATGACTATAACAATATGATATCACATTACCGCAACGCTACACTTACTACAATGGCCGCCGGCCAGGGACCTCGGATAAACATCTACCGCTCAGGCGATGTTGGTGTTGACGTAAATGTATTATGGTCGCTGCTGACGACATTAATCCTTTCAGATGAGCTATGGCTGTAGAGAGCTGAAGAATTACTCAGGTTTGTGGTAGGACTGGTAGGCAACATTCATATCTTCGTAGCCGGGGAGATGGGCTAGCTCTTTTGCACCATGAAACGGGGCTCTTGAGTAACTGGCTGAACGAGGGCATATTTTTACAGACCGTAAGGCAACCCGTGACGCAGATTTTCTATTGTTACTGTGTGATATGTATCGTATTTACTAGTGTACTAAGAAAAAGAGGGAAATATATAAACTGTAAACGAAACGTACTAAATGTCCTATAACATAGTGTCACGCATTTTCCCAGACGGGGTAGCAGAGGCACCACTGTGCCCACTTTCAGCCAGTGATGAATTGAAATACTCCATTTTGCGTGACAGGGGGCTAGCCCGTCACCGCAGCTATGGAGTAATGAAGGTTTCCTCGCTATGTTTTTCCATCACCGTTATAGAGTGTCCGTATAATGTTTAGATAAATGACTTACCTCATTGGTACATGGTCAGCACCGGTACTCGAACCTGCACCTCCTGCGTGAGAGGCAAACATGAAACCCACTAGACCACAGATCTCGACTTTACTTTATTTCCTTCATACCAGAAATCATTCAAAAAAGATAAAACTTCCTCTTTAACTTGCTGCTGATTCGCAGTCTTATCCTATTCAATATACGATAACTATAGTAAGTAGAAACTTACAATCATATAACAATGTAAAGGCGTAAGAAAAAAATGATTGATATATCATTAAACCCTGCTATACGTGAGTAATTACTTGTTACTTCTCTTACGATCCTATGACAAATCCAATAAAATCATTCATACCCTATAATTATGTGACGGATGTGGCCAGGTCAGCCTCCAACATACATACAGTTAAACATTAAAACAATTATACCTATAGATTAATTGTGAGCCATTATATTTTATGTGCTTCCTACTGTTCTCGTATGAAGCAAGGTCTGGTATTGAAACCATTCTAAGAGCAAGAGGTTATCTGATCCCCGATTCGTGGTCACTCGATTTGATAACATACATTGAGTATCTTTCTATCTTTGTATTAACATTATCTATTCAAATAAATATTCTAATCGTCACATATATCAAGACTATAAATATATAAGATAGACAGTAAGAGTACAAAATTAGAGGAAATGACAGAAACATTCCACGTTTACACTCAGTGGCCCGATTCTCGCCCGATCACCTGGGTTCATGGGTCTAAGAGCATTCTAAATGCACTAACTATTAGGTTTTAGTACAAAATGTCCCTGAGCTGAGACGCGGTCAGAAAAGGTAAAACTTTTAGTATTCCTTGTTGAACATGTAACTAAATATGAACAACAATTAATATACAGGCACATTTCTGGCCCCACACTAGGATATACATTTACATTTCAAAAGTAAACATTAATGAATAATTCCTTGACCACCACTATTATCTATCTTCAAGAATACTCTCTATGTTAGTTGCCCACAAACATATCAAGTCACGGAGCGACATTGTTATCGGAGCCAGCGGGCTCTATGAAAGCGGCTGCTACGGCTATCGGGTAGCTATGAGTCCATATCCGATGCTACCGAGCGGCCCCTGTTGTTTATCGGACCTAAAGGATGGTATAAAGGTATCTTTATGGTATGCGGGTAACGGCAATATCTGGTCTGTTTGCAGAATCGCTTCTTTGATTGTTGTAAAGTATCGAATATTAGGTATTTGTTAGTTTAAGATGGTTCGATGTAATATGAATTGGAAATTGCCTATTTAATTATTTGGTAAATGCGTTCATTCATACAACCATTAAGTAAAACAGTGATTACATGAATCGATAAATTACAATTCAAATCGTTTTTTTCTTTTCATGATTCTCTGCAGGTTTCCAAACAAATAGTGTCACCTCCCTAATCACAGGCAAAGACCTGGTTCTATTCAAATTACCAATACTACAATATCTAAACTCGTAGCAAAAAGGCAATCAAAGACCAGAACAAACTTACTTAAATACTTTGACCTTGATGTTCAACGTTAATTTTATGGCCCCTCCCTCTGCTACAGCATAGGCCATCATAGGCGAATACAGGTACGCAGAACGGGACAGCGTTATACATATACAGATGTATAGCTCTTTCCCGTTAAGCGTGCCTTCATGGGCCCATATTGGGCCATTGTGTAGAAGGGCCTTTATATTTTTGTACTAAAAACTGTTTCCTACGAAATTAGTGATTCGAGTTTATACTATAGTTGTAGGCTGCAAGCCCCAAAACTGCAGCGGAGCCCAGCGCACGCGCATAATCGTGGCAAGTCAACCAATATGGATCGAGCGTCTCGCCCCGTGCCACCGATACGCCGTATATGAGCTTTTGATAGCAATAATTGTTATCTTTAGCGTCAGACTTTCCTGTAAGTGCATGTCATGAGCTACCGGGCTGGTAGTAGAATACTGAGTATGAATGAGGTTATTTTATGGTCAGGTTAGGTTTGAGGTACAGTTCTTGACAAGATTTTTTGGCTTTGAGGGAACTGTGACCTCTCTTTATCGCACATAAGAGGGTAAGGTAGGGAGTAAGGTGGGAGAGAGAAACTTTGGCGACAGCACACTAAAAATATATCCATACTTATTGTTGTCACTTTACTGTCTTGATTTGTTAAAATATCCTTTTAACCCTTTAAAAGGCACAAGCATGCAGAATTCTTGATTGGTTTTGAACCTCATTACTTAGTCATAAGGTTGAAACAATGAAACAAATTTAAGGTGTGTTTATACGCACACGGCTGTCATTAACACAGAACGGTCTTAATACGAGTAAATACAGAGCCTCTAAACATATCAAAATCACACTCAATAACACTAAAATTAAACTAAGAAGAACTGGGGCTCTCATTACAAGCCATTATGCGCAGAGCAATCTAATTGTATAGGTAATAATGCTAATAATGTAGCGAGCATACGATCCAGGAAGGAGCCCACGCGAGCCCTACATGTAACACTGTTTTATCTCCGTACGTACGTAGCTCTTTTAAAGTTACTTTGAACTGTTCTCGTTCATCTGAGGTTTTTGAGGAATATGATAAATTTGGCGGAAGATGGCGACGTGCAATACCTAATTCATATAAAATTATGTTTCTATATTTCCTCGCGATAGTCATGAAAAGAGCAATAAGTATAATTTAGTTTAGTATAATAAAGTGCAACAGATGGATTCGTCTCTTTTAAAATCACTCGTCCATCTTTTGCTTTATTTCCAGCATAGATGCTGCAGACAACAATGTACTATAAATTAACCATTGATACTCGTTTAAACACCTGCTCAGTTTTGAAATAGTGACCGCGTTTAAGTCTTTTGTACCAACATTTGCACTGAGTCATCTATAGTCTGATCTCGCAGTCTCATAACAGGCTATGAATCATGAGTATATAATTTTAATAGACCATTTCTACAAGATCCAATTCTGCGAAGCATCACCTGTTAGCCACTAAGTCTATCAATGGATCATTAACCGCTATCGGATACTAAAAAGCGGAGATAAATGAATGGGGATACAAATTAAACACCCACGAAGATCGATAGGTTCTGATTTTTGCTCCGTACATATTAATCATGTCCTCCTGTCGGTCGGTCTGTAATCTTGTGAAATTTATTACCTCAAAGCGAATCTGCCGGGGAATTCATCAACGAATTGTGTGGGCCCCGGAGTTATTGTCTAATAGCGAGAATATTGCGCTGGTCGATAACAAGACGCCGTTTTATGCATTATAAAGAAATGTTACCCTTTAAATTCTGATATTTAGAGGAAAATTAAACGTAAAAATTAAGAAAAAAATCCTTCCGATGACAAGTGACTTGAGCATTAAACTTTATTTTGACTTCATACTTCATTAACTGGTTCATGAAGTATGAAGCCATTCTAGTTAGCCATTGTTCGGTCGTTCGAGCGGTGTGCTTCTGAGAGTGAAGGGGGAAGAAACGAATGAAAAAATGATTTTTTAATTTCGTCAATGAGGATTTCTGTTTTGATGCACGTTTAAAAGGGGATTTATGACACACAGTGAGATAAAACCCAATATTTACGATTGAAATCACGATTGCTATCCATTTTTGTTTAAAGATATGTCTCAATAGGACATCTTGAGGCCGCACAATGATAAAAAAATGCACGACTGCTCTCTTTACATTTATCATTACAATGGGTAATTTGGTTGAATAAAAATTTATCTGAGGTTTGAGGACCACTGGAAGTCCGTTTATCTACCAACAATTAACCTACGCATAATAATTACGCAAAATCTATCGTATGCCCAAAGAACACGTAGTCCACTTTCTAAAATCATACAGAGGATCCTCAGTTTGTAGGACGTCATCTTGGCTTCATGATACAATAGTAAATAGATGAAGATTTCTGTAGTGAATTCATTTACTCCCGGTTTTTCGTTGATCGATCAACAGACTGTTAATTTTATGTCGAATTCAGTTCAGCCAATTACGTGAGGCTATTTTGAAATAATCTTAGATTAGGCGCCTGTTATATCAGACCGATTTTTCGGATATTGGGGGTAAGACTCTACGTTTCATAAATGAAGAAGGCAATTTATACATTTTCCGTACTCACTAAAACTAATATGGGGATGGGTTTTGGTCCGCCTTTGTGGTTATTTATTACTTACAGTATTAGCACCTGCAATGAAATATTGTTATCGATATACCCCAACAACTTGTTTCATTCATTACATATCGAGTCACCCACCTGAAAGCTGAGGAAATTGATTGTATGTGTCGGTATGAATGGCTGTAATGCTTTGTGCACTGAAAAAAATCGTTTAAGATATTTAATAACTGGCCAAGTGCGAGTCGGACTCGCGCAAGAAGGGTATCTATAAAAAAACCACAAAAAAACAAAAACATGTTAGTTGTTTGGGAGCCCCCCTTAATATTACATTTCTTTTGTTTTTTAGTATTTATTGTTATAGCGGCAATAGAAATTCATCATCTGTGAAAATTTCAACTGTGTACCTACCACGGTTCATGAGATACAGCCTGGTGACAAACAGACAGACAGACGGACGGACGGACAGCGAAGTCTCAGTAATAGGGTCCCGTTTGGCACCCTTCGGGTACGGAACCCTGACTACGAAATGCCTTTCCAATACACGCATATCACATCATACTTTTTCCCATTCGGGGTGGCAGAGACACAATTTTGCCCACTTTTGGCCAAATATTCAATACTTACGTCATTTTGCGTGACGAGGGCTAACCCATCACCTCAGCTGGCAAACGGCTCAGCACATACCTACCACTGATATAAAATACACAATTCGCTCATAAATTCTTTGTCTCATTTGTTAACTACCAGCGAGCGTCAATAGAGATCGCAATCTAACCTATCTCGGCGTTCCAATTCTAAATTCAAACGCGTCGCCCTGCGCACGCGCCCAGGCGTGTCGTCGACGCGAGCGCCGCCTGCCGCTCCAATTTCGCAACCTCTCATAGTCCGTAGGAAGCGAGCTGCTTTAAATCACTGGGGCCTGGATTCTAATAACTAAATTACGACTCAATGACAATGGTAATTTAGTATGGATTATTTTAGTAAAATTACGACTATATTTTTTCCTTTGACAAAGGCGATTTTCTATTGGTATTTCATGGGATAATAATGAGAGTTTCAAAAACCATACACTCTGACTTGATCAAAGTGGCATTTAATTTTTAATGAATTTTTATTCAACTCCGCATACGTACTCATCTCTCTCATTCCGTACGCAGTACAAAATGGATTCCATAATCTGAGGGTTGTCGTCGTATAAGCTGCCTTTTATTTCTATGATGAAAAACTAACATATATTATTAGAAACTTGGTATCTTTTGCTATATTATTTGCCTAATAAATTTTCTCGACGCCAAAAGTTTAAGAGTAAAAATAAACCTACAGTGTAGTCACGTCATTGTCATCGGGCTGTCATATTCCCAGCAGAATCAAGTCCCACAATGGATATTTAGTGGCCAGGCGGTCCGGTTTTATCTGTTATCAGTATAAGAATATATATATATAAATACATGGGTTGCAAAACGTTATCTATAGGGAGGCTAGTCAGAGTCGATAGGATCGGTGTAGATTTTATCGGCTTCAGTCGAGGTTTAGAGTGGTTTGTGTGGAGACGGGTCGAGATGAGTTTATTACTTGCACGTTCATAAAGACTCTCTAAGGTACACAAGGAATGTATTTTTGTAATATAGCTGTAGTGTAGTATAGCTGTAGTGTAGTAATTTAAACTATCTAGCTATTACATACTTGCTCTATGCTATTACGGTTCAAGCTGTAGGACCCGCTGACGGACAGACGGACAGCGTGGGCTTAGTAATAGGGTCCCGTTTGGCACCCGTCAGGGTACGGTTACCTAAAAACTAAATCGCTTTAAAAAAAAGTCAGTACTCTGTCAAATCCTTTCAAAATTCTTTATCATTAGATTTTTGGCACACCTTATGTCATTTTTACTTCAAAACATTTAGTAGCCAAGAGATCTCTTATTAGAGATAAGCTCGTCTTCGTACCTGATTTTTCCATTATTATTATAAGTGTCTGTATTTTGTTTCTCTGCAATTAATAAAGTATAAAGTTAAATAAGTAAGTAAGTAGCAACTACTTTCTCAGACTAAAAAGTGTAGCACAAAATAATTGACATACTGAAGTGAAGATTAATATGGCGTCCAAACTTTTCTTGTAAGTAATTAGGACCGCACACAGACATTCGTAATTAATGGCCGAGATAAGAGACTAGTAGCTTCTATTGACTATGAGTACGGCCCATTGCGTCAGTGAAAGGGTGGCCATCTTGCTGGTCAACTACCACTACACCCACATACGTTATCACACGATTTGTATACCTTTTATCAGTGTCTATACGACGATAATACGACTCGCTATGACCTGCACCTGCATGTGACAAACTCTGTGGTGTTGTGATCGAAACTATGCTTTTTAAACGAGAGGTCCTGCGGGTCAATTCTCGCGCCTTCGATATACGGATATCGAGACCAATATTAACAGATTCCCATACGAAATCACTCGATAAGGTGTAGATATCGTATATCGAATGCGCGAGAATCATGCTCCTGTGGCATGATTCTCGCGCATTCGATATACAGATATCGAGACCTATATTGACAGATTCCCATACAAATCACTCGATATAGGTGTAGATATCGTATATCGAATGCGCGAGAATCATGCTCCTGTGGCATGATTCTCGCGCATTCGATATACAGATATCGAGACCTATATTGACAGATTCCCATACAAATCACTCGATATAGGTGTAGATATCGTATATCGAATGCGCGAGAATCATGCCACTGGTTTCGAATTTCGGCGGGAAAAAGCCAGTTGCTTTGTCCCTGTCATTTAAGAAAAAAAAATGTTTATCTGTAAAGTCGGTTTACGGACGATAATTTTAAGTGATAACGTCATAAGAAGCGAAATTAAAACTCGAGGAATTGCGCAACCTCTACACTTACTACTTAAATGTAAACAAAATAAAAAACACAAAAGTAAGCCGCTGTGGGTTGAACGCTGTTGAACTCAGATCCCTCCACGCTGTTGAGTCTTGACTAATACGACTCGGCCACCTGCCTAGTTACTGCCTGTGATGAAAAGAGCTATGTATTGCGGCGTATTGGTACCGATGTGCAATGTGCCTGTGCGTTGATACATCAGGCGGAACGTGACACTTTTTCGAACATGCTGCCGGCGTTCATTGATTTATAAGACGTTAACAAGTCAAAACAAATTCTGATAAATCTCATCTGACAATACAGCCGGTGGTCCTTAGCCAACGATATCCATTAAATGTTAGACCTCCAGGTGCTTGGTTCAGACAGCAATGCACAAGGGTAACAGTCTGGGTGTGTCCAAGGTGACGCTAGAAATAGATTGCGGGTAGCCAGGTTACAACGGTTTAGCTTTAAACCGCTACTCACATGCCTGCGGCGATCTAGGAAGGGGGCGATCAAAAAGTGAAATGAAAATGAAATGAAATGAAAATGTTTATTTTTTATCAATTTTAAATTTTATGTCGCGTATTATGGGACTTAAATCAAATACGAAATGATAGTAGATACGTTTTAATGAATAAAATAGCAAAGTACGACTCGGTCGCAGTACAGCTTGATGTCGAGTGTGTGTGGCGTAGCGCAGGCAGGCAGAGGCGCCCTCATCCTCCTCGTCCCTCGCACCTCAGGTGCCGTCGCAGACTTCCTGGGGGCCGTTGGAAGGAGCAGAAGGTCCCGGAGAATCCGCTGGAACTGGGGCTGCTTCCAAGTCTTCTTCGTGCAGTGGACACACTTTATTAAGGCGTTCTATGCCTCTATATATCAAGAAATCGGCAACACGACAGACACCGTCCTCTGAAAGAAAGTGGGAATGACCTTGAATTTTTTCCTTGATTGTAAAGTGTGAATGCAAGCAGGGGCCATTTTTATGGCTCGCCCTGTGGCAGGGGCGGCGATAATCTCGAGAGACGATCAAGCGAAAATTATATTTAGCGTTTTAGACTTTGAGTTGGATTTTGAGTGGCGGAAGCAGCAATTCCTTCCTTGCAGCTCCGACATTGTTCCGACCACCCCCCTTCCTAGATCGCCGCAGGAGCAGGCATGTGAGTAGCAGCTTTTACTCTCACAGCTTGATACCATTCTGAGGAGGGATGTGAGGGGGCTTATTTCCTTAGACTTAAGTAGAAATGCATAACATTGTATTCTTAAGGCCCTGACATATTTTAAAAGAGGTATGGGGGAGTTTCTTGCCTTTCTTTGCTCCATCCCTAAGCCCACAACTTCCGAAAAATATTATTATATTGACAAGCAATCTGTATGATTTTATGGTAAAAAAAATAACTGAACTTAACTTGAACTTGAACTTAACGTGGGTGCGACTGTGCCTGTGCCACCTCCTGTGGTGAAAAACCTGACGTTGTATTGTGAACCAGGATTGATATAGGTACAAGATGCGTTAAGGATATTTCATAAACAAAAACATTTATAGAGAATGTAAAGTCTGCAGTGAGAACCTTGTGCAAATTCATACTGATGCTTTCGGTTTCAGCGGGGTTAAAGTTGAAATCATCTTAGACTATTTTTATTTTTTGACTATTTTCCCCACAAGTTGTCATGTTCATTAAAATATATATGGAAATAGTAAACATTCTAGTGCAAAAAGTTGAGAATATCAAAAACCGTAAACTTTGCTTTACATCTTTTGATCGTTCTGCCAATTACAGACATGACACCCTGTGAGAAGTTTAATCAGTAGCGGCAATTACACCTTTTGACACGCAAAACGGTTCACTCCAGTTCAATTCATCAAGAAAACGCGTTGCGACGCTCTGCCGAATATAATGCATGTCGAAACATCACACACTTATCACGTCGGCGATGTCAGAAGCAACACTCGCGGCAACCCTGAGACTGACGCCCAAGGTTTCCCTAATTACACCTTTCGAATGAGACGTCATTTCCTCGCGATCTTGCGAAATATTAACATCAAAAGAGGCTTTTTCGCATTTAAAGGTGCGAATTTAAATAATTGCAATAATCTGGCGCGCGGACCGACATGCGATCGTAATGAGAGGTTCGGGCGAACACTTCGGTGTGAAGACGACTCCCGATGCCGCCGAACCATTCAGAGCCAGATTTCGTTATTAGTCGTGATCGAAAATCCCTACTTTTGCGTGTGTAAAATTTTATTACGAATTTCCAGTGCAACGCCCCGTCCAAGGCTGTTTACATTTCCACTAATTTCAATTTCGTATCATTTGCAGCTTTATTACAGATAATAAGACCCTTTAGTTTGATGTTGATTCGCGTTAAGAAGGCCGAGGGTGGTCCGACGCCAGCGTGTGTTATTTGGTTGCCGATAAAAATTTAAATGGTTCGTGACCGCGGTGAAATAATTATATTTAAAGGTAACCATTAGTTATCCGGATGCGGGAGGCACAGGACCGGAGCGGATGGCGTGGTAGAGAAGAGGCCTATACCCAGCAGTGTAGGTGTGGGCTGATTGATGATGATGATTAGATTAGTTATCCCTCATAATTTCATAATTTCTTTATTGCACACAAGAAAAGTTAACAAAACCCGGTAAGTAATATAAAGTGTACAATGGCGAGCTTATCTCTAAAAAGAGATCTCTTCCAGCAAACCAAGTTTCGATGAGAGAGGTTGATAGCTGAGCGGGTGTAGACCCATGTGCCCGAAAAAACGGACCTGTCTACACACTAACTACCGGTCCTATTCCGAGTGATGAATGCACTCACCTAGTTCACATGACAACTCATTTTCTTGTTACAAATTCCATTACCACGTTCAAATTGCATAGCAGAGATCTCCTTCGCAATAATAGTAGCCTTTATTCGTACAAGCATCATTACTTTCTGTCCGGCAACAAGGCAAAAACAATCAATAAAAATAAATCATTTAAATAGCCATAAACACGCATTACAATGTGCCGACATTACATCTCCTAATGATTTCGCTAACGAATCATTGAAAGTGGTTCGGCGTGCGCGGGCGCTTGTCCACGGGGCGATCTAATCGTGTGTAGCTGTGTGCGTATCTGCAGTGGTGTGAGTGCAATGCAGTCGTAATAACATGAAAGTGTTGTCCGGACCCCGCCCAGGCCTCGGGGCATGCGCAGCGTTCCATTTACATCTGCTCCAGTACCTAATTTATTAAGACCAAGACGGAACGTGGCGAGATAAAAATCGATCTTTTTATTTGCGACATCAATCATGCAGCAGCACGGAAGGCGTTTTAGTTCCTCCTCAGAATTCATTAAGTTATATTACAATGTCTGCAATCACAGTTTGTTTCGAGAGTTTCATTGGCTTTCATATTATCTTCTCTTATTTTTTCCAGCAATATGACATCACTAAATCATAGTAGACAAGCTCATTTATGTTCTGCCATCAGGCTCGTAATATAATCTAAGATTAAACGCCTGCCCTTTAAGACTTCCTTAGTAGTGTACTAAGCCTACGCCCGCCCTAGCATAAATTAAATCTGTTGCTAGGTACATAGGTATAGAAGGCACGCGCTGCGCCGCTACCAAGGGATTGTTGAGTTATGATTGTCGTGATCTCCAGATATTGGACCAAGCCACTGTGTATTTGAAACTATACGTTCTTATTTTAGATATCATACGTAATTACGTTTCGGAAAAACGAAATTAGGACATTTCCTATGTAAATGGAGTATTGAATAACTGTCTCTACATGGGAGCGACTGCGCCTTTGTCACCCTGATGGGTCAAGACATTTTTTATAATTTCACAGTGTTACAGCGACTGAAAAAAATGGCCAAGTGCGAGTCGGACTCGCGCACGAAGTGTTCAGTAAAATTATCTAAAAAACGGAAAAAAAAACATGTCTGTTGTATGGGAGCCCCCTATATTTATTTTATTCTGTTTTTTTAGTATTTTTTATTATAGCGGCAACAGAAATAATCATCTGTGAAAATTTTAACTGTCTTACTATCACGGTTCATGAGATACAGCCTGGTGACAGACGGACAGACAGACGGACGGACAGCGGAGTCTTAGTAATAGGGTCCCGTTTTACCATTTAGGTACGAAACCCTAAAAATTACAGTTTTTACGTCATTTTATTAGATTTTCTTCAAAACTTACATATAATCAAGCTATAGATAGCAGGTATAATGCGACTGTATCAAAAGGCGGATATTTAGAACAAGGCCTAGAATTTCGATATTGTTAATATTGCAATTTGTAAGATATTTTATCTAAACTATTAGTGCGTTGTCTTGTCAGGTTGCGGTCGAACTTTTGATATAAAGTCGGCTGCGGTTGAACGTCTACAGATATTTTCAACTTTTATATGGCAAGAAAATAAACGAATCTAAAAATAGATTTTCAAACAATTGAAACACTTGTCATAAGAATTATCAGTAATTTACACCTAGAGAGAAATGCATCACTGTAATTATAAATATATTAAACGTTAATACAAACAAAGACATATTCTGATGTTACATTTTCAAATTGAAATATCTTTTGCTTATCACAAAACCTTCACGCTACAGTAGAACTACAAGTATTTTCAGCCTAACAGCATAGCTACATAATATTCGTAGATACTCGAACAAAGACTCGATGTCGTCGAAGCTGACATGCTGTCTACAGCGTGTATCACAATCCTTTGTTCACAGGGCACCGGGCAGCGGCTTGTTACAAGCGTTACCTATTTTGGAATTCTGCGTAATCCACCCTAGGCGAGTCATCGGACTTAGCTAATAAACTGGGACAGGCGTACAGTGGCTGGCAAGGTAATGGTTACACTGCAACTGCAGAAAAACCAACTTAAATACTTTTCATGCCACTTCTCGAAAATGTGGCGAATGATAGTCTGTAATGTGCAATGCAACAGACAATAAATACCTAGTTAAACAGGACAATATAAAAATTGTCGGCCTGTCTGTCTGTACTTTAGGACAACATTTTTTATTTTTTTTTTGTTAAGATTCCGTCAATATACTCTTGTCCTTCTATTGCTCACTTTCCAGCCTCCGTAACAAAGGTACTATTATTGGTTACTACTTTATTTTATTTAAAATTGTATAACTATTGCCAGTCTTCTTTTTCTGCCCCCTAAAGTGTGCACATATTCATTGTCGTACCTACTCATATGGACATAAGTCTCTTAGATCAACTTATAGTCTGTTGATGAATCGTCACGCCTTTTCTCCCACGCCTTGGAGTCGGACTCAGACGAGACCTCTCGTATTTTTCTTCTTTTTTCCAGCTTCCTTTCCAATCTTTTTAGTTTTATCATGATTCTAGTATCACTTTCATCTTTCTTTCTTTTCCCCATAGTACTAAAATGGGAAATAACACTGGATTTTGTAAATTTTACTTCGCGGAAAGAAAATAACGATCTTGTGGCGTTCGGCACGAAAACGTATATGATTGACAGGAGCGAGTGTGGTCCGTTGCAGAGTGAGCGCGGTCTGATTGCAGAAAAAAGTGTTTTTTTCTTTTAACTGCGCTTTAAAATCGTGACATTCGGCGAAGAATACGTACTACTACATGTTATATTATGTCTTGGAACCAACCGAACATAATTGCACACAAACATTAGAAACCAATATGTAATTAGAAATAGTGTACAAAGGCGAGCTTACCCACTTTCCTTTGCAATCGTACCCACTTTTAGCCAGTTAAAACCTCACATAACATATCATTGCGTCAAGCCTTTTCCCATACGGGGTAGCAGAGGCACAGACTACTTCTAGTCAGTTATTCGATACTCCATTTTGCGTGACAGGGGCCTAGCCCATCGCCGCAGCTATGGTTTCCTCACGATATTTTCCTTTTCGAAGCCTGTTCATTAGCAAATAAACCTTTCTTAATATTATTAGCCACATAGCTCGCAAGTGTACTGTTCAATGGCGCACAATGCAACAGTTCTGTTAGGCTGCGCAGGATCACGTCGCAAGTTGAGACACCAAAGGTTGTCTGCGCGTGCGTCGATCGTGTTTCGCAAGTTGCGGTGTGTTCGGAGAAAGATGTCGAGGTGTAAGTGGAACCAATAAGTACCTACTTACCTAATGAACAGTTTTTAGGCAACCTTTCACTCCATAGCCCGCCCAACAAAAATACTAAAAATAAAACTAATGGCCATATTTAAAAAAAACTTAATTAAGTTATATCAATCATCATGATCAAGGAATCATACAGTAAGGAAGAATAGATTGCACAACATTGGGGCTTTCTCTATGTTTTTGAATGATAATATCATCATAAAGCTTGTTCTGTTTTAAACATTTTTAAATCAAGAACTCTAGTATTCGAGGCCCTAACCGAATGGACCTTAAATTGCCGACCCAGCAGTTTATCGATACGCTTTGTAAACAGAAGCAATCAATGTAATGGTATTATGAAACGCACAATAGAAACTGTTTCAATTTGCTTCCAAAGATGTTGCTAGTAAACTGACCTACTGTTTTGGGTGTATAACTACATAAAGCGGTAGCCTATCAGATGCATAAAGCGGTAATGCTGCGATCAGTTTTATTGTGACTACCCAAGCCGTTATTGTGACACGATTCTCAAAGGTGCGGCAAACTTCCACACGCAAAATGTGTAAACGGTACTTTTTCCAACGTTTGGTGGCATTTTTGAAAATCTTGGCAAGCAATAATCATTAAAGAGTTTCATTGATCTGATTATAATATGAAAACCTGCGATTGTTAATTGTTTCTTGCTGGCATCACATGTTATCACTTAGCGACTTAGCATAGAGACACAGTTACGTCCATAAAAACATCACTCAAGAAACTCATGTTATACCTTCGGTTTAACTACTTCATTGTTATTGAAGGACAATCAAGGAGTTTACCTAGGATTACTAAAACCTCGTTCAATCCATCACTCAATTACAATTAGCCTCAGTCAGTTCCGTGAATTCCAGGAGTAAGGTACCTCGTTCTATTGAATAAGATAGGGACTGAACACAATCCGTGGCCGCAGGCATTCAGACTAGAGATAGCATGAAATAATAGTACCGGGTGCTATAATTAGTTATAACAATGAACGCTTTGTGCACTTAAGTTCTACTTATATTCTACTGCTACTTGTATACTTACACAAATAATTATTTGCTTCTGCTCTGGTAATGGAGTTGGTCAATTGTCGGTAAATGTTTGGTAATATGATACGGTATCATATATCGTTACGGTTTTATAAACTGAACTTTATTAACCTCGTATTTGGGTAGCTCGATAACTTCAGACAGTTGGGTTGACCCAACACCCGCCAACAACCCGCACTGAGCCAGCGTGGTGGAGTATGGCTCACGCACGCACTCACGGGTAAAGGCCCGTGCCCCTCAATGGGGAAATTAATATACTACACAATTATTTCAATTATTGGCCATCACATCACACTTATATTATGATTGTGAAAGTTTGTGTTTTTTTATTTATATGTTTGTGTGTCCTTAACGCTGAAACGGCTGGACGGATTTGAAAGAAATTTAACATACATATAGTTTATGAGCTAGATTAATATATAAGTAAAATACTTTATATCTGACTGCAACAGAAGGAGGGTAATGATTTCACGGTAAATGATAATTCCTAGATACACGCAGACGAAGTTGAGGGCACCAGCTAGTATTTGTATAAATGTCACGTTAGTAAACGGTTTATTTGATAAATTAAAATGTCAATAGTTTAGTAAGCAGTACAAGTAAACATGACATGTATGAAAAATGTATGAACGACCCTGAGATTAATTTAAAGCTTTGTTTTATCAAGCAATTTTGAAATTGGCACGTAAGGTCAAATGTCAAGTTCAGAATACTTGCATATTTGAACGACAGATATACCAATACATCATTGTCGATAGAATAGAATATAATTGTTTATTTCATTCGTATATTTCATTTCGATCAGCAAGTTTGAGATGACTCGGTGTTTAACTGTATGTGAAATAAATTAAATAGGTTACACGTTGTTAGCAGGTGGCAAAAGCACTATAATTCTTACCAGCCAGCCTTCATAACAATAATGATACATTTTTACCATTAAATTTATTTAAACTATCCATCATTTTATAAGCAAGATTTTATAAGAAAGATCTCATTCTTTAGTCACTATAATAATTATTTTAATGTTAACGTTAGTAGTAGTAAGTAGGACTCTACCCACAGACAAATTTCGAAATGTGGTTTTGTGGACGTTTGTGTAAACCGGGAAATAGAGTTTTTTTTAATATTTTCCATCCCCTCACCGCTTACATCGCTTACTCGAGGTTTATCGGATGAATAGATGGAATTTTTATAAAAACAAACAACCCCACTGCTTTTTCTTTCAATAACACATACAAACATATGAATTTACCTGGTAACAAAAATAAGCTATTTCAAGGAATTACATTTCAATCTTCAAATCGCTAGTACTAACAATTCCCCACATATTATTATTACAATTAATAGAAAGATCATATTTACTACTACTGCGGTATAATAGGAAAAAATATTGAAAAAAGGGTGAATTTAATATTTCATTATACGCTTTGGACCTATCAGTCAAACGATGGCTATTTTATCAAATAAAAAGGGTTGACTTTGTATTTCTTTTCTATCGAGAAAATTTTATCCAAACACGTTTTCCTTCATGAAAACCCTAGATTATATATATAGTCAAATTACATATACCAGAAATTGATTACGATTTGCCTAGTATTTCCTGAAAATACACATGAAAAAGAGGCCAAGTGCGAGTCGGATTCGCTCATGAAGGGTTCCGTAGTAGCAAGTAATTATAAGACTGGATGTTTCTTGTAAATTTGTTTTTCATAGTGTTGGTATGAATTACAAAGTTATCTTTGCGGTTTTTAATAAATGTTTTATATCTTAAAAACTGCTTATTGTTCAAACCAATTTTCATCGAAAGTTTATATTGAGATACACAGCAGATATTTTTTATAGATTTATCACTTTCTTACTTTAAAAGTTAGAGGGGGGGACACAATTTTTTCAACTTTGGATTGGTCTGTCTCTTTAAAGATAGACTTTGAGGAAAAATGGTTTTAGGAATCTCCACTTCATTTTTAAAGAACTATCTATAAACACCCCACACATGTAGGTTTGATGAAAAAAAATATTTTTGGTTTCAGTTTCATGTATGGGGAGCCCCCTTTAAATTTTTATTTTTTCAGTTTTTATATAAAAATCGTAAAGCGGTTCATAGAATACATCTACGTACTAAGTTTCAACTGTGTAGTTTTAATAGTTTTGGAATAAAGTTGCTGTGACATACGGACGGACGGACGGACTTCACGAAACTATAAGGGTTCCTTGTTTCTCTACGGAACCCTAAAAAAGCACCCATGATTTATTCATGAGGCGCCCTAAGCTCCCGGTTACTATCACCCGGTAGTAGTAGTCGTAAAGCTGTGTCAGAGGCCCTAATATGTCAGCTTGGTAACTTCTGACAGTCTGATTGGCCACAGCCCGACACCTCTCCACCAACCCGCACTGAGCCAGCGTGGTGCAGTATGGCTCAAACTTACTCGTATCCGAGTAAAGGTGGGGGCATTAATGCGCTACATATTATTATATTTCTGAAAAATACTTGTTTAAATCTAGTGTGATTTGTTTTTTTTTGTAAATTGGAAGTTCAATTAATCAATGTATTTAGACACGTATGTGATGGAGAATTGAACCACCGGCTAAAAGTGAGCACAGTTGTGCCTTTGCCACCCCGTATGGGAAAAGGCGTGACGCTATGTATGTTTGTATGTATGTATACATATGGTGTGGTGATATGTTTTTGTCACGCCTTTGTCAATAAAACCAAGTCTTGACGGACAATAATTTACAAATACTGACCTAATTCCGGACAAACTGACACTAATACCGTATATTAACAAACACCTTGATTAACTCCTAACAGCAAACAATAACTTATCTTTGATCGCCGGTGAAAAAATCCAGATGCTCGTGTTTGGAGCGGCATTGAGATGACAAGAGATAAGATCAGCCCTCGACCAGTGTTCTATGACATGCCTCGGCATCTTCGGGTGCTCAGACGGGCTCAAGGATCTTCCCACTGCAGAGGTCTTCGTAGAGTGGTTTTTTGGTCATCTGTAGCGCAGTACATACTGTGTAGTCACGTTCTTCAAGCCACGACCGGCGCCCCAGTGCGGCATTCCTTCTGTCAAAGCTATCCAACTACCCATTGATACAGCCGGGAACGAAATACTTAGAGGCAAGGACAAATGCCAAGATGATTGGGAGATTAAAATAAGACGTTGATTAGAAAAACCGCAGGCGGAATCGCTGTATGTGATAGTACTGCAGTAGCCAAACTAAATACAGAGACATACTAGTAACTTTTAACTATAGAATCTATTAGCAAAATATCTTCTAGAATCCTTGCTGAGTAAAGCAGTATTAATTAGAATAGAACCCAATTCCAATTGAGATACGCAAAAAAATATATCAAAGTAATTACGAGAAAACATGCAGTGATAATTACACAAGCCAATTTAACATTTCAGCACCTTTCAATCAATAGTCGAATACAGAATTCATTATGTATTTTTGCTTATTAAATCTCAAAAGCTCGTTTACATACAATGCAACGTTTCATTAAAACTATAACACGTGCAACGAAAACTGGTGTATCCGAAATGTTTAAATGTCAGTGAAACCTCGCCGACAAGTTTACTTTAATTTTGCCGCATTAAAATAAAAAGAAACAGCCGTGACTTATTTTTTTCTCATAAGCAAAGTATGTAAATGTACGTGGACATCCGAGAATTTAAAGCATTCTTCTTTAAGTAATTACGTATGCGCGGCCTTACTTTAGCAACCAGTAGCTCTGGTCTGGCTAAATTGTAAAATTGCTGGGGAGTGAAGGTGTAGAATGCGTTGAGGTATTCTTCGGTGCATACCCTATGTTTTGTTGTAATTTACACAGTCCATATTGTGTAAATATACCGTTTGTATTGATGGGCAGTGAGGTCGCCAAATTGCCAGATATTTGGAGCGAGGCCTCAGCTTACACAGCGACAGCGGAAGTTATTGCGTACAATCAGCTTAACAACCTTTGCTCTTGTATTCTTCTTATTTTCATTAGTTGTAAAATCAAATTTAATCTAGAACTATGTACATGAGAGTCTCAATATATTTATTAGCTGATATTCATTGTAACAATAAATAAGAATAACTAAGTACAGTCCTAGTGTTTTCGCTTTATAATTGGTCTTTATATTTAGGATATATATGTTTTGTAACTCTGTTGATCACCTGAATGAATAAATAAATAAATATTTTGTTTTCTTTGGGATCAATGTTATTTTTAAAAAGCTAGGTAACTAGCTAACCACGAAGTTATTAATAATTACAATTACGGAAATAGGCATAAATATTCAGAAAAATGCCCCTATGATACGAATAATCTTAAGCTGTCTATTATTTTCCAGTATAGGATGTCATACTGAATTCTGAGTTGCTTTCTACATTGCCGCCGTCGCCGACTGAGATTTGAGTTCATCTGATGGCTTTTTTATCATCTATTTTATAGTTCGCTAAGCTCATCATCTGTTCTTCGCTCGCCACTTCTATCCTTCATATTTATATACCTTTATTAATCCAACGGACCCAACTCTATTGTTCCACAGCACGGTGTCTATTACTGGCTCTACGTAACATTGTTTGAGATAAAGATTACCAATCTGCAGCTGCATTAAATAGACTAATGAGTGTCAATATCGGACGGACCTCTTGGGGCGGGCGTTATATTGCCCTTAGCATCTACTTGGAGAGGTTACAACTACTAATTTACGATTAAAGACTTGGAGAGTTTACAACGACTAATTAAATAACGTGTTGCATGCTATAGCTTTAAAAATAAGATATCTATATCAATCAATTTTATAGTGAGTAGTGTTGTTCAGGATAATGTAGCCCTTGAATGTCCCCACCAAGGGGCACGGGCCTTCACTCGGATACGAATAAGATTGAGCCATACTCCACCACGCTGGCTCAGTACAGATTGATGGATGGGTGTAGGGCTAGTTCCCTATATCCCCTTTAATTTTGATTTAACTTTTAATGATATTCAGATTTATCGGATTATCATGCGCTTTCTCTGCTACCTATTGAGGTAGCAGAGGAATACAATTTATCACATTCAGCTACAGCACGGATTAATAAAGACTACAGTTAGTTATCCGACGACGTCGTCATTCTCTGAATCGATTCTGATCGATAGAACACACTAGGCTAATTCAGGCCATTCTTAACATCTAACTTTAGTATCAACCTATAAACATGGAGTAAGTATACAGCTCTATAGAGATCCACGCGGCAACGGTCAAAAATCGTGCGCGCGCTCAATGAAGGTCGTACGAGACGCTAAGGCCGATCGGTCACCGAGAACAATAGGCATCTGTTGTAATTACTATCACTTACTCGTTGCGTCACGATGAACTACTTCGACCCGCTGATCATAGTGATATGGCGTGTATGATCTCCATGATAAGTCTACTAATATTGATGAGACACCACTTCAGTGGTCGTATCTGTCGTGTGGCTTCGATAGATAAGTACGGCTTTTTGAATCGCGATCTCAAGACAGCATGTGTGTAAGTTGCAAAGTTTGTAGCGAGTCAATTACCACGCGAATATTCTGATGAATCGCGTTCAAGGTAGTGGGCCTAAGGCTGTCGTTGCTGGCTTCTCAAGTTCTCACAGTATACCAGAAATAGTTGTAGTTGTTACCTCATAACTGTTGTAATATTTGTTTTGGGGCTATGAATAAACAAATACTTGTTTGCTATGCAAAGTATATTTTCCAACTGAAGGTAAAAACACTATCACAATATATTCAAAATAAATATGACAGTGACAGGCTTGACACAATGTTCCAAGTAGTTTTAACACCCCCCCGCAATGTGTACAGCCTGTATAATAATAATACCACAAACACCCTGTATAAAAACACCTCACATGACAAAATAAAACTAATAAACTTTATACACCAAAAAACATATTAAACACACAAAATTCATATACATACCTAACCTAACCCTAAGCTATTTATACACTTGTAGTGCTTCAGTTTTGGCAAAGGTTTGGTGAGGATGTCGGCAGTCATTTCTGTGGTATGAATGTATTTGAGTATGAATCTATGTTCGGATAATGATTGGCGTATGAAGTGATGTTTGATGTCGATGTGTTTGGTGCGGGCGTGGTATGTGTTGTTTGTGGCCAGTTTGATGGAACTCTGATTATCCGTGTGTATGATGAGGGTGTTCGTGAGATGGAATACTTCAGTGATAAGTTTATGAAGATATATGGCCTCCTTGCAAGCCTCGCCCAATGCCATGTACTCCGCTTCCGTACTGGAGAGGGCTACTGTGCGCTGCTTGCGGGATTCCCATGACACTGGAGCTCCACTCATCATGAACACGAAGCCGGTATATGATCGACGGTCCACGAGATTATTGCCGTAGTCGGCATCCACGTACCCCAAGGGGTAAAGTTCAGATTTACGCGAGAAGTTAAGAGCCATATCTTTGGTCCCTTTGAGGTAACGAAGGACCCGCTTAGCGGCCTTCCAGTGTACCCCCCCGTAATGTGCATTGAATTGCGACAGGTAGGAGACCGTGTGAGCGATGTCAGGTCTAGTGCATATTGCAAGGTACATTAGCGACCCGATAAGCTCTTGGTATGGTACGTCTACTTCTTCTTCCTTGCTAGGAAGAGTTAGCTTTAGACCTGATTCCATGGGTGTCGTGACTGAAATTGCGTCTTGCATACCGAACTTTTCTATCAGCTTCTCTATATATTTTGTTTGATCGAGTTTTATTCCATCTTCGGTCTGAGATACTCTCATTCCGAGGCAGTCTTTGAGTTCCCCAAGATCCTTTATAGTGAACTTTTTCTCAAGGTTGCTCTTGAAGTCTGCCTTCATTTTATCATTTGTGCTTAGCACGAAGAAGTCGTCCACAAACACTGCAACAATCAGTAGGTCGTTGCCGCATCTTCTGTAGTATATACAGTGCTCTGATTGAGCTTGAGTCAGTGACATCTCTGCCATTGCCTGACTTACTTTTAAGTTCCACTGACGTGGAGCCTGCTTCAAGCCGTACAGGGCTTTTTTCAGTAGGCATACTTTTTCTTTTGGGTTTGTTGAAAATCCCTCTGGTTGCTCCATGTAAATCTCCTCATCTAGGTCTCCGTTCAAAAAGGCGGTTTCCACATCTAGGTGGTCCATTTGTAGTCCATGGTGGGCTGCGTAGGCCATTAATAGTCGAACCGATGATAATCTGGCCACAGGAGAGAAGGTTTCACCATAATCCACACCAGCCACTTGGGTGAAGCCTTTTGCTACGAGCCTGGCTTTGAATTTTGTGATACGGCCTGAAGTATCCTTTTTGATTTTGTAGACCCATTTACATTTCGTTGTTTTTCTGTCAGTAGGTCTGTCTGCTAAGGTCCAAGTTCCATGTTTTAACAAGGAGTTGTACTCTGCTTGCATCGCTTCCAACCATTTTTCTTTTTGCGGATGTTCGGTGACTTCTTTATAGCTCTCTGGTTCCTGATCAGTAGTCAGGTAAAGGTTGGACTGGTACCTTTCAGGAGGTTGCCTGCTGCGAAGAGGATATCTTCTTTCAGGTTCCGACTGTACAGTTAAAGGGGGTTCTGACTGTACAACTGAGTCAGAATCAGGCTGTTCCTCGGGATAGTCTGGTGCAGTCACAGGATCATCTATCGCTTCTGCCGGCTCAGGATGTTCCTCACTTTGAGGATGAGGTTCGGCTGGTAGTAGTGGCGGCTGAAAGTCAGGAACTGGGTCTTCGTCTTCAATGAATGTCACGACTTTTGACGTTGAAGTTGGAGACAGTTGTTGACTGCTAGACGATTGTATATTGGACTCTTGTACCGGTTCATCTTGTTCTTTATTTTCAATAAAGACAATATCTCGGGCCGTGATTATTACCCGAGGATTTTGGGGTTCAACAAGGCGATAGGCTTTGCTTTCTGTTGAGTATCCAACAAAGATGCATTTTTTAGTCTTGGAGTCGAGTTTCGAACGTTTTTCCTTCGGGACTAGGGCATGAGCTTCGCATCCGAAGACTTTCATATGTGAAAGATTGACCTTCTTGCCCGTCCATAATTCTTCAGGAATTTTGTTTCCTAGAGCCATTGTAGGCACTCGATTCTTGATATAGATCGCCGTATTTACTGCTTCTCCCCAGTATGAAGTCGGTAGTTTGGAATCCTGGAGCATACATCTGGCTTTTTCAATGATCGTACGGTTTGCACGTTCTGATACGCCATTTTGTTGCGGAGTATACGGGACTGTAGTCTGGTGTACGATGCCGCTTTCCTTTAGGAATAGAGTGAAATCATTATTTACATATTCACCACCGTTGTCCGTCCGCAAAATTTTGATTCTTTCGCCAGTTTGGTTCTCAACTAAGTATTTAAATTCTACAAACTTTGAAAAAACTTCGGACTTTAATTTTAAAAAATATCCAAAAGTTTTGCGACTAAAATCGTCAGTAAAAGTTAGCAAATAAAGAGAACCGCCCCACGAATGCGCACTCATAGGTCCGCATAGATCCGAATGTACTAATTGTAGGACTTTACTCGATTTGCTTGTAGAACTTTTGAATGGTTTCTTAGCAAGTTTACCTTGTAAACAGGGAATACATTTCACGTCCATATTCCCGCTAAAATTTACGCCAGTCTGCTTACTTTTTAAAATAGACAAACTTCTTGGGTTTAAATGACCTAGGCGTCTGTGCCATAGCAATGCTTCCTCCTTCGTTGTTTGTGTGACATAGGCCTGAGAAGTATTTTTATTTAGTTTGTACATACCTCTATGGCTTGATCCTGTCGCTATGACAGGGCCTGTCACCTGACAGTTGCCACTCTGACATATTTTGACATCTTTCGATGTAAACAAAACATCAAAGCCCTTTTCAGTTATTTTGCTAACAGAAAGTAAATTTGTAGCCAGATCAGGAATGAATAAGACTCGCTCGATTTTACTGACATGCTCTGAAATAGGAATCTGAACTGTACCTATACCACGGCTCATTAATTTCTCCTTATTTGCAACATTAATCGGCGTTACGTAGGACGACATCGACAAATACCAGTCGCTCCTGTTGCTCATGTGAGAGGTAGCTCCTGAATCTATGATCCAATCCTGAGAACCTGTAGGAGTAGATGAAAAATTAGTGAAACAGGATGAAAGTGTGAACTCTGAAGTGTAATTAGAACCTAAATCACTTTTTACATTCTTCTTATTTAGAACTTTTCTACACTCTGAAACTGCGTGGCCATTTTTCTTGCAGTAAACACAGAATTTCTTAGTGACATTCTGGCTCTTCTTTGCTTGAAGTGCAGCAGCTGTATCCCGGTGTGTCTCTACGGTTCTGATAGGCGTAACTCGTCGTTGATCTTCTTTTAGAAGAGCCGAAACGACATTCTCTGACGTAATCTTCGTATTGGAGTGTTCGAGAGCCATGACCAGAGGCTGAAATTTTTCTGGAAGACCTGACAGCATCATTATTGCCAGGAACTCATCGTCAACTGCAGCTTCGATAGCTTGTAGTTCCTGCTGCGTGGCGAGCATTTTGTTCGTGTATTCCTGAATATTTCCATTGAAGGATGTTGCTAAAAGTTTCTTCATAAGGCGAAGTCGTCGTATGAGGCCAGTACCTGCGAATGCCTTTTTGAGGGAGTTAAGGGTCTCAGACGCAGTTTTAGCTGACCTTATTATGGGATATATTCCCTCTTCGCACGCAAGACATATTTTTGCACGTGCCTTTGCGTCCCTGCGCTTGGCAATGGGGTCCTCGAGGTTGGTTGGAACGGTGACGACGTCCCACAGATCATGGTCTGTTAGCCAGCACTCTAGAGCAAACACCCACGTTGAAAAATTATGACCATTTAGTCTTGTAATGACCCGCGAAGATTGGTGGTCTCCACTATGAGTTGGTTTATCCATTGGCATTTGGTGGTCTCCACTATGAGTTGGTTTATCCATAACTAGTTTTATTGGCCCATAACCATTTGTTTTGGGGCTATGAATAAACAAATACTTGTTTACTATGCAAAGTATATTTTCCAACTGAAGGTAAAAACACTATCACAATATATTCAAAATAAATATGACAGTGACAGGCTTGACACAATGTTCCAAGTAGTTTTAACAGTAATAAGGCTTATACATAAAAAAATAAAAGTATGATGTCATCCATGTAAATCAATTTACATATTCTTGTAGAAACACAGAAATTTACAGTTTTCAGATTCTACACTTTAGTTCTGATATAGGTAGGACCTTGTTTTGTCCCAAATTTTATGATTGAGGTCAGCGGGAAGCACCTACACTATAGGTTTTGAGTCCATGGCGATTACTATGAAAAATTAAAATCCATAAATTTTACAGTATAAACGGTCATAGCGTTTGATTGCGTTTACCTATAGAAGTTGATTTTTTTCACAACAGGGACTACAGAACTGAGAAATTTATATAAATTTTAGCTCCACCTCCACGCGTTCCCGATAATGAAGTTCTTGGCAGACAGACAGACAAAGAAGTGATACTTTAAGTAAAAGGGTTTCTTTTTATTATTATTTAATTTATTAGCTTCACTTGTATGTATGTATGTACATAGTCTGGTCATAAGTTTTGTCACATATGGAAAGTTAAATAAATGACACAATGAGTTACGCACTAGAACCATTTATATATCAAATGAAAGGGTACAAAATACAGATTTAAACCACACTAAAATTATTCAAAATGTCCTCCTCTGGCTTCGATACAAGCCTTCAATCTGCTAGGCCAGTCATCAATCCAAGTACGCACGACATTCATGTCAATATCGGCGACTGCTTTAATCAGAGATGCTTTAAGTGACTCCAAATTGCGATGGGGTTTAGCGCAGACCTTCTTCTCTAAGTGCTGCCATATTTTATAATCCAAAGGATTCAAGTCTGGACTGGAGGAGGGCCAATCCTCGTACCTGATAAAGACGATTCCATGGGTCTTGAGCCAGTTTTGGGTACTTTTCGCCTTATGGGCCGGTGCAGAATCCTGCTGGAAAACCCAGTGCCTATTTTTGAACATTGTTTGTGAAAGAGGTTCCACAATGTTTGTTAGGACTGTGTTTTGATATACGAGGGCACTGGTTTTCACTCCTTTTTCACAAAAAAACACCTCTGTTGGACCAAAATAGGAGACCCCAAGCCAAACCATGAATGCCGAAGGGTGATGGCCACGCTGAACACGTGGCACACGTTTGCTCGCTTCTTCACTAGACTGTGCATACACTTTATCATTTTGTTTGTTGTAACTCTCCTCAACATTAAAAATTTTTTCGTCCGAAAAAAGTATTTCGCGGTATTTTTTACCTGCGTACCGTCTTAACAAAACCCGGCATCTTTCGAGTCTGATTTTCGTCAGCCGTGCGTTAAGAAGATGTGCTGTTCTTTTTCTGTAAGCACGCAGTCCTAGGTCTTCATTCAATACTCTTTTAACAGTGGTTCTGCTTAGTCCCATCTGCAGAGCCAACATTTTTTGCTTGCGGACAGGATTTCGTTGGATTCGCGCTTTCACTGCTTTGATGACCGCTGGAGTCCGAACAGTACGAGGTCGACCGCTTCTTTGTTTATCATTTAAACTTGAATCTTCCCTGAATCGTTTGATAGTACGATAAATGAATCTCAGTGGAATTTTCAAATTTTTCAGCAGTTTAAAAATCACTGTTGGTGCGTGGCCGCAACGATGCAATGCAATTATTGCGACTCTGTCTTCTTTGCGCGTCCACTCCATATTAGAAAATGAAGAATATTCCAGAAAACCTATATTTTTATTTTCTTGAAATATTCAAATTTCGAATTCCCATAACTTTTTTTGTGGCCTCTATTCTAAATTCGAAATTTTACCCATGTGACAGAACTTATGGCCCGACTATGTATGTATGTATGTTTGTAACAGACTCTTCGAACGCTCTTTTGACCCACTTCCCATTTTCCGATTGAGCTGAAGTTTTGCATATTTGTGTAAGTTGGATGGCAATGCAATAATTTTTTAACATGGAGCTGATCCGATGATGGAGACGGAAGGTGATCTGATGATGGCCAAGGAAACTCTGTTACGAAAAGACGCAACCCAATCGAGTTTGGGCTCATTTGATTCGTCTTGACAAGTACTTTGGTTCCGCATGAAATCCAAGGTCTGATGATGGTGCCGGAAGATGGCCAAGGGTACTCTGTTACCAAAGGACGCAACCCTATCGAGTTTGGGCTCATCTGATTCATCATAACAAGTACTTTGGTCCCGCATGAGGTACAGGGTCTGATTATGGAGCTGGAAGGTAGCCAAGAGAACTCTGTGACCAATCGATGCAACCCTATCGAGTTTGGGATCATTTAATTTATCTTAACAAGTAGGTACTTTGGTCCTAGATGAGGAAACGATACAACCCTATCGAGTTTGGGCTCATTTACTTTTTAGTTCGTTTAAAGCGTGTTTTTTATTATTTTTTTACTTTAATATTTAATATAATAATATTCTTTTAAGAATCGGGACCCTGATTGCCTTCTGAAGTGCCTTACGAAATTATACGGTTTGACCCAAATAAATTTGGTTATAATGATTATACAAGGCCTGTGCCCCTCGGTGGGGACATTAATGGGCTACATTTAGTTTTTAGTTTAGATTATACAATCTTATGATATCAAACATATTCGTGAATTATCTTCGTATCCATAATATTTG
Source organism: Argyresthia albistria (assembly GCA_963457715.1). Classification (NCBI taxonomy): domain Eukaryota; kingdom Metazoa; phylum Arthropoda; class Insecta; order Lepidoptera; family Argyresthiidae; genus Argyresthia; species Argyresthia albistria. The sequence continues at coordinate 7,001,839 of OY735268.1, read as the reverse complement.
AGGAAGAACGCTTACTTCAATGTCGTTTAGTATGTTTTATTTTGCTTCGATAAGGACACACGCGGGCCAAACTAACTATAGCAAACACAGCATCACAACTATGAACTAGTGTTGTGTTGGTCCTCTCCTTCCGTGTATTGTAATTATAATATTTATAACACAGACACAATATCGCAGATATCAAATGTAACATTTTAATAGGTACCAATCTTCCGCCAGATTGGATCCAACCAGCCTACACAAAAAGACCATCTTAAAACTTAAATCGCCTGTCAAAGCAGCTTTAATTACTTCCTAATATTGACAAACCCTTTTTGCTATACAAAGCTCGACCATTGTTGCCGGTTGACGAAAAAAATTGCAAAATGCTAATCACTGCTATATATGTAATATATGTTTTTACTTTGGCTTGGATTTATAAGATGCAACATTTACTTTAGCAATGAGAGTAGACACTACAAAAAGAACCTGTGGTAGGTTTAATAAAGACAAACAAAATGATGACAGTTTCAGTATGTAATTTATATTAGGCCAAATTTTCATCTATTACCTCCTTGACAACTGAAAAAAATAAACGGTCAAGTACGAACAGGACTTGCCCACCAAGGGTTCTAAACAGACTGGTAGATTGTTACTTCATAATTACTGGTGTAATTAGTTTTCTACATAATTTACAGTTTTACGATTTATCCCTTTACTCGTGCTACAAAACCTTGCTTTGTGCAAAATTCCATGATTCTAGGTCAACGGGAACTACCCTTTAGGTTATGAGTCCCTTGCAAGTAGGTACTATGAAAAACCAACAAGTTTACAGCATAAACGGTCGTAGCGTTTGCTTGCACTGACCTTCCAAGGTTGTTTTTTTTTTCACAACCCAAAGGGACCTCGGACCTGAAAACTTGATACTTTCAGCTTGATACTCTCCTCGCACTCTGATAAAAAATATCTTGACAGATGGACAGACAGGCGGACAGACAGACGGACGGACAACGAAGTGATCGTTTAAGGGTTCCTTTTTTTGCTTTTAAGGATTCGACCCCTAAAATCATTAATATGCTGGATTCCGATTATCAAATAAGTTCTTAAACAAATACAGTATACCTATATTAGACTAAAATACATAAAACATGATTGAAAAGTAATTTGAAGATAATAATAGTCGTTACATAACCCGTAGCCGCTTTCCATTTCCGAGAATTAGCTACCTACTATTTGACGAACACGAAGAACATGGTCTCGCCGTATCGCGATATCTTACACAAAGACACGATATAATCGAAATATTCTGTTACAAAAAGCCAAGTGTGAACCACGACAGTGAGAGGAGAGTCTTACGAACCGATCTATGTTGATAATCGATTTTTTTGGTGATAGATTGTGGCTTTTTAGCACCTAGTTTATTTTATTACGAGAATACCTCTAGTGATGGTAAAACGGTGACTCTACGGAGAGAGTAGGGACGATATTAATGAATTAAGAATTGACAGAATTTAGTTTTGTAAATATAGCTAAAAGCATTTTTGTTATATGCATTAATAGCTCATGGAATTGGTAGTTTTGCCTTACATCAAATGAGGTAGTTTTATTTTTTTATGAGTTGGTAGTGGTCGAAATGGGTTATAATGTTATAAACTTATGACAAATCCCAGTTTTCCACATCGAAAACCTCCCGGATCACAGTTAAAAACATGAAAATCAGTCATTTGATGCAAGGCGCCAGTACTAGCTTTTTAAGAATTCAATGGGGCATAACCACAGGGCATAACACAACATACAACAGATTACTTATATCAATCTATCAATCAACTATCAACCATGCAAAATTATTTTCCTACACATTTTCATTGACCTATACAAAGTGTATTGCACGCTTCGACGCGCGTTCAATATCAATCTTTAATCGAATTTAAAAAAAACGTACGCGAAAGTGACATCTGCGTTATGACAACAAAAATCCTAAAGTTGGTCAGTAGTTTTGTAAGAAAAAGAGACAAAGCATGGCGGAACTAATAAACCGTGGTTGCTTATTTGTCGGTTATTGAAACGCATGTTTTCTATCTGCTGTGAAATCATCGTCGCTGTTACCGCAGTGTTGCGGTATTTCCTAAAGTTGCACGCCTGTGGGTTCTACTAATAATTCGTTTCATAATTGTTAGGCTCGTTCGATGAATATCATTGAACTAATTAAAACATCAAGTTTACTTTTTGTAAGCGTTACGATGCGATTGCGATGCGATTATCGACAATGATGCCAAAAGGATACTATGATTATAAAACGCAGAAACTGCGCTGAAAATGCAGCAGCGAGATAGAAAGTACTAAAATATTGAATACTAATCGGCCTCAATCTTAAATCTGCTCTGGACAAATAAACCTAAATAATATAAGTACAGTCGAGTTCATTAATATTTGAGGAAATCCAAGGCTTCAAATATAAATTTACATGGAATGGTACATAAATATCTAAGCAGATTCATCAATAAAACATATGTGAATCTGCTCAGATATTTATGTACCCTTCCATGTACATATTTGAAGCCTTGGATTTGCTTATAATCAATGAACTCGACAAGCAGGTCGGGTAAATATTCAAGCTAATGCATTATAATTACTAAATCTCCATAACTACCCATTCAATCGGTTCATTTTTATAAGTAGAAGAAATATATAATGTGTTGATCTAAATGAAAAGTATCTCTCATTATAACTAGAACCGCACACTTAACTGGCACATACGAAATTTAATTAAAATTATTAGTATCTAATTAGTTTTCTGATCTCACAAAGAGCTGCAGTTACTACTCTTTATAGAGTATAGTTTTATATTGCGGAAGCATTTATTGTTTAGAAATCTGAGTTTGTCGGTAATAAGCTGCGCTTAATCAGATAGCAGAACACTTTTAATTTCGCACCGACCTTCAAACTATTATTGCCATTCACGAGGTAGTAAAAACGGGACGGATAGTGATCTAGTGATCGTGAGCTGAACCACTGAAGTAATGATCGTGAATGAAGAGCTGACCGTTCTATGTTGTGGCTTCTAATTCGAATCCTGACGTTAGTTGGTATTAGTTATCATTAGTAACCGATATGTATAGAACAGTGTACAGTACATGCGGAGATCTATACCTACTGAACAATGAGTTCCCTAATAGGCTGAAATAATTATGACGATGTAAAGAACTAGAGAATGTAATATAAAGTAACCCTAGATATAAATTTCTCTATGGCATACCTAAAATACAAACACAATGTAGCGTCACGCCTTTTTTGGCTTAGGGTAGCTGCGGTCCTACGGGCCATGTTTGTTTACCCAGTAGTGTAAAAGTCTATTGTAATTGTGTTGTGAGTAACAGTTTAATTAATATATTTATTTATTTGACACACCAACGACACAGTAGACAGTATAAATGACTTACAGCTAGGTCTCGCCTACGCGTTAATAACAGGTGTGCGACAGCATTCACAAAAAAAAATATTATGAGAAGACATGCAGAAATTAACAAAATAAAACACATGCAGGTTTACGCTACTTACATGAAGTCAGGTACAACACAATGTACCTTATTATGTAATTAAATTGTTTTAAATATTATGAATTTATATTAAATATTGAAGATAGTGATGATGGGTCACGAATGTATATCCTATCATCCACATTTATATGTTCACAATGATATACATCAGTCAATACTCTAAGGGGCTTAACCTACAATCTTACAATATGGACCGCACTCGATAAGTTTTCGAGTAAACAGCTCCAGGTCGCACTTAACCTAAAATAATCCTGTGTAACAATCTCAGCGATACAGTATATAGTATGTGATCATGTCGGAGGAACCTTTGGGTTCAGATTTCAGATTAGGTTGAAACGAAGGGATTTTCATTTTTCGAAATGTAAGGGGATTTAGGTTAATTTCAGTGAACTTATATAGTAATATGTGTGGCGTCTCGCCTTTTCACTATCAATGTCTTTGTAATAAATGTTTTTTCTTTCTTTCTTTATTTCTTTTTGGGTAAAAAGGTAACTGGCTACAATTGTACCTCTGCCACCCCATATGGGTATACGGGGTGGCAGAGGCACAATTGTAGGCAGTTATCCTATACTCCATTTTGCGTGACAGTAGGCTAGCCCATCGCCGCAACCAAATGATATAAAAATTCTGAAATCGATACTTATAAATAAGTATATCGAGGTCGAGAGCAGATGTATAACCTAAATTGGTCTCGTTTATTTTTTATGATTTAAAAAGGTTATGTTATTCGCCAAGTTAAAACCTTACAAAAACCGACTTCATGACCTACTTGGTCCTCCCTACTTGTTTTACAGTGTCGCCTATACCCGAAAACGAGCCTACAAAATCTGTCTCCGTGAAGGTGAGTGAAGTCTATAAGTATTACAAATGTTAACGAATATGAGATACTAATAGCCAGGATATATCTCGTGGCAATGACTATAACCACCGAAATGTCACAAAAAATCTAGATGTATAATGTCATCCATGTAAAAACAAATTGAACTTCACAGTTTTTCATGTAGAAACCTAACTACTGGACCCGGATTCCGGATTTTCAAAAAATGGGACCAAATTATTGGGCTTCCATTTTGAACAAAGAAAGAACTTTTGGAATCGAATAGTATCTACAGTTTCGATGTAACAAACATTAAAAAAAATGTTAAATAAACAACATTCAACCAAATTGATAACCCCCTCCTTTTTTGAAGTCGGATGCAAAGGTATTTATCACTTTTGTCTGACACCAGAAGCATGGCCCATAGGTATCTAAACTAATGAACCAATACTTTTGCGCTGGCAGCTCCGATATTTTTTGATGTTTAGTTTAGCTCACAATGGTTGGCCAAGTCTGACAAACCCCGTGTGCCCCAGCAAAATTGCAGGGTCATCACAAGGGGGCACTAATTGAGACAGTTTAGCTAGCCCAGACACTGGCCAGTCGTCGGACCCCTAAATTGGCCATTTATGGTGAAAGTCTACCATCATCAGGGTCTTGTGTGGAAATGGCAAAGTTCATGGAGGCTTCCGATATTCTGCTGCTGTTATAAGGGCATTTCTTATTCTTATGTTTTTTGTGTGAGTCTTAGAATTGCATATACTTTTTTGCAAAATAAGTAGTGTAGCAAATTACTTCTTTCCTTAGAAAATTACTTCTTCTGTCATATCATTTTTTGTCTTAATATTTAAAAAAAAAAACATGGAAACACGATATCACGGACCGTGTAGTGCCCGATTCGAAAATAAAATATTTTTTCTCAAGAAATGACATGTTAGTTTGCAAGACTAATCTTTGTTCTACAACTAGTAATGTAAATACACAACCATTTATATTAGGGTCACTCCTGATAAAAATGAATATTTTCATTCAATTCCTTGAATGAAAAAGGTATTAAAGGTACTATGTAAACATGATAATATACCGCAAGGATATTGTCATGTTTACGGTTCAGTAATTTGTGCTAGGAGGACGCCTAATCCCGCAGGGATATAAAATAAGCAAACATTATTCAAGTTTAATTTCATAATATTTCATAACAATTTTTTAATCACGGCTCCTTTTTTTTCCAGGAATTCTGATCTTTACCCAATCAAAGTTTTCATTTTTTGTGAAATCATCCATACCCACAAAATCACCTGAAAAATATAATTTAATTAATATGATACTTATCTAAATACCAGAAACTACGAGTAGGTTTGTTTACGTTTACACTACCTTTTTTAATCTGACTCAGTATGTCATCGATATTATAATTGATTTTTGGAGTTGGTTTCTGGTGGCTGCCTCCTGAAATGAAATAAAATGTCTTAAAAACACAAAAAATAATAATTCTTATGATTATATTCCATAGGAGAGTGAATTTTGAAATACTTAATGAAATATCTGACCTTTTCTGTGATTTTCGAGGATTCTTTGTATATCCGCTGTATTTGCTGGCTTGATTGCTTCAGCCAAAATTGCATCTGAAAACGTTGCATGGAAAATACTGAACTATGTGCCTAGTTCAGTATGTTAGGAGCAGTCATTATCATGATCCCACTTAGTCCATATCGCCCACTATTGGGATAGGTCTTCTCTACAGCACAGATCCGCAGTCATATACCCACTGCATCCGGCCGGTGAGATCCAGGCTCGGAGGATTAGTCTGAGGATCCAAGTGACTTGATATAATCAAGAAACCATAGGGCAGGTTTTGGTATTGGTGTTATGTAGTACCTATTATTATTGACCGAGCGAGCGAAGCGAGTGAAGCGTCGCCGTTTCAGGATTGGGCAAACATGCTTTCGTATGTCTGTCTGTCTGTCTGTCTGTCTGTCTGTCTGTATGCTATAGGTCGCATTTCTAAACCGATTCTCGTGAAATTTTGAGAGCAGGTTGGATAGATATGGTATTTTTTTGTCGATTCAGTTTTTGAATTTTTTCAAAATGCAGAGATATGGGGTTTTACAATGTAAAAAAACACTACAGCCCAAACAGCTCGACGGATATTAACAAATGAGGTGTTGTTGGATTTGTGGAGACCGTGAGAGTGACACAGACTTTATAATTTTAGTAAAAAGTCAATTGGTTGTATTTTAGATCGCAAAGTTTACAAAGTTATTGGTGCAACTACTCCCTGTACGTAACCAGTCATAAGTTTATATGTGTCATTGAAAATTTGTAAAGAGCTTCTGTCTTTACTCCACCCTCATTGTTCCTCCCTGCGGGGAGTTGAACCCCATATATTTTTAACGAGCATCGACTGCAGCGTTTTCTAGAATGATAATGAAAATGTTCGTAGCGATGTTTGGCTCTTTACTTGGCTTTGTTCGTTACTGTGAAGGCTCGATGTTTTGTTACAATTACAAGTGAATGCTCAAGTCTATCAGCAGCTTAAAATGTTGTCAGCATATGAACCTGGATTGTCAATCTAAGCATACTTACCATCGCTACAAGAATCCGTTGAAGTTTTGTTAGGTTCTGCAATATGAATGATGAGTTAGTACTGATTCTCAGTATATTTATATGTAATACTGTAATGGTGGCTCCACACACGGCTATTTGTATTTTCAATGCATGTTTGCCGTATTTGCCAAAATATTTGACGTACAGGCAAATAGGCGATACAACCGTCTACACATGGAGCTAAACAAATTTGCTACCAGAAAGTAAAGCCCGGCAAACACCGGCAATTTTCCATACTAATAAAGAATAGTAGAATATTTAAGATAGATTGTTAATCTCTCTTATTTAAGATAGTGAATACTGCAAGACTTTTTGTTCTTTGAGGCCATTTTATAAAGATATTGGGAAATATTTCCAAAGAAAAAACGTGCAGGCAAGGAAAAACTCAAACAAAACAACCAAAGACAATATGAATACGAAGGAAAACGGATTGAAGGATTTTTTTCCGTTCGTTCCGTTTTCAAATAAAAAAAAAATCTCTGTGACATTCTTGGAGGAAGGAAGTAAAAAGAGCTTCGTTAGACAGAGGATAGAAAATGGAGGTACAATGTTGTATTTTCTTGGAGGAAGGATAGAATTTTATTGATCTGCGGCTTTTTAACTCAGAACAATACAAAATAAAGTCATTGGAATTTCCAACTAATACAATAGATTTTATGTGGACTGTAATATTGTCTTCCTCAAAACACTGAAGAAAAAACTGAAATAAATGATTTTCTTTGGTATAAATGGTTTTCATAGACGTGTTGGTAAGATGAGATATTATTTTGCCGGTGTCCTTCGCTGTACAAAATGAACGTTGTGCTTGCAGCTGAAAAACCGGCAGACGACGTTAGGTCCGTATTTGTTATTGGCTATATTTGCCAAATAAGCAAATATGGCAATAAATTTGGCAAATATAAAATAAATCAGTGTGTGTTTAATTACTTTATATTTGCCAGATTTCCATATTTGCATGAAAGTTATTTGTCAAATACAGCAAATAGGCAAATGCAAACAGCCATGTGTGGAGCCACCATGAGATGATACCTTCAGAGTCTTCAGACTGACTCATTAACTGTTCTGTGATTCAGTGTCTGAACACTGAAGCACAGATTAGATAAGGTTACTTCGTAAATTTATAGGAGCAAACTTAGGGACCTAATAATAAGCCACGCTTAACCCTAATAGCCCTTGGAATTTTTACTTTGACTTTACATCAAATGATTTTTTATTAGTTGGTAGTGAATAAATAATAATTTTTCACTTTTTATTTGAAAAACCTACCAACCAAACCTTAAAACCAACTTCTATGTTTTTTCGAAGTCTTGAACGGATATCTTCTGAAACAATTTGGGACCACGCACTATAGGGCCAGGAAGCTAAGGAGGAGTAGGGCAGGAATTTCAATTTCAATTTCAATTTCAAGGAGTATGCAATCGGTGATAAGGAAGGGATTTAAAAAAATAATAACTTAGTTGATAATTTTCGATGGTTGAAGGTATTTTCTATTAAGACAGACATAAACAACCATTTTTATGACCCGCCTTGCTTTGTAGTGATAGCTAGAACATAGCACTCTCAGTGAATTTTAAAGATGAACAGTTTTGCAGAAATTGTAGTCAAAATTTTGAGGTGGATTATTTCGTTTGTTTGAAAAGAAAGTGTTACACTGTTTCATATCAGTTGATACCCATACTGTGGTTATCATAAAATTCAATAGAAATATATTATTACCAAACATTATACAAGAAGTTGATATAGTACTATTTAAAACATAAGGCAAATTTTTCTCTTATTTTGTATTTTGATGATAAAATGACAAAAATGCAGTGAGTTAAGGGCATTTGAATGATGTTTTATTAAGTTAAGAATATTATGATTCCAAACTGAAAAGTTTCTGCATTTTTTTTAATCAACTTATTAAATCTCTAAGTAGTGTTACACTGACTGACAAAAATGCATAGCATAAACCAGGGAACCTAGAATCATGAAAATTTGCATCCCATTGATGGCGTAAAAGTATATTAAGATGAGATTTTGCAAAATTTGTCTCCCAAGAGGGGGAAATGGGGCTTGAAAGCTTGTATGAAAACCTACTCAGCGGAGGACTTAGTTTTCAGCATTTAAATTGTTTTTTTTTTTTTTTAGGCCAAAGGCCTCCCATATTTTGGGAATTCCTATTCATACGAGTGAGTAATTTACTTATCTATTGCAGGCATGAATATTCAAATTGTTCCCTGCTCCAGACAAACCCTGTTCAATGTTGTATTAAGTGGTGGATATAAAAATATTGACAAAAACTCGAAGATATTGATTTTTGATAGGAAAATCCAACTGTTCCATAATATGAAGACAACCTGAAGTTCAGTATCCTGGTTCTAGTGTTCTGTATAATGGGCTATCATAATTGAAACAATATAATGTCTGTGCTACTGTCCGTTGAGGAGTTCCATTATATGGAGCATAAGTGCTGCACCCTGTGTATGTTGCATTCCATAACTAACTATTACAGTTGTATAAGAATGCAAAATTTCGTGTCTGTGCTGTTAACCGTTTAAGAGTGTCATTATCTGGAGCCAACCCTGGGTAGACTGTCAGGTCATGGTTATCATAATATTGTTGGGTTATTTAAACCTATTGATTTTAACAAATAAATAATAATGTGCAATAAAAATGATAATATCACAAAAAGCCTACTTTGGCCCCACTGTGAGAAGGTGATCTTGAACATGCAGTAAGAACTCGTCTTCTAGTGGCAGGAGTGGCCCTGCGGGACCTGGATATAGCTCGTATCCATAGTCCTAAGTAGCCAATAAAGTTGGTATTCAAAGCCCTGAACGGGTATGGCCTAACTAAAACCTGGAAGATATTCTGGAAAATGCAGTAGGGATGTAGTATTGCGTCGCAAAAGTTGCTATGAGGATGTGGCCTGGTAAATACAAGAGATGGAATAGATATCTACTGATTTATATATTGAAAATCCATTTTGATTGTTTTGGGAGTATTTTGGACCCCCATAAAAGTCAAACTACTTACTGGACCAATTTTATTAATCTTTTTTGTTATCGACGCGTTTGTCTTCTTTGATTTACACATCTTTTAACAAGTATGTACGGTTTTCAAATAAAAAGTGATTAAACGGTAGGATTCGTTCACCAAGGGTTCCGATCACACTTGGAGAGCATTACACGTATAATTAGGTTTCCACATAAAAAACTGAAGTATGATGGCATCCATGTAAACCAAATTTAATATTTTTGTAGAAAGACAGAAATTTGCAGTTTTCAGATATTTTCCTTTACTTGTGCTATAAGACCTTGCTTTGTGCCACATGATTTTAGGCCTAAGGAAATACCCTATAGGTTTTAGGTCCATTGCGATTACTATGAAAATCCAACAATTTTCCAGCATAATCTGTCGTAAGCGTTCGGTAGCGTTAACCTACATAGAAGGTAGATTATTTCACAGAGAGCGATGCGACTTCAGACCTTAATAATTGATGTAAATTTAAGCTTGATACGGTTCACGTATTCCTGGTTTAAAAGGTGGTGACACTCGGACAGACGGACGGACGAACAACAAAGTGATCCTTTAAGGGTTCCTTTTTTTCCTTTTAAGGATCAGAACCCTAAAAACGAAAAAAGTCCTGAATTTTCAAGTTTTGAACTGTGATCCGGAGGGCTTTCGATGTGGAAAACTTGGATTTGTCATTAGTCATCATTACCAATTTCATCACTACCAGCTCATTAAACATGTTTTGGCCAAAATGCGAATGTGTCAAAAATCGAACTGGTTCAAAATAGGTTTGGGTCACCCATCTAACAAACCAAACATCAGAACTACCTCATTTGATGTAAAGCACCGGTACTAGCTTGGTACGTATTCCATAGACTATCTCAGCAATGCTATTTTCACATGAAATGTTTACGTACTTGAGATAGCTCTCAGAGATGAGATTTTTTTTTATTATAGGCCTTAGTCATCACACTCACCGTTTATCAATATCTCCTTATGTTTCTCAAGTTTCTCAATTCCTTCTTTCGTTTCGTTTTGTTTCTGGCTCGCTGTAAATGGAATTTCTGTTCTAATAATTAAGTATCGAAGAAATTACTTCTTTACCCGTAACCAGAGAGAACAGATACAGAGACGGAGACCATAACTGAGACTTATCCATATGAATATGAATGGTGAGGAAGTGAAAGATCTATGCCAGGATCGTAGTATTATTACTTTATAGTGGAACTTTTCTCTACCCCCCTTTTGCAGGATAAAGGTATGTTAATCTCAGTGTACTCCAGGTCCTCGGGACTATGTATTATTTCTGAGCTTTCATGCTTTTTGTAAAAAGTTCGGGTATAGTGCGCAATCCCAATGGCACTCAAGCGGAATGCAAAAAAATATGATGCCACTTACTTTCATTAATAAGAAGCTTTCGAAAATCATCCAAGACATTCTTGAGTTCATCATGATATACTGGTCGTTTATCGGGACTTTTGGCTGAATCTGAAAATTATTTTTACAATTTTTTTTTCACGTTGTCGAGTGTTTTGTGTAATTTTAAGAATATTTTTGATTAGTTATATAATAATAATGATGAGACCTTTGCTCAACAGTGGACGCAGGAGACTAGATACATATGTATAGATCAATTTCTTTTAAAGGTAGCACGTTCAAAGTACTCACACTAGCAATTTCACTATACAGTATGTTTAAAATCGAAATGTAGACGTATTTAATTACAAATAATGTCTTTGAATGAAACGTACCATCAGGAGTTCTAGCAATAGCTTTACTAGCAGTAGCATCTATCTTATTTAAAACTGATAGAATATCTGTCGGGTACTCGGAAGTCGTGACTTCGCTTGCGTTATGATTGCGTAAATAGTTGCGGTTCTACGAGAAAATATACGGCGTTTCGTGAACAAAAGATTTTCTTTGGCAGGATTGATCTGGATGGATGGATTTAAAAAGTGGAGACACCACAATTTCTGATGCAGGTAAAAGAGGGAGGGGGAAAGTTAGTATGGACAAAAATATATATTTGACCTATGAAGCTGTAATTTGGCATGTTCAAAGATAAAGGACGTAAGTTTTGTATTTTTTTAGACTACCATACCCGAAGGGTGCCATACGGGACCCTATTACTAAGCCCAAGCTGTCCGTCTGTCCATCTGTCCGTCTGTCCGTCTGACCGTCATCGGGTCCTACAGCACGAACCGTTATAGCTAGAAAGTTGAAATTTTCACAGAATGTATACATATTCTGTTGCCGCAACAACAACAAATACTTAAATACGAGAGATATTACAAATTAAAGGAGGTTCCCATACAAGAGACTTCTTTTGATACATTTCAATATAATGGCATATTTCGCGTTAACCTATATCGTTGAGGTAGCTCAGCGGGTATGATGTAGGCTCTCAATCCGTAGGTCGGGAGTTCAAATCCTCGTTAGGGCATTATCTTTTTTATTTATTTTTTTGTTTTTGTTTTATTGTTTTGATTGCTTAAGTTTTGTTACACGATAGTACGGTACCCTTCGTGTGCGATTCCGACCCGCACTTGACCGATTTTTTTAAAACATTCGTTATTGTCTACCATAACAGTTAACAAAAAATTGTAGTGAAATAAATGATTTTCTTTGGTATAGGTGGATTTCATAGATGCGTTAGTATGTTTAAGATGAGATATTAAACTGCCGTTGTTCTTTCAGCTTCATAGGTAAAGTTATTTATTTTCATTTTACACAAACTTTAGCCTCTTGTTTTGCCCCTCGAGGGGGCTGAACTTTGAACAAAAATACGGATTGAATGCCCTGGATCTTCAAACTACTTACTTATCTGCCAAATAGCAGCTTCATAAGTCAAGTATTTATTTTTGTTTATCCAACATTTGCCTACCCCCTCTTTCAACTGCATCACAAATCCATATGGCTGCTCTTCTTGAATACATTCTTTGGATCTACAGATCATTACTGCCATAGGAAATCTTTGTTCACTAAACGCCACCGTATAATCCGTTTATGTGTTGTAGTACGCCCACTACACAGAAAGGCTGATAGCATTTGATGTCGTTTCGCCTGTGCTGAAAAATATTTTCTCAGATTGATCTTTTTTACATGAAATCTACATGTACCTTATCTTTAAAGAAGTACTACTGACGTACAACTATAATCCAGAGATAGATTAAATAGTTTCTTGAACACTTGTCTATTATTATTCGTGGAAAGTAAATATAAGGGAACACGCTATTATGCTAATGTAATGGGGTGAAAAACATATTGAATTGAATTGAAATTATTTGAAATACATTTGTTTGTTGCATTACAGGTAGGACATATATCATTACGTCATAGCGCAAACATAAAAGTGTAAAAATTTCTTCATAAAATTAACAAACGATGTGCTGGATTATGAAATGACAACAGATGAAATACTTTTAGTAAGTGCTGATCTTTTGATTCACAGATAGAGTTTATCTGTCTGTTTATCTGACGCATTTGACATTTCACACTTATATGAAGTGTCAAAAAATCTGACTGTTTATCCGTCTCTTTGGAGACCGGGCCTAAGTATAATAATTGTAGGAATATAATAACCTCAGGTATCTTTGGAAGTCGTTGGTACTCATTGTGTGGTTCAATTTCAAATTGAATTTCTATTTCATACGCAGGATATTTATCTGAAATAATGGAATATATTTTTCACTAAATAAAGAATATACTATATATGCAGAATATAGCAATATTTAAAAACACCTGAGATAATTGATAAATATTAATTGTGTAACTTACCGAATAGTTTTTGAAAAGGCTTAAAATTAAAGAGTCTTTTATCAATATTATCTGTATTATCTCTGTTTTTACCTAATAAATGAATATAGAACCATTTCAATCAATTAAATATGAATTTGTTGGAGATGAAAGAAATATAAATCCTACTATACCTCTGAATTGATAATTATCACAAAGTATAAAAACACTTGTTAGAAAAACTATCGATGAAATCATGATTAAATGTCAAACAAAAACATATAAGGAAAGGTATAATAAATCGTACCTACCTATAGATTATAATTCCATATTGCGAAAGGAAAATAAAACAATATCGACCAAGATTTTATTATATTATTTATGGTTGAAGTCAAAACCAATACCCCAGTCATTATCGACACAAAAAAGGCAAACATATCGCAAACGCGCATATATCTACGATTTTTTATATAAATATGTTGTTATAGGTCCCCTGAGAGTAGTTTATACCGAAAATTGCAACCCTGAAGACTTTGTGCTGCTCCCATGGTGCTCGAAAAACTGCGAAATTCTGGCTCTTGATCCAGGTTTTTGAAAAAAAAAATCGAAAACCGTACATACATATAATGTTAAAATATGTGTATTATTAAATCAAACAAGACAAAACTTCACGTCGATGGCAAAAAAAATATTCAAATTGGTCCAGTAGTTTGACTTTTATGTGCGTCCAAAATACTCCCTAAAACAATAAAGATGGATTTTCAGTATAGAATCAGTATGTGTTCCATCTCTTGTATTTACTAGGCCACATCCGCATAGTAACTTTTGCAACGCAATACTACAACCCTAACTGCATGTCAGATCATCTTTCAGGTCCAAAAGGTTTAGGGCCATACCCGTTCAGGGCTTTGAATACCAACTTTATTTGCTACTTAGAACTATAGATACGAGCTAAACATTCCCGCAAGCCCATTCCTACAATGTCACATGGTAGAGGAGTTCTTACTGCATGTTGGTGACTGTTCGATCGAGGGAGGACTGCAAAAAGTCCACTCCGCTGACGAAGAGGCTATCAAATGGCTGCTCAAACTGCCACCTTTATGAGTTGTGACGTTGACGACAGCGACCAAACGCTAAATAAATAATAAATACTGCATGTTCAAGATGACCGTCTGGGTCCCAAAGGCTGATATCTTCTCAAGGCTTCGAAAACCTACTAACCAAATCTGAAACAACTTCTAAGGTTTTTCGAAGCCTTGAAAAGATATCTTAATCAAACCCCTATTACTAAGCCTCCGCTGTCCATCTGTCTGTCTATCTGTCCGTCGGTCTGTCCGTCAGCGGTCTCTATCGCATGAACCGTAATAGCTACAAAGTTGAAATTTTCACAGAATGTGTATATTTGTTACTGCTACAGCAGCAAATACTGAACTACACGAAATATTGAAAAATGTAAGGTGTCCCCATACAAGAAACGTGTTTTTTTTTACTTTTTTGGCATGATGCTGCGGTACATTACTTCGGAGAGACCGACTTGCACTTGGCCGATTTTGAGCAATACTTTCAGGCGACAAGGTTACTGGACTAAGATTTGAACAATAAATTAAATTGAAATATCTTTTAGGGATTGATTTTAATTGCATCTACTTATATTTTAGGGAATCTTACAAATCGTAGTTTTTTATGATTTTTGTGAAATATGTTTAAAAATGAAACGCAGATCTACATAAAATTATTTAAAACGTTTCGCAAATTTTCATTATCTTGGTTTAACGATGAAGTTATACCAAGTATATTTTCCATATGGCTTTTGGCTATACGTTTCGATGATTTCACCTGTAGTGAAGCAAATCACTTATTAGGTTTAAAGATGCACGAGATCAGTGTCAACCATGAAGATATCCTCTTACCTTGCCGAATAAGATCCAATAACTCTGTTTTGTTCAAGTCTTTGTTTTCAACTCGCTTTTTCATACATTCTGTAAATATCAGATGATTGACAATACATATTGTTTCGAACCTTTCTACAAATTATAAATTTATAACTTAAAAAGGTAATATTAATAACAATTAATTAATAAAGGTAATATTATAACAGGAAGCGTCCGAGGCCGAGCGGTATTCGCACGTCGGAATGGATCGTGCGGGTACAGCAACTTCTGGCCGCGTTGGGTACTGGATGGGTGTCCGGTTTCTATGGGGCATTTGTTTCGGGCGCCTTGCCCTTGCCACGTTGTATACGTAAAGGATCGTAAAGCTATGTCAGAGGCCGTAATAAGTTGGCAGCTTGATAACTTCTTACATTCGGGTTGGCCACATTAGAAACTAGAATTAATTTTTAAATTTGCCCTGGTGGCAAGATTTTAACTTAATACTAGCATTGATATGAGGTATACCAGGCCCCCGATTTTCGCGCTATCGAGATCATCTCCCTAGTCGAGATATCGGTTTTGATACCGCCTAAATCCGTTGAAAACGTTTTCGATTCATATATATTTCGATCGCAAACAGGTCGAGATATCTCGGTTGGTCGTAAGGCTGATCGTGAGAATAGCTTTTTCTTGTTTTTGTTGGAGATTTCGGTATCTTAAAATCGATATTTCGACCATGGACATGATCTCGCTAGCGCGAGAATGCCCCCCTAGAGTAAACACTATATACCTCAGATTTACCTCATATAACATAAACATTAACATACATAAAAATTTACATAGGCACGTTGCTTCTGGCCCCACAATAGGATACCCTGTGTCGTTGGAACCAGAATTAGCGACATCACAAGCAGGTAAACATCCAATACTTGGAGTTTTTTTTCTTTACCATGACCGGGATTCGAACCCGGGACCTCTCGCATGGTAGGCAGGGCCACAACCGCTGCCGCCATATGTATATTATAAATATTATCTTAGAAATCTTACTAAAAAGTATTTGATACGTTGTAATGTTATTTGAGGTCATACTTAAATTTTATTCTTACCAGGTTTATTACATCGTCCTGAAACGTGATTATAGAACATAACATGCGTGTTGCTTAACTTAACATAGCATCACGCAATCTCTATACGAGCTGGCAGAGTGGATCAACTGTGCCCACTTTTGGGCAGAGTTTCAATACTCTATTATGCTTGACAGGGGACTAGCCCATCGCCGCGGCAATGGAGTAATGAAGGGCTCCTATCGAT
Organism: Argyresthia albistria; assembly: GCA_963457715.1. NCBI lineage: Eukaryota > Metazoa > Arthropoda > Insecta > Lepidoptera > Argyresthiidae > Argyresthia > Argyresthia albistria. The sequence goes on along the minus strand of OY735268.1, from coordinate 6,984,965 downwards.
CTTTCCATCACCGTTGGAACATCTGTATAATCTACTTAAGATAAATTACTCATCTCATTAGTAAATGGTAAGGCCCCCGATTCTCGCGCTATCGAAATCAGCTCCCCAGTCGAGATATCGGTTTTGATTCCGATTAAATCCGTCGAAAACGATTTCGATTTATATTTATTTCAACGGGTCGAGATATCTCGAAAGGCTAGTCGTAAGAATAGCTTTTTCTTGTTTTTGATAGAGATTTCGGTATCTCAAAATCGATATTTCGACCATGGACATGATCTCGAAGCGCCAGAATTGCCCCCCTGCACCGGGATTTGAACCTCCATCTCCTGCATGAGAAGCAAGTTCAGTTCAGTTCAGTTCAAAATTTTCATTGACCATAAAATCATACATATTACTTAGTCAAGTGTTAAACCACCATGACCATGGAGATCTTTTCGTGCTATTTTGCGCCTTTTGGTGTTGCACTGTGATTGTATTGTTTTATATTGATTTATCGACTAAGAGCAAATCATTTACCAGAATCTTACCTAAAGCAATCCAAAGGTCTTTTAGTTGAGCCTGGCCAGGTATTGTTACGTTTTCAACTCCGGCTGAAATTAAATGTAATGTAAAAAATATACTGGACAATATAATCTGTGACTGAACACAGTTCTGATAGCACTTTGAACGCACTTTTCACACAACCGTCTGTGCAAAATCCTCGCCCCACGATTTACATCGAAATAAAGTTCAAAACCAATTCATACAAGAAACGTATTTTTTGTACTTTTGGTACAATGATGATAGAGAGAGTCCGACTCGCACTTGGCTGATTATTTATCTGGTCTTAAGAATCTGATAAAAACTCACCGTGACATACCATGAAGCCAAATATAAAAACTACAAATAGCTTATGGAATAAAACCCTAAATATGCACATAGTCGGTTAGTATGAATGTGTGGAAGAAAATTATATGTATTGCAGTGTAAAATGTTATAAAAATTGTATTCGAACACCGTTAAGCATTTTCACCTATTTTGTTTAGTGTTGCGAGTACGATTGAAATACAAACGTGATTTTTTCAATCCTCAGGTATATTTTATCTGTCTGTTTAACTGGTGAATTATTTTATAACAAAATACTGGATTCAGAATGTGTGCAAGAATAATATAAAACTTTATACGTAACTAGGTAAGATAAGAACTGTGCGCAAACTTATTGGTTTCGTGAATCGCGATATGTTGTTGGTTATAGCATTTCAAAATGCACTAATAAATACGCTTATCTGCTGCTTGACTTGAGGACAATATCGTGAGAGTAGGAACGTACGATGTTACTGAGAGTTAAATTTAAAGTATATTCTTGGTGTAATATTTTCATACACACACACATGCACATACTTTCCTACCACTCGTACGTCAAATGGTCAGCACAGAATTCGTACCCGTATCTCCTGCGTGACAAGCGAGCATGACACCAGTAGACCATGGCTCTCGGCCTAAATTGACCAAAACACACATACACATACACACCCTCCCATACAACACAACTACACAAGTACTTGCCACATCCACACACAATCATTGTTTTTTGATAAATTGTTCTTGTTGTTGTTGGTCTTTTATACAACTCAACTACATAACCGTCACTTAATTATTATAAACTGTATACATAGCGAAATCCGTAATTGGCCTTATTTTAAGTTCTTACTTCCGACTAGCTGTAAGAATGGCTGTGTGATTTTTGTTCATTAAATAAAATAAACTAAATTTCAAACATTTGCAACCACCAAATTACCACCATTGCCACCATTTACCGTCACTGCAGTGGCATGATTCTCGCGCTTTCGATACACGGATATCGAGATCTATATTGACAGATTCCGCTACAAAATCACTCGATATAGGTGCAGATATCGTATATCGAATGCGCGGGAATCATGCCACAGTTCTTTACAGTGGGGAGGCAGAAAGTCAATAGCGACGAGATAGCGACCACGTTTGATATTCCTTTCGACATGTTCCAATTATCCATGTAAGGGCTGGTATTCCTTACTACAGATATTACATAATCTAGCTAGGATACCAGCTCATCTCACATCCTAAATGTACATAAGGTCCTATATTAATTTGTACGTCTATCCTTAAAATATTTAGTTTTTTAAGTTATTCCTTTCTTTTGTTAGTAAATTGTTGTAAGCTCTCGCTGTACATTTATTTTTGAAATAAAAAAATTATGATATTCAATACAACTACACCATTCACAAAATAAAAGGCCCGTTTTGACAGTTCACGCCCATGAAGTTTTAACCCCTAACGCGTAGGAATAGAAACGGTTTTTAGGTGCAACTTGTACGCTTTGCTTGTACGCAACAGTTGGCTTTTATTACCTACGCATTAGGGGTTAAAACTTCATGGGCGTGAACTGTCAAAACGGGCCTTTTATTTTGTGAATGTTTATGAATCGATAGAGTCACGACTTTTTTCATGTGGGGTAGCCAATAGTGCCGACTTGTACCCTGTATATGACAGTGACACACAACGACCGTCATTCATGTTTTCAATTGAGCCTATGAATGTTTTTCTTTTTGTTTTTTTTTTCTCTTCTGTCTTATTTCAGTGTGTTCATTCGCTAAATTCCGATTGCGATTATCGAATCGAATGGAAGTAAGCGTTTGAATCCGGGTCTAAGATTACGCCCGATACATAAAATTATGATTTCAAACTTTACAATAAGGAGACTCTTGGCCTATGCTCAGTATTTATTGTTCTAAGATTTGTAGATAGTATCAGCGGTGTTGTTCTAAAGGCATTTGCACACCGTTTTGGGCGTAGTCGCTTAGGGTCACTTTATAAATGTGCCTCTTAGCTTTGTGGTCAAGATCGTGACTAAAGTCAACCTTATTGGTGGAATCGGCAACATAGTATCTGGACTGTGAATCATAACGTGTGCTGAATGGTAGGAGTAAATAGCTACTGGTTTGGATGGTTGCGGGCTTGACTCATACATACTGAGTTAAATCAGATACCTATCTGCGTTTTTTTTCTGAGAACATGAAAAAAATGTCATGCCAGATAGATTATAAAAATTGAACTTACAGAAATTGGGTGTAAACAACCAGGTGACCTGCGCTCTTAAACATAAATAGGAACAAAAATCGGCCAAATGCGAGTCGGACTCTCACACGGAGGGTTCCGCACCATTGTAGAGCAAAAAAGTACAAAAACGTGATTTGTGATTTGTTACACCTTTATTTTTTCAATATTTCGTGTAGTTCATTCAGTATCTGTTGCTATAGCGGCAACAGATATACACATTCTATGAGGATTTCAGACAGATGGACAGATACAGACAAACAGACAGACAGACGGACAGTGGAGGCTTAGTAATAGACTCCCGTTTGGCACCCTCTGGTACGGAACCCTAAAAAGGACCGACAATGTGTAAACGTGTCAGTTTTCGAAACTCTAACTTCAAAGTTATACTTAAACCACGTCGTTCTTGCTATCGAGTGGAGGTGAATACCCAGCAAAAAGGCCGAACGAACAGATGTCGGTGGCAATAGTCTTATTTAGGAGGATTTCTATGAAAATTCAATTGCAGTAGCCCAACGCTGTACCGAACTAACGAAGTGAATAGTTAAGCCTGATAACCTTATGTTATGTTGGGATATTAATTTTCATGCTCGAGTCGATTGAGACCCATCAGAACGTGAGTTTGTTAGGTCTTAATGAATTTTAAATGGGCTTAGGTAATTCTGCAAGTACCTATATAAATATTTTTTTTTACCTAGGTATGTTTACATTTACCGGACGATCTTATTAGAAACTGGCGTAAGAATCGAATCTGATATATTCCTCTTTTATCTTTTTGGGTATTGCAGCAGAATACAAGTACTTAACTAAAACTGAATTTAGAAAAGTGGTCGGGTTGCATGTCTTTGATATCAAAAAAAGTTTTATAAAAATATATACAGACACATAAATTCTTCTGGCCCTTTACTAAGCCTTGTGACACGGAAACCAGAAATACGAAGTAACATTCATAAACACTATCAATCCGAGTCATATCTAGTCTTTTTTATTCCTCCCCGGCCGGGAATCAAATCCTGGGAACTCTCGCTTGGGAGGCCGAGCTTCAAACCGCAAGGTCAACAAAACACACGCGTAATTCGGTTGGCAAACTTATAATTTTATACAAATTCAAAGCGAGCAATACTTACCAGTAATGAATGTAAACGGTTATTTTGTCAACGTTTCCGAATTTATAATAGCAACGATCAAAGATGCAGTGTACCACAATCTTCATTTTCGAATAAACTATAGTGAATTTATAAATTACGCGTTTGGCCACACACCGGTCCTACGATAAACATCATTAATCCATCCGCCTCACATTGAAAACTTACCCTTCAATCTAACATCTTACAGTCGAGGATCCCATTACCAGGGAGGGTCGTTTATGTCTTTCTGGGTTTGCGTGTGGCGATCATACAAAAAGATAGGTGGGTTCGGTATGCAAAATGCTTACTTCCCTTTGAGATATGGAGGGAACGTCCCCAACTTGTATGTTATTTCAAGTATCACGGACCACACACTGAGTATGCGTTTTGTGGCAACTTCACTCGGGTCAGGCGGCCAATGAGTGAAGCTTATTCTTCGTTTCAAATTCAGAACTCAGAAACTGAATTGCAATAAACTTAACATAGCGCATTTCATATCTTTCCTATGTGGAGTATTAGGAAATTATCCCCCGTTTCTCGATGATTTTTCAGCAGTCTTAGAACGGTCATATAGTCATATAAGATCAATTACATACCTAATTTGTACATGGACAGTATTGGACGGTACCGGTATCCCCTATCTCTTGCGTGAGAACCGAGTGTGAAAACACTAGACCATGAAGCTCTTTTCGCAGATTGAAATTTAAAAAGGGGGTTTCACTGGATGTCTTAACGAATTAATTTCAATCATTGTTGATCTGTAAACTGTATTTGATGTATTTCCTAACATTGAATAAAAAAAAAAACACTTAATGCGAGTCAATGCACTAATAGTTTATCACCCAAATTGTACATATTGAACCGAATAAATAAAGAAAAGTTTCACTTACAATTTTCCTTCCTTTACAAGCCATCTCAAAACTTGACCCTGGCGCCAAAAGGTTCACGAACCTCTGACATGAGCCACCAAAAAGGTTGCCCAAAAAAGGTTACCATCATTCACTTTTTTGACCTAGGAAGCGGAACAGTAACCACCCACCACCCACGCGCCATCACGACACCCAGTATCGCATCTGAGATCTTAATTCTAAACGTGCTGATCATCATCTTAAATTTTCTACCTTAAAAGGTCTATAAAGAGTCGCTAAGTGTACGCAATTTATTCAAGATTACGTTCGCCCTGCTGACTTATGTCACGACTTGCTTAGGAGTGGACCGGACGGATTTAACTGATGAAAATATTATACTTTCTTTTTTATTTCAAACACATTTTCCAAATGCGTGTCAAAGGTTCAAATGTTATTTTATCATTCGGATTGGTTGTAAATATTATTTAGTGGCAAATGAAATAGATTATATTTTTCTAAAATCATTTAAATACTATACCAAAGGATCTTTGAAAATTTTGTATTTTCAAAAACGGGAAGAGAGTATTTATCTACTCGCCTTATCCGACTAGTCTTAATCAAAGTCGTATTTCTGTCTAGATTATAAACATAAACAAAACAGCGTCCACATTTTTCCATACGGGGTGGCAGAGGCACAATTGTGCCCACTTTTAGCCTGTATCTCGTTATTCCATTATGCGTAAGTTCCTCGCCGCAACAGGATTATATCCGGATTTTGTTTAAATTACTCAAAAGCGCGGTATTTTTCAATCTCGCTGGCTAAGTGTGTATGGATAGTCCGTTATCCGACTATGGTCACATCACGAGCCCACTATCACTGTTATAACGCAGTAGTTACCAGCGGGTGCGCGATCCTACCGACACGGCTTTGATATTCTTTGGGTAGCGCGACCAGCACGCCTAGACAAATTTGATAACGCTACGAAAACGAATAGAAACGAAAACTCAAAATGTATGCGATTTGACATTTGGTGATAGCGTAGCGTGACTAATTGTCAAATTTTCTTAGCATTTCGCGCGAACGATAATAGCGTTTCGCATCTTGTCTAGGGGGGCAGGACGATTTGGGACATGAAAAAAAACAGTCTGTTTCTTGTATTATAATTTCGTCATTTCTTTATTGTACTTACACAAAAATTACATACAGAAAACTTATAATAGATAGACAATGCACAAAGGCGAGCTTATCTCTAACAAGAGATTTCTTCCAGCAAAAAATTGGGAAAGGAAAAGGTAGATAGTTGTGCGGGGGAAGACCTGCGCGTACAATACAACTCTATAAATCAATAAATACGTACACATAGAAATAAACCCTAATTACTAAGAAATATAATGCATACAGAGTTACTTAAATACAACTTATTATTAATATAATTATATTTAGGTGGTCTGGAATTAAATAAATAAGGCTATCAAAGCCTCTAATCAAAAGCCTATATTCAGCTTGATCGAGCTAATTAGATATAGAGCTTTATGTCTTTTAATATACGTCTTGCTTTCTGAAGCTACGTTACTTCCAACAGTGCCTCTGAAAAAGGCGTAAAGTTCTCAAATTAGTTGATTTATTTATATAGCCATACTAATTATACTTGTCTTTATAAACTACTAGTCTTTAAATACCACTCAGATTATCACAAAAATCAAGCCCTATTAGTCCTACTACACAGCAGGAGCTCGCGAGCGATTGTACCCTGCTACAGATAAGGTAAATAGCTCATACAATTGTTGGAATGGGATAGTCCAAGCCTCTTTTGTTAAGGAAGTGAAGCCTAATGGGCGAGATGTGGCCACCGGCCAGACCTACATGGTGTCAATTGCTATGTGCTAGTAGAACGAAAATGGAGTGTCGATTGCTCTCTCAATGCTTGATAGCGCTCTAATTTGCATTTGATATACGCCACTGGACTGTTATTCTGCAATTGCTGCGTGCGGACTTGTTGGAACACATGGTATGGATGGACTTGTATTTCTAATATACACAATAACAGACAAGACAACTTAGAAATGTATCTTTCTGTTGATGTAAAATAGCGCAGTGTATCTAATATAACAGACAACTTGACAGATGTCAATCTTAGCCTGTTAGTGAGCGGATATTGCTCATAAAAATCGATCAATGTAAAGAATCGATACACCTTTTAAAAATTTGTGAAACGGGAATAATTTTACAAGATTTGCAAAGAGACATTAGAATAGACAATATAGTTGAAAATGAACTAAGTAATCATTATATATCCCTAAGTGGAGGATAGCAGTGATGACGATGACTACTTCTGTTAGTTCAACTGAATCAACAAATTTGACTCTTTCAGATTGTTTTGGTAACATTCCCAGTGTTTAAAAAGTGGATTTTATGAAGTTTTAGGTTAGCTGTCAAGTTGCTTCTAAGCATGGAGCATTATTATTTTTAGGATCGATTAGCAGACGCATTTGACTCAATAAAGAGTGTGGATTCCAAGATCCACCCAGTTGATTCTGTACAACTTGTGCAGAGAAAAAAAAAATGCACTCCATGGTTTATTTAAAAATTGTGTGCAATATTTGTGATAAGCTCGCCTTTGTACACATTTTCTATGTTTTATACTCTCCTATGTAACTGTTTGTGTGCAATAAAGAAATTATGAAATTATGAATCCATAGCCACTTGCGAAGAGAAGTATTGGAAGAAGAACAAAGAAACAAAGAGTATTAATTTTGTTTTGAATAATAAAAGTTTTTGACTTTGGTCTGACTCTCTAAAGTGCATATTATGGGTGCATGGGTCTGAATTTTAACTTTCTTAGCAAATAGGCCATTTTTTAATATGATTTAATTTTACTTAATAAACAATTTATCGCAATTTTAGAAGAGGAAAAGCGGCGTTACTATTTAAAGCTATCAATAATATAACAGTAACCGTGATTTAATAATTAAGTATGTTAGATCCAGGTGAATTTACTCAGTAATGTTTTTACGAGTTTAACGAAATAAAGTAGTGGCCTATGCCCAGCGAAGGGTCTATGGACTGACGATGATGATGATGGGGAAACCGTTTACAACCTGTTTGTAAACTAAAATGCAAAAAAATAGCAATTAGATAAGGAAGTATAGGTACACCTGAATGCTACTGAAATCTAGGTTAAATCCTCAGGTCAGAGAGTTGTCCGTATCAAGACACGTGTTTATGTCTATTAATAAAAATAATTATGCATTACCCTACCCACTGTTGCAAAGCTTTAAAAAGCCTCTGTAGCAAATATCTACAAAAGACAAAGTAAAGGTGAAGACACCTGCCTAATGAGGGTTCCAGTACAGTTAAACAACGGCGTGTGCCTTTATTTCTTCATCTGGCACCGTGGAGACGATCAGTTTAAGGTCGCGGCGTCCCCGACACTTCTGGTGCTAATGTCGTTGATGTGTCGCCGAGATTGTCGTATGGCGTTCGGTTTCCGCAGGGCTGTCGCAATAGTTGCTGGGGAATTCACAAAATACCTCTATTCATTCAAGTATAATAAAATCAATTCAATTACAACAAAATTAAATACAAAATTTCACAATTTCACAATATTAAATAAATTATGTTATTGGCAAGATAGTGGAATGGAAGTGGAGTGGAAGAGGGGGAGAGAGACCTTTGCCCAGCAGTGGGACATTACAGGCTTTTAATAATAATAATAATAATAGATAGATAGATAGATAGTCCCATAGCACTTGGCGTAAGCCCGTGTGTCAGAACCTCTTTAAAAAGAGTGAAATGAAAAATTCATAAACATATAATAATAATAATAATTGGCAAGATATAAAAAAAAAACTATATTGACAAGTAGAAACCTAAACTCTAATGACGCCAATGTTCAACTCAATAACTTGGTATGGTGAAGTAAAGTTAAGGCAGGTACATAAATGTTAGTAAATAGTAAATTTTGCCCATTAATGTCTCCACCGAGGGGCCTTTACTCGGATACGAGTAAGATTGAGCCATACTCCACCAAGCTGGCTCAGTGCGGGTGCGAGAATCATACCCTAACAGATTAACGTGTCATTCGAACACACAAAACGGCCGATACATGTACTTCAGAAAAAATACAATATGCAAAACATGTAAAATCTTAAAACTGTCTTTTGTAAAATGAAAGGATCATTTCGAAATGGCATGCCGAATTGCCCACCGTCTCATAACGACCCATAATCTGAATTATAACCGCCATTTTGTTAAAACAAATGACTATTGCGCCCAACCCTTTCATCAGTCGCACTATATCGCGTCTAATTTACATTTAGAGGCGCGAGCGCAGTAATTTTTGCGCGCGCGTGTAGTGTAAATAAACTACTCCTTAATACGAGTCTGTTTTACATGCTAAAAGTCAGTTTAGTAGACCTTCTAGGATCATTTAACTCCTTCTTTCACTAGAAATTAACAAAGCAAATTCGACTCAGTTTATATTGAATCGACAACGGATAGTGAAGATACATAAGAATATATATAACCGGCCAAGTGCGAGTCGGGCTCAGGCACGAAGGGTTCCGTAATTATCTATAAAAACGGCAAAAAAATCATGGCTGTTGTATGGGAGACCCTCTTAATATTTATTATAATCTGTTTTTTAGTATTTTTTGCTTTAGCGGCAAAAGAAATACATTATTTGTGAAAATTTCAACTGTCTAGTTATCACGGTTCATGAGATACAGCCTGGTGACAGACGGACAGACGGACAGACGGACAGACGGGCAGACGGACAGACGGACAGATGGACAGACGGACAGATGGACAGATGTACAGACGGACAGACGGACAGACGGACAGACGGACAGACGGACAGACGGACAGATGGACAGACGGACAGACGGACAGACGCATAGACGGACAGACAGACAGACGGACAGACGGACAGACGGACAGACGGACAGACGGACAGACGGACAGACGGACAGATGGACAGACGTACCTACAGACGGACAGACGTACAGACGGACAGACCGACAGACGGACAGACGGACAGACGGATAGACGGATAGATGGACAGACGGACAAACGGACAGACGGACAGACGGACAGCGGAGGCTTAGCAATAGGGTCCCGTTTGGCACCCTTCGGGTACGAAACCCTAAAAACAGATACTTTAAATAGCGATCTATTTTGTTATTGTAGGTTCTTAATACGAATAAGAAATCTTACTGTAATGGAATTTGTCAATCCTCAGTAATTAGTACTTTGGTAATTATTGAGCTCTTATGACTGAATTGGTGACATTGGCCGCTAATAAAAATATATTTTGTTAACTATTTATGTAAGTATACGCTACTTTTACCATTTTGAGATTGAAAGCTGTACAGCAAATCTAAGTTTTTAAGCATTTATTTGCTCTACAGCTTTCTACTATAACTCTTAGGCTGGATTTTACCAACAAAAAGTCATGCGACAATACTATCCCGGGGATAATTTGTATGGCAATGACCGTTCAAAATTAGTCATTATAAAAGTGAGGATACTCTCGAGTAAAAAGTTACTCTTCGTTGGTAAAATTCGCTCTTAGCGTACGCTTAGGGCATACTGTAACTGTTGATAAATGCAAGTATTAAGTCTAAAGAGCTACATAAACTAGCTTTTCCCATTGATCCACTCCCTACAAAGGGGCAGCATTTGCATCAGACTGCTCAGATCCGAATTCTAGTAATATTTACTTGTGGAATCCGAACGAAAAGCTCGATTTGAGAAAGGACCAGTACATTTTTGTTTCTAAGACCCGGTCTCTCAATAGAAACGGATAAACAGTCCTGATAACTTTATTTGACACGTCATGTGCGTGTGAAATGTCAAATTCGTCTTATACAGACAGATACACGCTATCTGAGGATGGAAAGATCTGCCGATCTAAGTCAATTATATTATTAATTTTATTTAATTGTTTTTAGTAGTAAGTTAATTGTATATACATATCAAGTTTATTTACATAAAAATATATTGCACTTTAAATAAATATATATATATTATATTTCAATTATATTTCACCATATACACATCCTGATTTACCACAGCTATTAGGAAAACTCTATTACAATTACTGAAACCACAATGTCCAATGAGTTTATTTTTTATTTTTATGATTGATACAATTTTTTATTTACTATAATAACAACCATTTATTTACAAAAATAAATACCATTGAAACTTACAGCTAAGACTTAAAGTAAACAAAAACAATAATTTATTATTTATTAAAGTTCTAAGATCGATTATTTCGAACGCGAGTTAACACTAAACTTTAATAAATTGACAAATCAAAACATTTACTCGAGCTTATGTGTAACTCGCTGTCTATCAGTCGTTCCAAGATGCAGAATTGTGCACTCCGAATTAAAAAAAAAAAAAATTCATAGATTTTAAACTAAGTAAGTAAGTAAGTAAGTATTTATTTGCATGAATATAAGTATAGGTACATCAGGTATTTTATAATGTCACATAAAATGTTTCACTATATTCTGCCATGCAGACGTGCAAATGTTAAGTATTATATACAAGTACAACACATATCATAAAATTCAAATTAAGTACATAGGTATCTAAAAATGTCTTAAAGTATTATTTTTATTCACAATAAATTATTATTATTTTCTCAAAATGCCACTTATCTATTTATGTAAAATTATAATGTTGAGTTAGATAGAATTATCCTCCAAGAAGTCATTTATCTTGTAGTATGATTTTTCGATTAAGAAATGTCTAAGTCCAGCCTTGTATGAATGAAGTTGTTCAATATCTCTAATGGCCCTATGGCGACTTTTTGCAGCGATGCGATAGCATCGCTACTAACGCGCGTTAGTCGCATTTGCAACGCGCTTTGCATGCTGCTCTGGGAAACGCGTTTAAATTGGAACGCCACCGCTTCTAAAACGCCCGAAATGGCGTCATTTGGTATTCCGGTAACACATCGCAAATGGATTACCAGTATTCGCAAGGCGTTTTTGAGGCAATTTCGCGGCCTTGAAAATTGCTAATGGAACGCTTATTTTTAGTAGCATTGCCCCACACAGAAGCGATGTCAACGCGCTGCGACATCGCGACCGTATCGCAGCAAACGCGCGCCCGTGTGGGATGACATTGGGAAAAAATGGAGGGGGGTGGCACTTGAGCGTAGAATCGCGTTTGCATCGCGACAGAGAAGTACGATGGTATCGCGTTTGCATCGCGACTGAATCGTGGTTACGTGGGCGAGGGTAAACAGCTAGCTAGCGATTGCATCGCGACTGTATCGATGTGAACGCTCGACAGAATCGCTACAAAAAGTCGCCGGAGAGTTCCGTGGTCTAGTGGATTTCATGCTTGCCTCTCACGCAGGAGATGCAGTTTCGAATCCCGGTGCTGACCAATGACCATGTACCAACGAGATAAGTCATTTATCTTAAGTATCTAACGGCCATGGAAAAAAAAGTTAGACCCACGTATATTTAACAATTACTGTACCCTGTTCGCACGAATGCCAGCATTACGCAGAAACCTCCGTAGTTTATGTGGTGTAATAAAAAAAATATCACTGATACCTGATACTGAGTGAATGACACTGAAATAAGATTATCTGACAAGACATTCTATCAAACCATTTGTAAATGATAGAATCAGGTCCTATTTGCATTAATAACTTCATCCTCTAAGACTTATGCCCAGCTCTATGTGCCTCGGATGCTGTCCGTTTCTCTGTTTTGTTCTTCCGTGGATTGAGATTTATTCTCAACTAAACCCTGATTTTTAAACAACTAGTCCAACATGACAGTTGGTGGGTTGCCGCTTTAAGGTAGAAAAGAAAGAGTGCTGTAGTCATAGTTGGCAAATTCATTCGTTACGATTATTGGAATAATACCTATTGCTATTAATTATTAAGTTTTGTTTCAACAGTTAATTATCCTATGTACCTACCTAAAATTGTTGAAATATTCAGATATGCCATAGATATGTACAATCAATCTATAAAAAGGTTTTTGGTTACCTACATACTCATTTAAAATAATAAATCGATTTCAATAATTGAATCGATATATTCGATTTTACTGAATAGATTTTTGCAAGATTAGGATTATAGAGCGTGCAAAATTAGAAGTGAATAAGGGAGAATCCAATCGTTTAAAAAACAGGTTTCGATAAACTCCGTCCGAAACCTCCTTCTCATTTTCTTCTACCTTCTCCGGACAATAACTCCAAATAGGCTCCATCGTACAAACCGGTCAGACCATTTAAGATATTCTAATAAGACTAGCGCAAAACGATTAATTTTTATAAGTATAGATAGATTTCATGTTATGTTCTGTGTTCAGACATTGTTTGAAAAGATATCAAAACTACCGAATTAATTAACTAAACTGATATATGAAATTAAAATTGCATATATATTAGCCAGCCAAGAATAATAAACCGAAATGAAAATAATGTCACCGAAATTTATTGAAATCACGAAATTAAATATGTCTAAACCGAAGAAACCGATATGAAAAAATGCACATAAATGAAAGAAATTTTCACATCAGTTTACAGTTTAGGTACAACGAATACACCGGAATAAACTGAATCAAGTTTTGAACAATAACACAAATTACTAATAATACAATCCACGAAACATTCCATGAAGCCTTGTATCTAAAACAAAAGTAGACCCTACACCGAAATCATGTGATATTATAGAAATACTTTTCTAAACACCGAAATCAAATACTTATGGCTTTTGTGGGAATACTGAACAACGTGTTGAGCCGTAGAGAGCACCGGAGCGAGAATGACAAGGGAAACTATAAAGAGAATCTCGCTTTACTGGGCAAAGTTAGACTTGATTAAGTTTAGCTTTCCGAATTTAAGAGATTTCTCGTGATACTTTTAATTGTCTAGTTTCACATTTGTATGGTTTAATGAATAAAAGTCCCTTCAAGCGATTCCTTATGTATTTTCCTACATATCTTAGCCCGAACCGGATAAACAGTCAGATAACTTGTTTTTATTTATTTTTTGTACATGTGAAATGTCACAAGCTCCAGATAAACAGATAGATAAACGTTATCTGAGGAATGAGAGAACGGCACTTATTTAAATAAAATTAATGTGTTTACCATAGGTTAAATTAAACAGTGTTTACTATCTTGGGAGGTCATATTCCAAAGTAAATGGGAGCTGGGAAAAGCACCGAAATGAAATTTTAAGAGATAATGGTTATTTTTTTTTGTATTTCTGTTTGTCTAAAGCCTGGTCTATCAAGAGTCATAAACAGTCAGATAACTTTATTTGACAATTCGTGTACGTGTAAAATGTCAAATGGCTCAGATAAACATAAACGCTATCTGAGGAAGGAAAGATCTGCACTAAGTTAACAATCAATCAATCTGAACATAAAAAAATATAATTTTGGCGTAATTAAAACAATTAGCACCACCGTTTTCAACCCCGCCGTGCAAAATATCCGTTTGGGAAATTCACCCACGCTTGAAATCTGGCAACTCCCGTCTATACTTACATGCCTATTTCGCAAATTAGTTGTTTGTAGCGTTTCACCCGAAAGGATAAATCAAAGAAAAAGAAAAATTAAATTGACCTCTTGCTCACTCGCATAACGTGTCATTACGTGTCAGGTATCCGAGAAAGAGAGATCAATTCCTGTTCATTGAGCATACTGATGTTTCGCAATCGTACTAGTAAACTTACTCTAATTTAATGATACTGTCGCAATGTATTTAAATGAAGACATCAACTAGTTTACTGCATTAGTTAAACCAATTGACTGGCGACGATTAACTAACTCTGTAAAATAGGTATTTCTATTCGGTATGGTCTAAGCGTAAGTACTATGTAGTCCCATTCAGAGAACTTCATAACATAACACAGTGTCACGTCTTTTCCCATACGAGGTGGAACGTGCACAATTGTACCCACTGTTAGCCAGTTACTCAATACTCCAATAAAGAGAACCCAGTTCTACCATTAAAATGCAGTTTTGCAGGAAATTCCTATCTTACTTTGTATTCTTACTTTTCTCTCCAAGTCCAATATTGGAAGTTGAAACAAGGTTTTACCAACCCAGTAACTACAATAGACTGAATAAAAAATATTAAAATACAAATAATAGCCTGAGCACCAAACATGATAGAGAAAACTCAGAATTGCCTTAGACACTATGAATGTGTTCCGTTGAGTCCCCGAGATCGTAAACTATATTTTTACTTACAAGACTTTCTCGACTAAGTTTCTTGGTAGTTTGTGTAGTTGTGGTTGTAAGTAAATAATCGTGCATACAAATACTTGTACGACAGAGACGTCCGCCATTGACGGGAGTCGATTTTAATTTGTGCACCACTTCCCGCCATTAGGCACGTCCGTGCAGCTACAGTCGCGGCGAAAATCTCATTGAGAAGACATGCAGTGCAAATACAAACGACTAGCAAGCATGCGTACAAGATACTCTTGACGTCCGCTGAGGCGCAGTCAGGGAGCACTTATCCAGTGGAGAGCGCATAGATTAAATAAATAAATAAATTTATAGATACATTTTCCTTTGAAACACAACTCACCAATTTACGGGCAGCGGGGGACGAGGCAAGATAGCTGTGATTGGTCAGTCGCTGTGAAACTGTCTGGCGGCCTGTCATCGTACATAGGATGCTATGTTGGATACAACAAGTGTTTGGCGAGCGGCATTCCCCCGCAGGCGCAGTCAATTGGATATACAACGTGTAACTCTAAGTACGCAAAACCTTATAGACCCCAAGTGATTTTTATTACAAGAAAATTATTGTTGAAAGAAAATTAAAAAAAAAACTAAAATTCTAGAAGATATGAGCAGTTTTCGTTTTCCTAACAATTCTAATAGTTTCTCTTAGCTCTGCCGCCTTAAAAACCGCCCGCAGTACACCGCCCGCGATAGCACAAAATAGGTACCTAGACCTGATTCACACCCGCCGTTTGTTCCCTTCTAACGTTAATTGCGAGATCCTTAGTTTGAAAGAGATAACTAATGTAGCGCGCGCGCTTGCTTTGTGGATTGATCTGCCACTGCTTTCGTTCGACACACTTATTTGAATATCTCGCTGGATCACGGTAAATGATAGAAGCGGCAATAAATAATTATGGATAAAATTAAAAAAAAATGATGTAGGTATAGTGATGGAATCGATTATACTCGTCATTCTGAACAACCTATTTTCAGGTTTTGCGTACTTAAAGTTACGCGTTGTATATCTCTGGGTGCAGCAGTTGTTACTGTGCCTACCATGAGAGGTCATGGGTTCGATTTTCGGCTGGGGATAACGAAAACAAAAGATAAATATCCCCAGGTCTTGAATGTTTACATGTTTGTGATGTCAGCGATTTTGGTTCGCACGACCGATACAGGGTATCCTAATGTGGGGCCAGAAGCAATATATTATGTGCCTGTATGTAAAATGAAAATCTAAATACTTTATTGTCTTAAGTCAACCAGTCGCAAGGCGATACATCATTATATACCGAATTTGCAGTTAAACTGCATCACCGATGCTTAGTTAATTCAGCGGTGTGTACATATTTATTCAGAAAAAAAAGTTAGAGGTTTGGAGGAAAATCTAAAAAAACTAATACAGCATTAAATAAGTAGGTTTTATCATGTTTATCTCGCACAGAAGCGCCACCATCAAAACTTTAGAATAAAAAATAGAACAAATCCTCTTCGTTTCCAAAACAATTGTGATTACGCTTGTACATCTGTCGATAGGGCACTCCCGTTAGCAGGCTCGCGTCTCGCCTTGTCAGTGAGTCTTCGTAACCAAAGCTTCCTGTAACCGACTGTACGTTGATATATTCCACGATACAGCCTCAGGGAAAATAATGGAGATAACAAGACCTTTTTGCTGTAGAGAGAACGTAGAGCAAAAATATTTCCTATATACTTTGTTACTACAATTTTGTTCAAAGCATTCTATTGAGGTGTGAGTTACAGATTGGTTTGCTTTACTATAAATAAATAAATGAAGACCATTAATTCCCCCACCTAGGGGCACTGGCCTTTACGCGAAAACAAGTAAGGTTAAGCTTCAGGGCGCTAGATCATTGCGGATTGATGGAGGTGTGCCAACCCAACGAAACACACGAAACAAATGCCACAATAGAAACGGTCACTAATCCAGTACCTCTCTCGGCCACATCTTGCTATCCGTACGATCGTTTCCGATAGGTATGCGAAGACCGCTAGGCCACGGAACGTTTTCAATACAAAGGTGGTGTAAAACATTGTCTGACTTGATTATGGTAATAAAAATAAATAACACTTTATTAGTATTTCGTAAAAATACATAATCAGGTATCTAACATACTTCCTGCAAAGTTTTTCAGCCTATTCATCAGACAAACACTTTGCTTCAATCGTGTTTTCGTCACCTCTTGTGAAAAAAATCTTGACGCTGTTTTCGTTGACTATTTCATAACCCCCAGGGGTGCCAACGTGTCGGGATCCGACCATAACCCCCAGGGGTGCCAACGTGTCGGGATCCGACCATATTTTCCGGTGCTGTCATTTCATTGCCTATCTCTTTCTAGTATATCTTAAAATGTACAGGAATGTCATAGCTAATGATTGAATGATCCCCACCCACACACCCATAGATAGAGCACACACGCACAAAGACGGTTCCAAAGATCTGAAACAATGACTGACTGCAGAAGGGATAATATGATACGCAAACAGAAATGACCGTGTATTCTTCACCTCAAGTTCACGCGATGATGCTGCAAATTATCCCATAAACTAAAACGGCGAGGGCCGAGTTATCCGTCAATAAATAAATGTGAGTGAAAGCGCCGATGGCCGTTCGTTCGGCACATAAACATAAATAAGGAAAATGCGAATCCCAAATGTTTATTTCGCTCTAATGTCAAACATCTCCGCGGGCGTTGTAGGGAAGTGTTCTACAATGGACGAGGTCTAGTTGTAGTAACACGAATAGAAAATGACCTTTGACGTTACGGATTTCAGAGTCAACAGGATTTAATATAGAGGAGTAACAATTGTATAATTTTGTTCAAAACACATGAAAACACAGAAAAAAGATTTAAGGCCATTTGGGGTCGTTGGACGCTTGAGCAGTTAAGAAATTTAAGCTTCTTGGCATCTGAGTGCCGCGTGCAGGGGGTGAGTGACTACAAGAGAACGATTAGTCAACGTTTAATCTCTTTTCTAACGCTTACATGGCCGAGAGAGAGAGGTGAGTGAGAGCTCGCTCTGATACGAGCTCAGCTCAGCTTAGCTAGCGATGACTGTAGTAGCAGTGGTTTGTAACTACTACCAGTTATCTGGGTAAGCGTCAGGTTGATGCTGAGTAAGAGAAACACGAAATGTCATTGGATGAATTATCCAATCATTTTGACTGCTACGATACGACTAAATGAGTGTAGATATCGAAAACTTGCAAACTAATTATCACTGTTTTTTTTTAATGTAGGTATGTTGTGTTCACCTATAATTGGGTCTACACATAGCAAGATGTACTGTTTATTCTATTTGTGTGTATTGTGTAAGATCTGTTGGTAAACCTTAATAAATAAATAAATCACCAACATGATTCAAACCAGAGAAGTCTGTTACTTACTTATTTTTTGCTGTATCAGAACAAACAGTTAAAATCTTTCCAGATGTCAATATTCTAGTGGCCTTACAACCATTGCGGTTTCCACAAACATTCACCAAACAGCAAGCCCTAGAGCTGAGTCTACTGTAGCAGCACCCACAGGGTAAGTCCGACAGATCAGCGGTCGATTCCGCTGGCGAGGCATTAGGTTCGAGCCCCGAGCGAGCCGATACGGAATACGCAGAACATTTGCATCCAACTTAATTATCCTGCGAGACGCGAGAACACTGATGCGTCGCGGATTGTGGTCTCGTTGGAGACTAGTTCAACGCCTTGGACTGAACGATCGTTTTGTGATCTTGTAACTACCGATTTTTGAGCTATGGCTTTGAGTATGTTATTGAATACCACATTGTAATTTCATAACTACTACGTGGTAAACCCAGGTCCTTTTGAGAGTACTTCAATAACAAAAACAAGGTAGCGCACTTATTCCCATACGAGGTAGCAAAGGCAGAATTTGATTGTACTCACTTTTAAGACAGAAGCCAGCTAATTGACGCAGAAGTATTTTGAAAACCTGTATATATTTATTTATTTATATTGAATTGTTAAAGTTGTTCAGAGGATTGGTATTGTCTCGTTTGAAGTGGGCCGAAGACAGTGTGCAGCTACAGTTACTGGCATTAGTTGCATTGCAGCATCAGATTTCAATAATACCAAAATTGCAAAAGCACAGACGTAGGACGCAAGCATTCAGACAACAATTCGTTTCACGATCCCATCGCCAATAAATACACTGGCGGCCAAAGTTAGTGGTAACATTTGCATTTGCGGGTACAAACGAAGTGACTTGCGTGTTCACGCCCACACGCACAATTGCTCGCGACTGTACCTCACAATCGGTGGACGTATCGGCATCGCATTAAACGTTCCGAACACGAAATGCGGATATAGCAGTTTTTGAAAATACTTGCTCTATGAGATTTAAATGTGGTAAAGTTTTGGTCTGTTTCTTCTTCTTACAGTGCCTCTTCACTACTGGAGTTTGGCAGCCAGGCCTCCAATTCTCGCGCTATCGAGATCATCTCCACAGTCGAGATATCGGTTTTGATACCGCCTAAATCCGTCAAAAACGATCTTGATTTATATTTATTTCGATCGAAAACGGGTCGAGATATCTCGGTTGGTCGAAAGGCTAGTCGTAAGAATAGCTTTTTCTTGTTTTTGATAGAGATTTCGGTATCTCAAATTCGATATTTCGACCATGGACATGATCTCGCTAGCGCCAGAATTGCCCCGCAGTTCGCCATACTCCTCTTAGCATCTTGCCAAGTGCGTCTGAAGTTCTGCGATTGTCACTCCGTCCATTTCCTGATGTATTTCCCTTTCTACACTTAGGATCTGTTTCAAGCAGTTTCACATACAAACATTAAGATTTACATGTTCAATAGCGCTTGTCGAGACTGCTTGACGCAGACCCTTAGTACACAGGAATTCACAATACAGTTTCCATCTAGTCCGACCTTTCTCTCTTCATTAGCATACCCTCTAGTGCCCGCTAATTGGAGAGAACATTGTGCGTCGAGATTCCTCACTCGATCGCTCGATGGGTAAGTTGATCGCATCCAATACCCATAGAGTTATTAAGTTAATAGAATGGTTGATTTTTCAGTCTCCATAATTTTAACCTTTCAACAAAAAAAAAAAAATCTCCAAATCGATCCACCCGTCTAGGCGCAATCGGTGTACCATTACGTAACATAGCGATGCCTTTTTCCTTTTCGTAGCTAAATAAAAAGCGGATTTGGTTTTTTCCGAAAGTCGGATTTAATTTGTCAGCTTAGATCATAGTTAGTCACATCTGATGAATCGGTTTGATTGAGAGGGTAATTCTAAATGAAAACATTTCATAAATAAAAACAATATAAAACATAAATAATAATAACCGGCCAAGTGCGAGTCGGACTCGCGCACGAAGGGTTCCGTACCATTATCTATAAAAAACCGCAAAAAAAAATAATGTATGGGAGAACCCCCAATTTTTTTTTAAGTAAATAATATACTCAATATATTGTGAACATTTTAAGCGTCTCCCTGCTACCATTATCAATATCGAGCAAAAATGAGCAAAAAAAATCACGTTTGTTGTATGGGAACCCCCTTAATATTAAATTTCTTTTGATTTTTAGATTTTTAGTATTTGTTGTTATAGCGGCAACAGAAATACATCATCTATGAAAATTTCAACTGTCTAGCTACCACGGTTCATGAGATACAGCCTGGTGACAGACAGACGGACGGACGGACGGACGGACAGACAGCGAAGTCTCAGTAATAGGGTCCCGTTTGGCACCCTTCGGGTACGGAACCCTAAAAATCAACAGCCAGCTCAATCTTACATTGGAGAATATCATATGTATGTAATAGTATGTTGAGTTTATTGTTATACATATAGGTCTACCTAATGGTCTGTTTAATTATTAACCTCTCTCATCAGGACTTGGTTTGCTGGAAGAGATCTCTTTTTAGAGATAAGCTAGCTTTTGTACACTATTTTTATTGACTTTTGTTTTATTTCAACTAATAGTGTGCAATAAAAAAAATATGAATTATGAGAATATTATGATTTCTATTACTATTAATAAGTGATAATTATTAACCTACGTCAGGCACAAAGCCACCAACTTAGATGTTCGTAGGAAAAATTGGTACTACGGACTTGTCATCCGCCATCAAAGAGAATACATACTATACTTTGTCCGCTATTATGAAGACTACTACGACACTAGCGACCGCTATCAATAGATAGAGTCGTACTCCGCCACGCGTGGTGTCGGGCTAGCGTCAACCCAGGGAGTAAGTACGCAAAGAGTTTCACTCATCTTAGGGCCAACTTGACTGTCAGAATATTGGTTTGGTCCTCTTGGAGGTCAGAAAAGACCCGACTGTCTATATCTTATGATTAGCAAAGAGTTTCCCCACCTGAGATCTCATCGGACACCCGACACGATCGGATCGACTGTCGCGGAGACGATACGGCACGAAGCCTTGGGCTTACGGAATCAGCGGCTCATGCGTATCGGGTTGTAACGGCATTCTTTGAACTCAGGGAGCACTTATCCAGTGGAGAGCGCATAGTTACATGTTCCTTTGAAACACAATTCACCAATTTAAGGGCGGCAGCGGGGGACGAGGTAAGACAGCTGTGATTGGTCAGCCGCCTGTGAAACTGTCTGGCGGCCCGTCATCGTACATAGGTTGCGTATGCGAACGTTTGTTGAATACAACAAACGTTTGGCGAGCCGCATTCCCCCGCAGGCGCAGTCAATTAGTATCTGTTTGAACTGGTGCACTTTTGCAGGCTGATGTGTATCGGCAAGATGCGAAGGGCTAATATTTTGGAGAATTGTGATGTATTGGATGCTTCGGTTATTTCCAAAAAGAAGTAGCCGGACCTGAAAACGTGATATTATGCAGGATTGCAAAAAATACTAGCTAACCTTCAATCGATGATAAGCAATCAATAATAATAATCTACAGCTACATTTGAATTATGAATCTCATAGCAACAATGACCGTTACAAAACCATTGACTTTGACGTTCATATTATAATTTTTGTGCCGTTATATGTATTTAAAAATGTTTGTTAAGAAATTATTTAGTCAAGTTAGGCTAGATTAGATAATAGCAATTATTATTAGCTTGTCCTTTCGTAATTAGTGACATACTGTACAAATAGGTTATGATAGAATAAACATGTATAAAGGCAAGCTTATCTCTAATAAGCGATTTCTTCCAGCTAACCATGTTGCATCGAAGACGGAGACGATAGAAGGTAAGGAGAAGAACTGCGCGTACAACCTTTACTCCGGTTATTATTTGTGATAAGTAGCTCTTAAATAAACATTCATTTATTCATTAATTCATTCATTCATTCATTCATTCATTGTTTGACTAGCTTCTGATTCCCTTTTTCAATAATATGAAGTAGCGAAACCTTTTTGAGTGGATAATTTTAGAATATTATTCACTAATTTTATTCGATTGCGATCTGTTTTCTTATTAGCATAAATAATACAGATTCTCGAGATAATTATATAGAGTCGAGGAAATACATACTTACATTTAACGCTAGCACGGGCGTTGTTTCTTGTGATGTTTAGTGAAACTGAGTGGCCCTACTGCGAGCACAGAAGAAAATATAATAATTAATTAATAACAAAAGTTAGTAAAGTAGTCATGCATGATATACAAAGTGTAAATGAAATAACGCAAAATGAGAAACTACTTTGTTAGGGACATTATTCTGAGAAACTTTCATTATGAAACCCATTTGATCAGAGCAACTTTTTTTTTCACTTCGTTCTTTCATACAAATCAGCTGATCCACCAGGCCAAAATATACTGGAGAGTGAAAAATAAAGTTGCTCTGATCAAATCGGTTTCATAATAAAAGTTGCTCAGAATGATGTCCCTAACAAAGTAGTTTCTCATTTTGCGTTAATTCATTTACACCTTGTAAATAGGAGCTAATTATACAAATAAAATGCCCAAAACGTGCAAAGAAAACTCGTTGATTGATTTCGTGTATAGAAACTTTGGCTTTACCTGTTGGCATCAAAGGCCTTCTTTTTTAAAGGCTAACCCGAATGGCATAAAACAACCAATAGCAGCTCCAAGAAAAAATTTTAAAGTGCGAGGCACAACACTATTTCGAAAATTTCGCTGGCACCTGCAAAAATTACGCAATCAAACCAGTCCCATAAACCACCGCTCATAGTAGTCCTACACTGGTATCTAATGCACCATGGCCTGCGCAGCCGCCGCGGGGTGAATACGGTCTGCACCTAGTCGGACCACACCCTTAAAGCACAAGTTGAACACCTTTCGTTGGTTAACTCGCTTACCGATCTACATGAAAACCCTGTGTTGTACGGATTGCACCATGTACAATTGGAAATCGTTGTGGAAGACCACTGTAAGGGTTCTTTTCCCATGCAGACAGATGCGCCCCCATTTGACAACATGAATGCCACGTGCCGGCAAAGGAAAGTTTTAAAAGCTCTCTTTCACAACGTTTGCTGATGGTACATTTTTGTTAGGTACACCCTAGGATATATGGGTAGATTGGACGAATCGGGAAGTATACTAAGTACTGCCAGTTTTGTCTGAATAATTTGGTAAATGTCTTATAATAATTCACAAAGTTAAAACCTTAAAAAAACCGACTTCGAGACCTTATTCCTCAATCCTGCTCGCGTTGCGAATGTCGTCTAAAAATACGAACACGAGCCTACAAAATCTGTGTTCTGGCTGTTAAGTCCACACATATTACAAAACATACTTAGACGCATATCGGTCCTATCAATCAGCCTACAGTCACGCAAAGGAAACAATAAGTGATTTTGTTTACCGTCAAAACGTTGAGTAGACATTATACTTTTCAGATATTTTCATGTAGTGACCTAACTACTAGTCACGCTTGGCAAACCCCCCATCTCCGGATTTGTGTAAAGAGCAGATCCACACTGCACTTAGATGGTATCAAAAATAGTTATTGTATGAATTCAGGGTCAATCTACAAAAATGAAATCAATCATCATCTCCTTTAGGAGCTATTATAACCAATGTATTTTGATATTATTGTGTCATATGACAATCCATATAAGTTTCTACCTATAGACCTATCAATAGAAATGTAGAGTACTACTGGTAATACAAAGTCAACGTATACTAAATGTGTGTACTTACTCAATTATTCGTCCAATTAAGGCTTTTATTAGTTGTGTAGTATGTGTAGTGTAGTGTTGATTACTCGTAGGCAGGCTACCTCGTGCGTAGATATTACAAGATCATCATAGATTAGCATCTAGGTATACTTACTTGTAGTGTTACTGTTTGAATACAAAATGAAGTGATATTATCTTGTATAGGATTGCTTGAATTGCAATACGTTGTCAATCAATAGCACTTTATGCGCGATAACTCCTAGGATCAACATATTTGGACAAATGTTTTCCATTTCCATAGACCAGTAGATTTGTACCTAACTGCACAGAGAAACAAAAAATAAATAGAAAGATAAATACAGTTTGTACTTAACTGATAAAATTCTGACTGAAGAAATAGAGACATACCACCACTGTGATGACGATAATAAATAAATTACCTGGGATCCGGGAAGATCTGCATTCGACTGGCACAGGACCTGATTAGTTGGCAAAAAAAGGAGGAGGAGGAGGATCCAGCAGTGGGACGAAACAAGCTGCCGATGAAGATGACATGCAAACAAAATCCACAGGAGTTTGAAAAGAGAAATAAGGTGCAACGAACTGTGGGGCTGCAGCGGTAACCGTTCATGAATTATTATTTGTTACTAGCTGCCCGTTGCGCGACTTCGCAGCGCGTTTTAGGTATTCTCATAGTTTCCGGCCACAAAACGATTCGTTCATCAGTTTGAAAATCCATATCCACCCGTGTTGGGTATAATACGCATCAATTACGCTCAGATTTACGAAACTCATTGCTTAAAAACTGTATGGGTCGCACGCAACGCACAGTTGTCAAACATAAGTTCCGGTTCCGCGAGTTCCGCTTCCAACAAAGTGGTTGAACGAGGGTTGAACGAAGCAGTTTGAGTGATGCTAGATAGCAGTTTGAGTGATGCTAGATAGATAGTGATGCTAGATATACCTACGCCATCTAACGAAATAGATTGAACTTCCCATACAAAAGTTATTTAGAGTTGTGGTTTTTTCTTTACGTTTTTCTTTATTTATTTTTTTACCTGAACCTCCTCCGGTCTGACACAAATAAAACCCAATAGGTATTATACACATCGACTCGGCCAATTCACAGGAAAAAGAAGACTAACGCACAACATTTCATTATTATAGATTATATTTACTAAAATTATACGATTAGTCTTTACTTCTTTATATTTTCAGTATGGCTACATTACTGTAATAACATGTATGTATACAAAACTCTCTTTTCAAGAATTGGGAATACCAATTTGAACTCACATGTTTCAAAATAAGCTGATATTGTGGATATCTCTGTGACTATAAAAAATATAAAGAAATACTATATAATACTTTAAAATATTATCGTACGGCGTAATGACGCTTTTAAAGAAAATCACGACCATGACAAAGTTTTCTAATACTGCCATCATTCACGTTGACCCTATAATCTCCTATTCATAACAAGACCATCAGCAATTTTTCCTTGTTCATACGACACGCGGTGTCTTCCCATAGGACCAATTAGAACTCGATCTACATGAACTATGCCTCATTGAATATGGATACAGATAATTGACCTATCATCCCACTCGAGGCTACACGGAAGGTATGCGTCCGCGCAGCTTGATAACATGTACAATAAGGCATGGAATTAAAAGCGTAAAAGGAAAATTGATAGAAGCATAATTAGTATGATGAAGTGTTGCATACGATGTTTAATTGGCAAAGTCGGGTCATTATGGATCATCATTGAATTGTGATTTGCGTGGCTTGGATGTTTACAAAATTGATTCATTATATGAAGGCGATTCAGAAAACCTGTGGTAAGGACTCCAAGCCATATTGTTCATACTTATCATCATGCTCACATCGACGTACTGCTTGGCATGTATATGCCAGTTCACTGTAGCGCCAAATCTCACGTTTTTGTACTGATCGCATCCAGAGATTTGCCAAATCGACCATATCGTTTACCTTTTACTTTTATCATTATCGCCCCCTCTTCCTTTTACCTAGAAAAAATATATTCTGAGAATATTTTTTGGAGCTACAAAATAACAGATTGAACTAAACAAGCTACCTTTATGTGCTGTTGACTTTACTCCGCAAGTCTCCGATATCGTACCAGCGAGTTGCTTCAAACATAACTCTTGTTAACGCCTACTCAGATTTGGTGTCTCCGTTCCAAAGTCCAGACATACTTTACTTGCTTCGGTGCTCTAAGTAATATCGATGGGTTATCGCCTATTGTAGTCAAATAGCAAAATACCCAAAGCCTATGAAATTGGTTGTAATAATCCTCTGTGCAAATTATGGTTGTTTTCGCGAATACAAGTACTACTTTATTATCGATAGCCTAACCACTCAACTCACTGAGTATAAGCCTTCTTTAATGCTGACTATATTCCAACCCTGCCTTTATTTAAATCGTATTGCTCCATTCTGGCTATTGGTTACCATGAGCACAGCCGCTTCTATTTGTCTATATAGACTGAGCACATATACCTTAATAACTAGTGGCTCTGTGAGCTGTAGACCTCGCGAGTATGTCGGTGGGAAAGCTGAACTGCTAACACACATAAAAAAAATAACCCAAATAATTTTCTTTCAATAACACATACAAACTTATGAATGTACCTGGTTACGTACATACAGTATGAAAGTAGCCGCACCAATAACTTTGTAAACTACATTTCGCGATCTTTAATACAACCTATTGACTTTTTACTAAAATTATATAGTTTGTTTCACTCTCATGGTCTTTACAAATCCAACGACACCTCATTTGTTAATATCCATCGAGCCGTTTGGGTTGTAGCGATTTTTTTACATTTTAAAACCCCATATCTCCGCCATTTTGAAAAAAATCTAAAAACTGGCTCGAGTAAAAAATTCTATTTATTTTTCCAACCTGCTCACAAAATTTCACGAGAATCGGTTCATAAATGCGACCTGTAGAGGAGAACAACCGGACATACGAAAGCATTTTTGCCCAAACCTGAAACAGAGACGCTTCGCTCGCTCGGTCAATAAGGGGTAGAAAAAGGATATGAAGCAATTCTATACTGTTTGTAATCCGACTGCGTTGATGTCATCTACGTGACGACGTCTATGGTGTTGCTTCCCAAGCGATAGGTCTCGGGTTTGAATCCCAGGTGGAGAGGGAGAAAAAAATATTACCAGGTCTGAGATGTTCACATATTTGGTGTTCACAGGGTGTCCTAGTGTGGGGCCAGAAGGAAAGTATGTAACTGTTACGTATTGGGTAAGATCAGTAGGTACAACTTTGCTAGCCAACCAAGGAAGTACAGAATAGTAATAAAACATAGTATTATGTAGTGAAGTATCTATAGCAGGCAGTTAGTTGGCAGCTCGTGGCGAAGGCATTAGTCGCACGAGTTTGTGTGATAAGGCGCTCGGCCGCGTTATCAACGGGCAGGGCTGGACGGCCGCACAGCACAATCACCACATTCACTCTGAGTGTAGCGTAACTGTGGGCGCTTGATACTTTTGTACGTGCCTACCTATAAAAACATATATAACATAGCTTTTTCCATACGGGGTGGCAGAGGCAGAATTGTGCCCACTCTTAGTCAGTAACTCAATTCTCCATTTTTTGTGCCAGGGGGCTAGTGCATCGCCGCAGGAGTAGTAGTAGTAGTGGTTTGCATAAATTGTAACTACTTAAGATAATTTAATTACCTCACGGTACATGGTCAGCACCGGGATTTAAACCTGCATCTCCTGCGTGAGAAACAAGCGTGAAACCCACTACGGTCACGGAACTCTATACCTATAATCACACCTGACACCGTCCTTCACAAAGGACATAAAATAACTTATTACAATTGCTGCATTGCAACTGCGAATTAACACCAAAACTGTGAAATAACGATACACCATAAAAATGGTCTCTGGTAGATTAGTAGATAAAATAGGCTAACGTATACACAAAAATAACTACGGGTTATATGCTAAATCTCGACCTTTATCTCGCTCCACGTTTAGTATAACTAAGACGTTAATATAATCATCAATAAACGGAGTATATATTGCTTATTATACAGACTCAATAGTCCATCCAAAATGAAGCAACACAAAAGGTCAGGAAATACATTCCATATTGGCATAAACGTTTCCGGCTGATTTGTTGATGAATTATTACATCAAGAACACACTTTTGTCAGATATAGTACCAACCAAGAAGCCCTGCTAAACTTTCAGATCTGTCTCTTAAAATCGACAGAGGGCGGTCAAAAAATATCCAAACTTCGTATTGAAAAGTTGCCAAATGGCTGCTAGAGCTGCAGATCCTGGATATCAAAGATGACTGCGATCAAAACCATCATTCAACTTGGCCCTGTGCAACCCGCGTCCATTGCATGCAACCAAATGACAAACAATAATAAGTACTGAAGTATCAAGACAGCTCAAGCGGCCTAGCCCGGAGATCATGCGATGCTTGACGCTGGAGTCAAGGAGAGCGACCGGCGCCGACCACGCCCGACCCCCCTTCCCCTCTGCCCCCCCCCCCCCCCTCCCTCCTCCTCCCCGCCGCGCCGTCATGCAAATGCTCCAGTACCATCGATATTTCGATCGGACTTTACTCCCAGTATTGTATCCTGGTGGCTTTGTAGTTATACCTAGTTATGGAAAGTCGTTTGTAGGTGGTACTAGGGCTTTTGTTGGTGGTATTTTATATGATCTTAGATATTAGTACCTATAGGTTTGTCTTACTGAGTGGGTACTTAATTGAAATCCTACTTTGTATAAATAACATAAGGCATGATGGATACTTACGACAAGTCTGATGAATGACTGACCACTTCCTACTGGCCTACCTAGCTACTACTACCTAGCTATCTATTTTTTGTGTTTTTTAGAATTAAAACAGTATAGGATTTATCCAATTGTAGCAAATAGCAATCAATTAAGACTTCCTATAAAGTAGATATAAATAACCAAATCAAGGTATCGGCGGACGAATCCATGTTAACGATGTTGATAAACACAAAAATTCCTGTTCCATAAACGTGTAGCGGCATTCAATCAATCTAGTCTTCATTTCAGCAAAGCCCAGCAATTCTTGGACCTTATACCCTTACAATAAATTCCAGAATTAAATTGCCGTATGTTTTGCTGACAGTACATACGGAAAAGGGAGGCCTTTGAAGAAGCGAGGGAGATTCCTGAGTAATTAGATTACTTGTAAAAGACATGCTGACAGTTTATTGCCATATTTATTATGTAGGGTCACAGATATTTACAATACTATGAAGGGTTTAACAAAGGTGTATTTTTTCTTAATATAAAGGATTGTTAGGGATAGTTTTGCCGAAGATTTTTTACTATAAAACATGCTAACTTTACTGGAGAAAGATCTCTTGATAGAGATAACCTAGCCTTTGTACTTGTATGCTCCATTTTCCATTTTGTATTGTATTTTTTGGACAATTAAGTGAATGTACTTATTTATTGTAATTTTCGCCAGGTTTTCGCTGACGCCATCAATGTTTGATGGTACTTTATATTCTGGCCTCTGAGAGAATGCAATCCTGACACATGTAATGTTTCTGTCTGTCCCGCGCTACTTTTCACTCTATCTCACTCCCACAAGTGAGATAGAGTGAAAAGTAGCGCGGGACAGACAGGAACATTACATGTGTCAGGATTGCATTCTCTCAGCGGCCAGAGTATAATCGAGCAACTAACTATGTATCTATATTAAATAACTAACTAATAACTAATTCGTTACAGCATTTAGTATTAGAAGTTTCTTCTTGTTTCTAAGAAGCTTATGTAATATCATAGTTACATTTTCCGCTTGTATTTTATCCGTTTGGCATCCGCCAAGACAAAAATACCGGATCAAATGTACTCGTAAACGGATGTTTAATTATTTAATTAATAATTCATTTATTGTGTCATTGATTACTGATTAACGCCGCGGTGTCTCGGACAGTTCGGAGAATTGATAATTTTATTCGTTACGGTAGGCTACTATGGTATTGGTCAGACATAGCAATTGCAAAATATACTCGATATACTTTTTAGGGTTCCGTACCCAATCAGTCGGCCACTCGGTCTATCTAAAGCATTCAGAGATTTTAAAGTTGCTTTTATTGAATTGGTTTCAGTGTGATAGTTGTCCATAATGATGAATGTTGTACCTAACAAGCCCTTAAAATATGACTATACTTTGTATAAATGCACTGAAACCTACGAAGATGACGAGTGTTTATTTCTATACGGTTTTCATTAATGTTCAATGATTAGACAGACATGTTTACTGAGTCAGCAGTCATCATTTATCTGCGTATTCTCCGTAAAAAAGGTAATAAATAATAATAATGAACCCGTGTTCCTACGCATGCCTAATAAAGGGACATCATATATCAGATACTTAATAATAATAATAATAAATGAATCGCTAATGTACCTAAGGAGGGGCACAGGTCAAAAATATCTACAAAATTCAGATCCTATACACGGCGATATAATACTGAAATTACAAAAGGACATCGGACACCGTAGATACCAAAAATATATTCTTATAACTCTTTAGGAAACATCCAAGTCCAACGACGCATTACAACGCTAATGACCGTTTTTATTATGACGCAGGGAGCCAATGAAACCTTATTTGTCGAGTAAAAACTACGTAGATCATTTACATCGTATGAGTGCTACATTAGTGTTGAAGAAACAATTAGTTTATATGACTGTTTTTGGTTGACCATCCACTTGAGAATGTGAAGATGTGAATGTGAACCTTTTACATGTTAAGTACTTAAAAAGTTCGTGATAAATAAAATTATTTGTGCATGCAATATCTGTACAAAAAAAAGGTGCCTGTCTCTTGGTCCTGGAGAAAGCTCTACCTCGACCTGCCTTTTACGCTGAGTTAGATTTACTGATAATAATTGTGGAAAATAGACACTTACTTTATCAATCCAAAGTAACTCCGGGAGTAACTACGGGACAGAGCTAGACGGAAGTAATAACAATTTGCCTTAGATCTAGTATCATCCAAGAAACTATTTTGTCAGCACATCTTTTCAGTCTCATATGCCAGACTGTATAAAGACCAACGAAGGATTGCTTCGCCGAACAAAATTAAGCCATAAAACTTAATGATACGATCTTTCGGATCCCTCGCAGAATGGCCGCGCGGACAAGACATAAATTATCATATTATAATTATTTGTTCACAAAGAAAAAGGCCGTCGAAAACCGATCGACATTTTGACTGTCAAAATACTTTACCTCGCGTTACCGCTCTCGATAATTAGCATTTTGGCCCTTAATTTCCAGATTGACCTTTTCACTGAACTGTTTTTGAGCTGGTTTGTTACTGGTTTGTTTGGACTGACATAACTTCTGATTACGAACTTTCATATCTACTGTTACAGTTTACGAATATCTTTTGTGAAGTTATGATTAAACAGGCAACAGTGAAGGTTGCAACATGGGGAGGCCTTAGCCAAGCAGTGGGAAACGTTACGGCTACATAAAAAAAGATTTAACAGAAATGGTTAACTATCATAGCAAGTTATGGCCATAACCTATCTCTCAGATTTAAGTTCACGTGAGAAATTTTTATTGTTCTTTAATATTAAATATTAGGTTCAATAGGTTTAAACTCAAGGGTGGAACAAGGAATCACGTTGAGGCTGGCACATTTGCTGAGGAAGGCCTGCGTTTTCTGTCCACGCCTAGATAAATGCAATTGTAATTCTGCTTCTGAAACTTCTTCTGATTCAAAACATCTGTACACTTCAGCTTGACCTTGTTATCATAATTGCTCTCATATCGTGCACACTCCTTTTCCCAAATTATTCGTCCTTTTATTATTAAATTTGGCATGTTTTTTCAGATTATGATGGGATTTCCTACTCTTTATTATAAAAAGAGCTGCTTACCTACAGAAGAATATAGCAATAAATAGAAACAAATTCAGTCGAGGTTCTTCGATGATTATCTTACGTGGCCTTAAAACTTTAAACTGTCAATCTTAATAAAGGAGGAAACAACTTAAAAGTTATGTGCAAGTAATTAATCTGCATCCTGTATTCAAATAAAAGTTATTGACTGTCAAGAGTAAAACATTTGTGGCTGCACGTCATTTTAGTACGCGTCGATAACGATAGCATCGCTTGTGTAGGGTAACCATGTCATAGATGACTTTATTTGTTGGAAACAGTAACATAAACCCTACCAAGATCTTTTTTCTTTTTTTTACGTACCCATAATTGTGTCCCACTGCTGGGCAAAGGCCTCCCTCTTCCGTATCCACACGTCCCTGGACTGGGCCACCTCCGGCCCGGCCACCCCGACAGGAACTTGTCGAGGTCGTCCCGCCATCACCAAGATCTTATGAAACCAAAAATACTTTTGAGTTAAATATTACTTTTCATTAGCTTACAAACTCAAGATGTACATCTGCCATAAATATGAATTACTTTCATACTTACTATAACATATTTTTTAAGAGGTATCTATTATTTTCCTTTGAAAAAATATATATTTAGCGAACTGTAAAGCTTTTACCATTTATTCGAAGACCGTTTCAAAAACAAAGACAACATCCAAACGCCGGGTCACCCTACCTAAAAAATATGATTGACATGTTTAAATGCTTTTAGTGCGTAATTCGGGAATGTTTGGGGCTTGGGCGAATTGTTTGTATTTTTGTACAGGTGCATGTCATAAGTGGGAACATAAAAGTTGTTGTATGAAACCATTGATATTGGTAGGAATTTAAGATAAATGTTTTCACTTCCTGTCATTCATAAGTCTTTGAAAAGCATTAAAATATAAAAGTAGATGGCATATTTTTTACTTACACACAACCAATGTCATACAAGAAAGAACACCGTTGCTTAAGTATATTATCTTGTATCCGGCACTGATTGCGTGTAAGTCACAGGTAAAATGAATGTAGTCCATTAATATCCCCACCGAGGGGCACAGGCCTTTATCATTCCCAGTTTGGGTAGCAGAGGCACAACTTCGCCTAAATTGCCAGTAGTTTAATCCTCAAATGATTGAAATAAAAATAATTTAAACAACAAAATGACCGTCAGTTGTTGTTTTACGTTTGGTCGAAGCTGATATTGTATTTGTGAAACGAAATGCAATTTGCAAAAGCTAAGTGTGGCCAACCTTACTCATGTCACTGACAACACAGTAGCCGTAAAGTACAAACTCCAAACAAGAACAAAAAAAGTGGCCAAGTGCAAGTCGGATTCGCCCATGAAGGGTTCTGTAGTAGCATCATCATAATACACCTGTAACACCTAGCAAAAATATCACTATCATTCTTCACCAGCAAATAAAATAGGGTTTGTATGATTGACAATGTTATTTTTGCGGTTTTTAACAAATGTTTATATCTTAAAAACTGCTTTCTTTATTTATTTTGTTCAAACCAATTTTTATTGAAAGTGTGAATTGAGATACAAGAGGGGGGGGGGGAGGCACAATTTCTTCCACTTTAAAAGGGTCTGTCTCTTTAAAGATTAACTTTGAGGAAAAATGGTTTTAGGCACCTCCACTTCATTTTTGAAGACCTATCTACAGACACCTTCAAAATTTCAGATCTATAGACACCCCATTTATAGACAATACATTTAGGTTTTATGAAAACAAACTATTTCAGTTCCATGTATAGGGAAACCCCCCTTATTTTTTTATTGCTTGATTTTTTTATTAAAAATCGTAAAGCTGTTCACAGAATACTTCTACATAGGTACCAAGTTTCAATTGTGTAGTCTTGACGTACTATAAGGGTTCCTTGTTTCTCTACGGAACCCTAAAAAGGACCTTTCATTTCAACGTGCCACAATGAGAAATTACCCGACTGTGTATTTTAACATAATGAGCCACATTATTCCACAATGCACTTTAAACTTTAAGCTTTTGCAAGATGGCGAGCGTTTCGTCCGAAAATCGATTAAAATCTCGCAGGTTTTATTGCATTTTAATAAGACAGTATTCAGTGCCGCGTGATTGAGACCCTGGAGGCGTGCATTTTGGTACAATGTAATGTCTGGTTAAGTTATTCTCTTTATAATGTAAAAGAAAACATCTTCAATTAAAGTGATATGCACAGATTTTGAGGTTTTTCTAGGCAACCTCTGACCAATTGTGCAATCTGTATCACAAGAGGTGTGGTGACCAATGAAATAAGTAATTGAACATATGAATATTTACGAATATTCTTACTGTGGAAATCATCGTGAGGAAACCTTCAAATCTCCATAGTTGCCCGCTGACTGAGAAAATTACTGACGTAATCAGGTGACCGTGAGTATGTGTGTACGGTATCAATTGGAAAAATCTATTATTATTATTTTCTTCTATTGGACCGTATTATTATTATTGTTTATGTATCTCTTTATTTTTCTCTCCAAGGAGGTTCTGTTACGGCACGGGTTTAAGTGCAAAGTGATGAGTGATGATGATATTGAGTTATTGATGCATAAGATTGATTGATGCAGATTCCCCATGAATTTGCGGATGATCCTGCGTGTTATTTTATTATTATTGTTATTATTATCAGCCTATAGCATCCCGCTGCTGGGCATAAGCTTCTTTTTCCCGTTTCCACGCTATTGGACCGTAAGATAAAGAAAAATATCTCCTGTTTTAAAGCAAATGGTGAAACATCAAAACGCACCTAATTTCAAGAAGGCTATTTGGGAGGTGTCAAAACCACTAAACTAAAGGAACTAAAGGCACTAAACTGACAACTCAAATCCGACAGCTCTTGCACGCTCGGTGACCACAGATTCCATTTTCACACACCATTTTAATTTGTTTGCCTAATAAAGGTTCGTGTCGCCTCCCAAGTCGCAGGAAAATATATTAAAACTAGCACGACTGTCTGTGCATACATTAGACTTCAACGGGGGAGAGAACTTGCTTATGAGGCAAATTCGGGAATAAATTCGTGTTCGAGCACACTGATTCCGGGATCCGTTCAGAGTAGTAAACGATCCCAATGTTCGCTTCAACTGATCCCGGGATCAGATAATACTAAGAATATATATAATTTCCGTGTCAACTGATCCCGTTCAACAGATACACGAAATATAGAATAATATTTTATCGATGCTGATTTCGAACAGCTAAGTAACTGTTGGTAAATTCCAAAGGATTAAATTATATCGTTAGTTTTCTTTTCTTTTACGACTTAGTGTAGCAAAACTCATTAATTTACTCTTCTCAAAGCTAGTTTTTAATTTATCCACCCAAAAGTTTTAGGATAAATCCCGAAATGTGTATGTGAATCAGTTTGCTACTTAATTATCATTTCCAGCGTACTCGCAGACGTACAAAAGATTCCGCTACATCAACCGATCAAAACCTTTCATATGTCCGCTCAGGGCGGCGTCGCAGGCGCGACTGGCCGCCGCTATCGTTCAAGCTGCGCGCGCGCTGCCTCGCCGCTGAGCGGGACGCCTGCGGGGGTGCGAGTGGTGCCGCCGACCGCCCCGCGCGAGCCATCCGGAAGCCTCGCTGAAACTGGACCGTTTTCTTTTCTTGTATTATTGAGATCGCCTCTCAAGTTCTGTTGTTGTCGCGCGCGGTACGCTCGCTGATAACGCGATGCCGCAGCGTGAGGCGCACGCGCATGCACGCTCCGCAGCTTAAAGCTTGCGCAAAACTTTATTAATTCACAAGTGATGGATTGGATATTTTACAAGTGTTTTTATAAACGCTAGTTTTGTCGGACTGTTTAGAATTTGCGTTTTGTTGATTTTTTTATGTGTTGATAACCGACAAGTGTTTGTTTGAATGAAAGTGATACCGCAGGATAGCCGTAACTATTGACTGTGCTAAACAACGAAAGTTACTGTAGTTTGTCAACTTTGAAGGATTTTACGCTTGAAGAACGTTACTGTATTTCTGTTAGTAAGTTTCAGTCGGTCACTGAAAATACTCGAAGAAATATTGGTGTGCGAAAGCTTCGTTGCTCAAGGTAGGTTTTTCTTTCCTTTATACCTTTTATGAATATTGTCCAAAAAAGCAGTTAAGGTCAATTTCAGCGTCATACGATTAACTCACTCTCGTAATTTAATAACTACTTATTTGTACTTCATAAAAAATACATACAGAAAACTTTTATTAGATAGACAATGGACGAAGACCAGCTTATCTGTAACAAGAGATTTATATTTATGAATTAATATAATGAATTACTAAATACTCTAAGACATTAAACTGCAAATATATGTTAAATGGAAAAAGAAGGTAACGAAACTATAGGTATATGTTAATAATAATTGAGAAGTAGGGAAATAAAAATTTGCATTATCACAATAAAAACAATAACAAATACTTAAAAACCTTTTACAAAAATTACTTACTTACTTACATTTCTACGCCTTAAACGACTTCAACTGCATTACTTATAAATAGCAGGTTTAAAACAGTTATCCTTCATTAGCAGCTTTCCCGATAAAACTCAATCATGTGAATGTACTTTCAGTGTCATTTGATCTTTCTATCATCAAATTATTTGTCAGTACTATATCAATCGCTGCTTCGGCATGTGAACGCAATAAACGCATAAACTGTAATTATTTGTGTCACCAAAATTGCAGTCTCCTACTTTTACACCATAACATTTAACTGGCCGTGTCTCAAACGCTAAAAAACATCCAAAGAAAGCTTACTAGGCTCGCAGACGACAAACAGATTACTATAAAAACAAAAAACTCAAGGCTATGAATTTCACCGTCATTTTCACTGGCTGGCGCACAGCTGGTAAAAAAGTAAAAAAAAACTAAACAACATTATTCGAGCCAGTAAACCAGAAAGTATTACTGCGGTATTAGTTACCGGCCGACGGCAAAGCCAATATTTTTTTATGAGAAGGTATTTATTGTTTTTTATTAAAGTTATAGTCATGAGCGCAGATGAATATCGGATGCTGCTTAAATAGTTTGTTACGTATGATAATATTGTTATGATTATGATTTGTGCGTTAATTAACGAGATAATTATATTTTAACTTGAATATTTGTAATTCGTGATTTCTTTATCGTACTCACATAAAATTATACAGATTGCTTAAGATAGAACAACATACAAAAAGGCGAGCATATCCCTAACAAGAGGTTTCTTCCAGCAAACAATATGATTTAATTTTGCTGTCTCTAATGCTTAAAATACTCATTAAAGGTCCAGAAGCAATGTAACCTTTTTTATTCAATACAAACCATTATAGTTACCTACGCAAAAAATACCTACCATAAATATATATGACTTCAAATCACTTTTGAGTTACTTTATGCAAAGAAAAAACTAAATGTTATGAAAGAAAATGATGTTAAATTAAACGTCCTTAGTCGTCCTACACATTTCGGCTTCCTTGTTGGAAGACTTCATATCGCCACTACCGCCAGATAATCTAGATCATAAAAAACCCACGCGAGAAGTTATCTGAAGATTCAGTATGTACTTACTTACACTTTTATGAGACTCAGCTGATATTGTTTGAGTGCAAATAAAATAAAACGAGTGCAGTAAAATAAAAAACAAATAAAAGATATATCATAAAAGACTATATAAAATACTGTCCCGGAACCGTGATGTCATTTATTTAATAAGTTTTTATTTTGTATTTTACTGTTTTCAATAAACGAAACGAAAAGGGCTGATCGCACGAAATGGCGGTCAATTGGGGAGGCATATGTCCAGCAGTGGACTCGAAAATGCTGAAGAAGAAGAAGACGAAGAATGCAACTTATAATCTCAAAAGACTAGACCCAAATTAAATTAACAGATAAACAAGATCTCTATGAAGGGTGTAATAGAACGACATGTCCCTTACAACCCACAAAAATATAATTACACCTTTCTGCTTCATTCTGTATAAACACATCTATTAAATTTGTGGAACAGAACAATAACTAAAATGTTTTAAAACAAAATAGTCAGTAATCTTTCACGTTGCTCTCGTTTTAAAATTATTTATTTAACTATAAAGTGGTGGATACATTAATAAATTCAAAACTAAAAACAGCAAACAGATAATACTTTAACTTAAAATACTTTAATTTGTAAACAATTTTTTGAAGAATATGTAGCGGCCACAGTAATTTTACATGTATTCGGGAAACCTTAAAAAGATACTATTTACAATGATTAGGTATCAATGAATATTGGAAAGTCAATCATACAATTTAAAAGCACTGGTTATTCAAGCTCTGTTTCGCATCAACCGCAACGATGAAAAGTGCTGCTACGACGATAATGCGATTTGCGAGTTTAAAGACTGGCTTTCAATTTTAGAAGCTTATAACATTTTTAAAGCTTCATTTTGTTTATTAAAATATTGGAAGGGGGCACCACTTTGAAAATTGAAGCCATATGCGATGAGATTTCTACGCTACTCTCGGTAACGAAGTAATCACTAATTGCCATGAAGTATCTCACATACAGTTGAATACAGGATACTAGTAGAGGTATTTCGTAATTTTATCATTTCTTTATCAAGGAGGTTTCAAAGAGACTCGTCGAAGCGTCAGGTGATTCTAGAGCTGGCACCTACCTCGCTCAGCGAATTAGCCTAGCGATACAGCGAGGTAATGGTGCCAGCATGTTGGGCACCCTGCCACTCAACGGCGTCGGTGACCTTAAGGATATTTTTTATTTAATTTAATTGTTTTTAGTAGTAAGTTAATTGTATATAAGTAGTATAATAAATATTTGGTTTTACCTGGAAAAAAAAACATTATTGTATTAATATCAAATAACACAGATATATTAAGCGCCGTTTTCAATAACCTATCTATCCTCAATCGGCCGATAGATAGGGTCAAATTTGACAATTTCCATAGCAAAACTGTCAAATCTATCTCTGATAATGAGAAAATCATAGATAGATAGGATATAGCAAATGGACGTAAGATAGAAAAGACATGTACAAAGGCAAGCTTAGATAATCAATAGATGGAGATCCAATAAGAGATTTCTA
This sequence comes from Argyresthia albistria, assembly GCA_963457715.1. NCBI lineage: Eukaryota > Metazoa > Arthropoda > Insecta > Lepidoptera > Argyresthiidae > Argyresthia > Argyresthia albistria. The sequence continues at coordinate 6,945,567 of OY735268.1, read as the reverse complement.
GGGCGAGTCTTCCGAGCAACGACGCACGTTACCTCTGCGTTGAAGGACCTAAGTTTATCCCAATTAAATAAATGGTCAAGTGCGAGTAGGACCGGTGAACCAGGGGGTTCCGACCACACTTGAAGTTTGTTACCTCGTAACTGTTGTAATTAGGATTCGACATAAAAATAAATAAAAGTATGATGTCATCCATATAAAACAAATTACTATTTTTTTAAGAAAGACAGATATTTACAGTTTTGAGATTTTTCCCTGTATTTGTGCTTTATGTATAAGTATTGTTCTATATTTGCGCTTTTTGCCAAATTTCATGATTCTAGGTAAACGGGAAGTAAATTTAAGTTAAGTCCATTGCGATTAGTATGAAAATCCAACAATTTTACAGCTTTAACGGCCGTAGCGTTTCTTGCGTTGACCTAGAAGGTTGTGGTCTAAGATCCGAAGAGAGCTCAACCTTCACCCATCTCTTACTGCGATGAAACTTGGTTTTTATCAAATTTTGTATTCTAGAAAATACATCGCGAGTGGGTTGCCTAGCAAAATCTTGGCAAGGCTGATTAATTAATTAACGGTCAAGTACGAGTAAGATTCACGTACTAAGGGTTCCGATCACACTACCTCTCGTAACTGGTGCAATTAAGTAACTACATAAAAATGCAAGTATAATGTCATCCATGTAAACAAAATTACGGCATAAACGGTCAAAGCGTTTGATTACGTTGACCTAGAAGGTTTCTTTCACAGCTTTAATAAACTACCTATAGACCTGAGTAATTGGTATAAATTTTAGTTTATACGTTTACCCGTTCTCGATAAAAAAGGTCTTGACAGATGGACAGACAGACAGGCAGAGGGAAAATGAAGTGATTCTATAAAGGTTCTTCTTTTTCTCCTTTTTAGGATCAGAACCCTAAAAATTTTAATAGACTGCGCAATTGCGCATGCGTTAAATCACACATTGGGTCAGAGGTTCCATAATGTTTTCAGAGTCTCCTCTGCTACCCCGTAGTCACCTTGTAACCAGAGCAACTCCTAGTAACAAATATCTGAAAAAAAATCTAAACTAATTAGATACTGATATACGTGCAAATAGAAACAAATCTGACATAAAACCCTAAAAAATATATCCCACCCACCTCCTTTGACCGAAATTGCTGCGTCATCCGTGCTATTTGGAGTAGTTGTACAAAAAATAATTAGACATTTTACTTTCACTGGTATTGTTAAATAGGCGCGTAGAGTTAAGTAACGGTTAGATGTGGACGCGGTCGCTTAGCAACCGAACGATTCCCGTTTTGTATTGCTTTATATTACTTTGTATTCGGAACAGGAATGGATCATAATTATCAACGTACTGCTTTGGATCAGATACCCATAGACCGAGCGAGCTCCTTGTTCTAGTGGGTTTCACATTTGCTTCTTACGCAGGAGATGCAGGCTTGATCCTGACCATACAAGAGACAGACAGACATCAGAGACAACACATTTTTAAGCACATTTTTCGGATGCTGACATAATTGAAAACTTCATTTTATATGTTACCGGCAAAGTCATTGGCCCGCGATTTTCAACCTATCCAGATCGAGATAAAGTTTAAAACCTATAAAAAACAGGTAAAAAGATCTGGGTCTTTTGTGGACGTTGGACGAGCCAGGTAACTATTCTATAGGTATTGCATTGAGCAAGCTCCCTGTCACAAAAAGTGGGCACTATTTTTCCTTTGTTACCCTATAAAAGGCGTCACCCTGTGTTATGATGTCTTCCAACAGGCCTGATTTCTCTAATGCCTATGCATCTGCATCATCTAAACGCATAGGTACTTATTGCCTACATACATTAGCTCGAGTAGGTGTGACTGCAAATGATCGGTTTTGGAACGCTCGTCGGATTTGCATTTAATTGTCTACCCCATCTTAATAATCTGTGCCAGTACAGGCTGTTGACAACCCGTATGTCACTCTATTTTCAACATTATTCTTGAGTAGTAAGGCAGCAACGTTGATTAACGTTGAATAATTGCTGTACGTGAAGCGATTTATCACTCTTCCCGAAGGCTTCCTTTTGATATTGGATGGTGTTTTGGTATATAAGGAGGTAGAAATTAATTACATCTTGGTCTGTGTAATAAAGTTAATAAAGTAATTCTTAAGTTAGGTATTGTTTTATATCATGGTTGCGTTTCTAAGCCCGTCGAATTTTAGTGTTTACTGATTACTCAATAGCAATATACTTTAACTACATTTATTATAACAAGCACATATTTTTCTGATTACTGTCTGTTCTTATCAACTTGTTGCCATGTCATGCAGGACATAATAATTTAATGCCCTGCCCCAATATTAAACGAAATATCCGAATCTCATAGTCTACGAATATATACTTTAGATTTCAGTTCGGAAATCCGAGACCAGAGAAACAAATGGATTTCGTCTGGCTGCAGCAGACATGAATCTCGATGCAGATCATAAATAAATTTCGATCAACTGCTTTTCTCTATCTGTCTCATTTTAACCCCTACAAGTATATAAGACGGACAGGGACAAAACACCCAATGGAGTATCAATGTCAGTTTTCGCAAGAGCATTTTCATCAGACATAGACAGAGTTCACTGATATAAAATTCAAGGAGCATTACTCTAGATGAAATTCAAATTATTAAAAAAATGCAAGGTACTGACGTCTCACATAATTTTCAGATTCATTTTCATAATGTGCAGCCGAAACGGTGAGGTCAGTCTGTATCATACAAAGTCTGAGGATTTCTTGGTAGTCGTTTGAGTTAGCCACATGGATACATTGCGCCGTACAAAATGTATAACTAATAAATAAGTCATAATAAATAAATAATAATATAATAAGTAGTCAGAAGAAAGATAATCAAATTAGATCAACATTTATATTACAGTGCCTTCTATTCATAGAAATCTGTTTAATTAAGTGCGCAGTTGTAACATGTACATATTTGTTCAATAAAACAAATAGGTTCGCCTTTCTCCGCTTGCTTGCGGACATCCGTTTTACATATTAGAACCAAGGATGTCGTTGCCTTGGGCTATCTTTTATGATTAATATATTATTAAGAAGAAGCACTTCGGAAAGTCATTAAGGCTATTTAATGATAGGAATTAGCTTCGTTCCTTTTTGACGCCCAAGGGTTTGTAAAGACCTATTGTAATTTAAAAACTCAGTTAAACTGGTAAATGAACTTGCACAGAGAACGGACAATATAAAATAATATATATAGGGATATTCCTCGTTGAAAAACTACACCTTCATGAATTCCGTTGTTTTTAGATTACGCGCAACACTGCAATTCACGACAAATATATAGTTGTATTGACACCGTACAGTATAAATATAATAAACCAAATTGGGTTTTCAAAAAACATGCATTGCAAGAACAATTGAAAAATTTTAGAACTGTGCCTTAATCGTAGTGAAGATGTAGCCGATCGATAGCACTAGAGAAAACGGCGGTTGCTCCCTGTAAGGAGATCAGTTGATATTGATAACTGATCACTCGGTTCCGTTTTAGAACAGTTTACTATACTGCTCTATTGAATACTATTATGATGGTGAGATCTATGGAAGATTATGTACGGAGAGCTTTATAATTTGGATTAGCTTATCCCGCTGCTTTTGTAGAGCATGGCTTCCAAGAATCACTAGTTTTGCTTCATAGAATACTCGTAGCAAGAATAAATCAGGATTTTACGATGCACACGATGTAATTACCAGATATATTTGGAAGTGTTATACTGGACATAATTATGAGTAATTTTTGTATGTTTTCACTCGATGGATGATACAGTATATGTTATACTGCAAGACCTTGTTACAATTGTAAATGTAGCCCATTGATGTCCCCACCGAGAGGCACAGGCCTTTACCCGGACACGGGTAATATTGAGCCATACTCCACCACGCTGGCTCTGTGCGGGTTGGTGGAGGGGTTTTACGACTACTACATTAGTATGTAAGTAGTAATTGTAGCGGGGATCTACAGTTTAACGTGCCATCTGGAACACGGAGCGTTCCGATAAATGTACTTAAGACAAATTAATTGTCTCACTGGTACATGGTCAGCATCGGGATCGAACCTGCACCTCCTGCGTGAGAAGCAAGCGTGAAACCCACTAGACCACGGAGCTCCGTGGTCTAGTGTCGTCCTTGTTACATTTACCGATAGTTAATGCAGTTTGTTAGTTAAACTACTCTAAGAACAGTTTTTCTTTAACTTTCCAAATTGCATATGTATGGACATTACTAATGTAAGGTGTTTCTTTGACTCACCTTGACAAAAAATAGAACAAGGAATGATAACCCATGGTCAAGAGTAATCCACTATCGACCTCACAAAATGCAACTCTATTGTAAAACGAGGAAGAGTCTAACTCACATCGACAGGACAATGTCTAGAATTCAAGACTTTCAGACGTTTCGAGATCTAACCCGACTGAGGATGACCTCACTGCTGCATAATTCATTATAAATATATTTGCGTGTAAAGATCTACATTTTCGTATCTCTAAGTCTAGATTCATTTGTTGAATAAGTAGATAAGATAGATCATCCTCCTTTTGAGTTTCCGTATGTTGACGCTAGGTGCGCTGTTGGTTGTTGGCCTTTGGCTTGCTACGAAAATGTAATTCAGGTCGTTTGAATAAAGTAAATAAAGTAAATAAATTATAAAGAAATCTAACAGAGTTTCGTTGAAATATTGCTGAATCTTAACATCATTCACGTACATTTCGGTAATAAATCGTTCCCAACTCCGAGAGTTCTTTCAGCTGTGTACAATGATTCGCAAATATGCCACATCATATCTGTTTCACACACTTGAGATAGCGCTCAGAGCTGAGAGTTGTTTATTATTACGAACCTTAGGACCGGTTTCTGAATTGAGAAATTCACTAATATTATGCTTAAGTATCGTGTTGTCACGTTCTTTTTTGTAACAACTGCAGAGACAGAACGATACTTAAGTACTAAATCAATGAAATTCTCAATTCAGACCACCGGCCCATAGTCCTCGGAAATATTTTCAGATAAACGTAAAATGTGCACTTTCACTAGTCCCGCTCTCAGTATACTTGGTTTGTCCTCCCAAAAGGAAGCCGAACACCTGGATTATTCAAACACTACAATACAGTTAACAAAACAATAGTCTTAGCTCCTAATTAGGTATACCCTGTTAGGACTACATATCTACTAAATACTGCTACGCAAACCCGTAGCTATCTCGCACCAATTATCTAGGTGGCCTTATTAAACACCCATAGTGTACGTTCACATAGTTTTTAGTAGCAAAACAAAAAGATCTGCCATTATCTGTATGTGTCGTACGTCTGCCATGCGCAGGAGTTGCATCACCCACGCAGTTTTACAAGATGGCAATCGGGTGCATGAGAATACCATTGTGTTGCCATATGAACGTTCACACACATTAATGTTGACATTAGGGCCAATATTTATTCCTTCGCGGTTTATTGCGGTGTTTTTTCTGTCATAAAATGATCAGTTTCATCAGGAGATAATTAGATAGATTTATATTTATTATTACAAGTCCAAAACATGGGAAGTGAATACGTCGCGTCGGAAATATTATGATGTGAGCAAATAAATATATTTATGACCATTACGTGCGTAAGGTTGCTACGGTTCGGGCGCGCGGTTCATAAATCAGAGTTTTGATCATGCGCCGATTGCGGTGCAAAACGGAGCGCATGGTAGTAACAATTCACTTGCGATTTCATCGATTCACGAAATCGGTTCCTCAGTGAGCGTTATCATGATTCCGCACAATAAAAACTCGATATTCCCATCGAGACACGAAATCACGAAAAATTATTTCTCTTGCGTAACTGCCGAACCTCTAATTGGCGGCACCGATTATCTGAACAGTAAGATGGCGTTTGCAATACGTTCGGTAATAAATGGAATTACACTTACAACAGATTTAACAAAGCAATTAATCAGATCACAGAAAAAATGCCGTGTCAATTTGCGATATTTAAAATAATTAAAACTTTATTGATAAGTGGGTGCGCGATAAAATTATCAGGTTTGGGGGTTGACATTTCGTTTCGATAACCGGTAAAGAATGGTTATTTTCTCGCAGTAAACGAAAATCATGAGCAAGTTGATTACAATATTTTCTTTTTGATTTCGAATTATTGATACACAAAATCCATCCATGAACCTTGAAGACCTTATCATATAAGGCGGGCCAAATAATTGGCCTCCATAAAATAAAGCTTATATTTTCCAAAGTGTTATTTGTTTAAGATATGAAGCTCTAAAGCGTTTTCGTCTAAGTATTTTTGTTTTCTTTCGTCAATAGCACTGCTACTTCGCGTAGTTGCAACTACAGTTCGAATTTCTTCGCGAGCTTGTCAAATGTTTTTGCTTCACAGCAATTAGCCTGTAATTCAGTGTTAGACTTGAATTTATGGAAGCGGCATTACGAAGTTTTCCTATGTAACTCTCACTATTGCACATAAACTGGTACCAAGTACATGGCTGCCAGTACTTGAGAATTAATGCGTTAGAAAAGAAAAAAACGTCGAACCGCCTAATTACAATATCAATGGTTGTAGGACTCTGCAACAGTCTATTTTGAATCAGTTTATCTACAGGCGCTCTATCAATGTTAGTCCAATCGCTGTCGCATGACAACTTACAGTAAAGCTTGTCTGTACTTTGTATCATTTCATCAATACCACAAGAGCGATAAAACCTTCAAATGAAATCGAACACAAGTCCTACACCTGTGGAATGCTCCTATCAAAAACCGTAACAATGGATACAGCAAAAAATATCCCACGGCACATAATAATGAATAGTTAACGACGAAAACTAGGTGAATCTTTGTGCAATAGTTCTAGTGTCTTTGAAAAGAAATATGATCATTTTCAATTTCATAATCTTTCCCACACACGCTGACGTATGAATGGGCTGAGGGTCAATTCTGACTACTATGATGGCGGTAGATGCACGGCTACAAACAGTGAACTTCATGTATTTAGCAGACTATGTGATTCTATCATACTTGTCATCATTACTGCTTGTTACAGCCCTCCTAAGTTTATGATAGATACAATCCCTACTCAAACTTATACCTATAAGGTTATTTCAAAACCTGTCAACAAAAACACGTCGTGTTTCTCTGCCTATTTTCTCAACACATTTTGCACCATTCCCCAAGAAGACGGGCAAATAAGGGGTAATCTAAAACAGATTTTCTGTCATTTGACACGTGCTCATTACTAGAGGACACACCACCAATTACTCCGTTGTTGTATTGCTTTAATGAATATTATCATCAGCCCAGTCATCAGGTGTGTGAAATGTCCACAACATAATATTGCTTTGAAGATTTCACTTACGATTACCCCTCTGTTCACAAATTCAAATCGACCGAGAACAGTGAAAAGCTGCTAGTTTTCCTACGTGGGAATCATTCCCACGTGATCTAACCAAATTCTTCATTTTGTCAAAACTATAAAATTAAATAAATATCAAGGTAGCAGGACAATATGGTCAGTAAAGAAAAATTGGTTGAATACGAGTTGGACTACAAAAATACAGGGTTCATCATATTATCATCGTAAAATTAAAATATTACAGCACGCTTAAGTTTTACTTTCGTATAGTTCACTATTTAAGGCTGTAGCGGCAACAAAAATTACATATGCTGTGAAAATTTAAACTTTCTATTACGATTCATAAAATACAACCCGAAGTGCAGACAGCGGTGTGCAGTAATAGGATCTCCTTTTGCACTCTTCAGGTATCGTACCCTAAAAACAAACTCTCTATGCCACACCCACCTGACCTGACCAAACTAGTTGAATGTCAAAGCAAATCAGCACATACGAGTATTACCTTAGTTATCTACAAAAGCAATATTGCACAACACGCATCTTGACATTCGTTTTTGTTCATTCTTCCCATACATTCAAGAATCGTGCGAACCGTTCCCACCAAGCCCATAGTGTAAGGTATCGCATACACCGACTGAACTCTTTATGCTACACTAATTTACGCTTTATGTTATTAATAATACGGTATACCTAACTGAACAATACAGATGGTGAATTAGTGTGCTCACCCGACCGCCTAAACACTGATTAAAAGATAGCACTCGATTAGCGGACTAATACGTACAGCAAGAATGATACGTATTTGGTGTAAGTACCTATCTAAGAGAATAATTAGACGTTTTGCGTTTATAGTTTATAAAACTTACTATGTGCAAAATTGCTTTCCGTATTTAGATTTTCTGTTATTCACCGGATGAAGAAGCAATAAACATTGCCAAAATAACAATCTTCAAATAAATTAATGATGTGTTGCGATATTAATCAATCCAAAAGCTCGATAATAAGGTAATCAAGTACGAAACTCATAAAAGTCTGAATCACTTCCTCTAAATTAATTATATGGAAAAAAAATATTTATAAGAGTTTTGGATAAAATCTTACATATTTGCCTCGAGGTGTTTTACCAGGCGCAAGTTCATAAAACCTTTTATCATGCCTTTAATGAATGTTATCATTATATAATATGTTATCACTTCGGCCAATTAAATTAGAAACATCATTTTAGTATTAGGCAGCAACGGTAATCGTTCATTTTGTAATGAACAACATATGTAGTAGGCAGGATTTAACTAAATTTATCGATGCTCTTACAAAAACCAATCAGGGTAGGCGTGTCCTATAGTAATTATTTCTTAACACCACTTCTTGGAGTCAGCTACCGAAAATACGCAATTAGGCATTTCCTCTCCGTCTAATGGCATCAATCGTTGAACGGTTAACTAGTTATTCAAATTGACGAAATTAACACGAGAGCGTCTAACATAACTTCATTCCATTAGCACTTAAAAGGTATGTACATTCGAATAAAAACACACCGTTTTACACTTTATTTAGAACTCTACTCCGCGAGGATATGTTTGAATAGTGGTGGAGTCTTTGTCCTACTGTACATTTATAAGATTTATAGAACTCTGTGAATGGAGCCACCGGTTGAAGATGTTTATTGTTAAGTGTAATAAATCAATTCAAAACGTTATACTATTGAGTCGTGCATTGAAAAGTGGCGGTTGAAATGATAGCCTAAAGCCAAAGTATAACAAATAAGCTGACGATGAAATATATTTTTTATTCTAACTACCTAAAATGATCCATTTTGCTCTGCTGCCTATTTTCAACTGAGATCTTTCAAATTGACCCATATCCTTTAATTACTAATGAGAAGCACATAAACAACATCGACTTTCTGTTACCAATTATAATACGCGACAATCAAAGACTTATCAATTGATCTTAACGAAGACATGTCAAGGGAACAGCGAATGTGAATCGACACACATCACGATCGTCAAATATAAAATACCTACCTCTTGTTTACCGACCTCGTAATGGATAGCTCCGGTAAATGCCAACTTACGCTTGAAATTGTAAAGAAACTTTCTGTGCCTCTGTACGACATACACCAAGCTGTTTGAAAGTGTTCGTGCAAGCACGATCAAAAAAGAAGCAACAACCGCTTCCCCTAGAAAGTTCCAAACCAATTGTCCGCCGGGATGATTATCTTGTACTAAAATTCAATTTGTACACGAATTAATCGAACACTGACATTTAGCATTCGAAAACTAATCACCAAAGTTGGACCACTTCGAGCTAATCTCCGAAGATCTTCGACTGGTCTGTCTGACGTTCATCCGCTGACTCGGCGGACGAGGCGTCAATGTGCGCAGACGCAGAGCCGGATGTTGACATCCCCGAATGTTGTCATCACTTTGACAGCTGGTCTGACATCCGACATTCATCGACGAAACCCACGCGACAAAAGGAGAGCAACTGTTTGTAAACGTTGCAAGCAGTTACCCTTGGCTACGTCTAATGCCACAAAGACCCGCATTTGCTGTGTCATTTTGCACTGGATGCGTTTTGTACTTATGATGATTGTGATTCGCAATATCAAGAGACTGAGAAGTTATTTAGAGCAAATTAAAACGCAATTTAAATTCAGCTTATGTGTTCTTTCGACATCGAAATTGCTCGTCATTAGCGAGGCTGAAATGTCACAGAACAATGCTAGAAACTAATACCACTCGAACTATTGTCGCAGAACGCTCGAAGGCCGTACGTGATCGCATTTCCACAGATATTAGAACTGAAAACGGTCACGCAATAACAAATATAATGCACTCAAATGCCCCGATACTATTAAAATACTACATGCGGTTTTCATAACCTCGGATACCGCCGCGAGCCCTCAGTAACCTCATCGCCTAAAAACTAATTCAATCTATCGGATCGAACAATGGCGCAGTATTTTGTTTGCAAGCGGCATCTAAGAGCGAAACACACTACCTATTACAACACAATGAGTGTTCACTTTCGTTCAGCCAATAAGCGGCGAGGAGGACTCAGCACGTGTCAGTCTGAAGCCGCGGGGGTCAGAAGTCACCGAGACTTGCGCCTCAGCGCAGACTCGGAATGCCCTCGAGTCACCGGGAGCGCGTGCGCGGCCATTGTTAGTCGACGCTGATGAAACCGGCCCCCTGTATCGAACATCATAAACAAGGCTAGAAGAACAATGATGTGTAAGTCGCATCCAAAGCCTCCGTAAAGAATGAGCGCACGATAATGCTGGGTATTTTTAGCTGTCCACGAATGGGATCAATGTTAGATTTATGATCTGTTTCAGAGTTTGTATGAGCTTATTTGGCCATGTCTGTTTCAATACAGACTGTCAATGCAGCAAGCATTTACTTCGTCACGTCATGTAAATATCTATACAATACAATGACATCCATATTTATAATATGTAATATTGTATGTAAAGGAGACCTACGAGTCAAAACATATCCAGGTGCTTCCTCGTCGATTTCTTCAAGATTCTTCGCAAATCTCTGTATCCATTTGAACAGCATTGTACATGCAGATTGGCGACAATACTTGATTCTGTCAAGTCCGTCGCTTTGCCCTGAGATAGCGTCGCGTGCAATGTCCACGGACGGCAAGTATGGCTGTAGATAAAGTAAGTGAAGTAGACATGACACTAGTTAAGGAGATATTGTGTGGTATTGTCCTGTATCTGTAACATTCGCTAACAATGTGACTTTTGTTAGGTGTCTGTGCACTTACGCAGGCATAAAATGTATAGTTATACCGTTTTGTCTGTCATATTGTTGTTATAAATAAAATTTAAATCCATATTTTTGTCTTTTAACAGTAGTGTTGTATTGCTCATTATAGAAATCAACTTTTTTATGAGTATGAACGTACCAAGTTTATCATTCACCATATTACAAGCGTGAAAATATTTCAGGACAACAATCACAAGGCAAGTCTATCCGACCACACAATAAACATACAACTCTTTGACACCGGAATCTCAGCAAGTCAACGCGTCTAGATACTAGATACCCAGTCCGAGTCAACAATATTGTTTCATATCACCACAGCATTCCATGTCATGTACTGTCTGTATAATATTTCCTCATTGACAGAGCCTAATAAATCGACGTTGGCGTCGCGGGCCGGGCGTGAAAGATGAAGTGCCAGTTTAACATACAATGAGCTTTTGAGCTTGTGAGCTTGCACTCTGGCGCAACGAGCCGGCATATGGACGAGGGGCGAGTAGGCTGTGTTTGGGCAAGTGGAGTAACATGCGTGCATTCAAGGCAGTACTCTTAGAACGTGTAGCCAGAGCTTCTGATAACATATAAGGATTCCAGGAGACAAGTTGCTAGTAGCTATGCTTAAACTCTTATTAGAACTCTACGCAACGTTTGTAAAGGAAAAATGCAGATTTTTTCCAACCCAGTGCATTCTATTCATTTACTGGATCTTTATCACTTAGATATCCTATTTACTTACCGTTATACATATAATTACATTACAACAGCTGGTTGTATACCTAGTTTCAAAGACTGTATGATTTTTTCCTTCAATGCTTAGATTATTTAATACAGTGAACTTGAAACTCCACTCGCCTCATCCGAACAAGGCACGAAGCTAGTCAATAAACGGCCAAGGTGTGTCCCCCGCACCAAATAACGCAGGTTATGTTTATAATAATAGCAGGCACAGTGGAGAGCACTAGGCCCTATCTGAGGACCGAGTGATGGATATCGCATTCCTTTTCACATCTCTAGTACTCGTAGGTAGAGACAGCTAAAGATAAGATGCGCATGCGTGCAGGCGCAGACGCAATAGCAGAGAACCTTTACAACAATATTATCTCGATTTGACGGTACCTAGTGTTAAGGTTGAGGCTATGATTCCCAAGTTTAAAGTCCCGGGATCGAATCCCAGCTGGGGAGTAAGGAAATTTAACCCCTGGTCTTTTTCGTGTATGAATATGGAAATAAATTACTGAATTACATATTCAAAACAAAACATTTTGTCAAAGAATTCAAAGAATATTGTTGTTTGTTATTAAATTCTCGATCGATGGACATAATATGTGTACGCGAAAAATGCGACATTTTAGGGAATTTCAACTTTAGGTACCTACCTACCAAGTTTCGATGTTCTTTACATGTTTTTTAGATCTCTGTTTTTAGTTCTCGCAACACAGTATATTTTAGTGTTGATCCAAAAGCAATCTTATATTCCTGTATGTGTTAATAAAGTTTTGTTATGTTCATTTCACAAGTCTCACCTTTTCAAATCAATGGCTACACAAGCAAAAACCCATTAGTCAAAACAAAAAAATCTATCATTCGAACGAGGCTAATTAATTGAAACGCTTCACTAACAAACGCCCTGAGCAATGCAATGGAGAACCAATTACAGTTGTCAAAACATCACCTTGAAAGCTCAAAGAACATACTGTGTTACAATTGCGTGGTGTTGGATTGATTATAAGAGTTTCGGCCAAAGCCGAACCCTTTTTGTGTTAATGTTTTTTTTTTTAAATTTTAATTATAAACCATAATATAATACATATTCATTTGCAAGAACCACAAAAAGCCATGAATATAAGTACTGCATTCTTCTCTTCGGGCTGCGTTATATTTCAGTAGGTACCCGTTTCATACAGTACTACCGAAGTTAAGTAATTTTTCCTTTCCAAATATTTAAGATTCCCTGAAAGACCACGATCTTTTGTTCTGTTTTTTCATAAGTCTTGAACTTGTCTCGATGTTTTTCTTGTCTTGATGTGGGTAGGTTGAAAATCGCGGGCTGTGGACTTTGAATGGACCAGCTAGTAGCTTATGAATACGGGCCTACTATTCATATACATGCTTGAAAAAAAGAAGCATTCAGAAGCACGGGAATCAGCTAAACCGGCATACATATTAAAATAGTATGCTAATTCTGCTAACTCTACCTTTCCTTGCGAACCAATCATCGGACAAAGCCGAAAAAGGCCGAAAGACGAAGCTGCGATCAAACATAACAAAGTAGGCTTCAACTTAAAGTTACAATAATGGTTCTATTGTTGCATAAAGAGTTACAGATAGATGCGAGATTGCAGATAGTATCTAGTGTCATGCGAAAATGCAAATATTACCTGCTATTGTTATAATTAGTGTACAAATTGCGAGAAATGCGAGCATCTTTATGTTTGTGAAGTGTAATGTCTTTTGCTTTTTGTAAAAAAAATGTTCTTAACATTAATTAAGGTTTATGTTGGTATCGCCAATAACTGAATTTTATATTAGTAGTCTGTCCGTCTGTCCGTCTGTCCGTCTGTCCGTCTGTCCGTCTGTCCGTCTGTCCGTCTGTCCGTCTGTCCGTCTGTCCGTCTGTCCGTCTGTCCGTCTGTCCGTCTGTCCGTCTGTCCATCTGTCAGTCTGTCCGTCTGTCCGTCTGTCCGTCTGTCCGTCTGTCCGTCTGTCCATCTGTCCGTCTGTCCGTCTGTCCGTCTGTCCGTCTGTCCGTCTGTCCGTCTGTCCGTCTGTCCGTTTGTCCGTCCGTATGTCACAGCAACTTTATTCCGAAACTATAAAGACTACACAATTGATACAATGTAGATGTTTTCTGTGAACCACTTTACGATTTTAATACAAAAATAAAAAAAAAAACTAACGGGCCTCACCATACATGGAACTGAAACCAAAAAATTTTTTTTCTTCAAACCTATAAGTGTGGGGTGTTAATAGGTAGGTCTTTAAAAATGACGTAGAGGTTTTTGAAACAATTTTTCCTTAAAGGAGTCGGACCCTTCCAAAGTGGAAAAAAAGTGAAAAATAAAATCAAAAATAAAATCAATCAAAATAAAGTTTATATATAAGACATTTATTAAAAAACGCAAAGATAACTTTGTCATTTATACAAACACTAAGAAAAACAAAGTAATTATTTGCTGGTGAAGAATGATAGTTATATTTGGGCTTGGTGATTCAGCTGTATTATGATCATGCTACTACGGAACCCTTCATGGGCGAGTCCAACTCGCACTTGGCCACTTTTTTACATACAGTATCACACTACCATGTAATTTCTGAAACATTTCAATTGTAAAATCATCAAACAGATGCAAGCGATTAAATATGGAATGAAATACTACCGTAACCAAATCATTTCAGTGATACTCAAGGTTCTTCCAACCATAAGAAATTATCCAAGATAGAAATTCCAACACTGTTCATGTTTCTCTTCTCAAATGGTTTTATGTATTATGATTCAGAACACCACCGTTCATGATTTGTGATATTTTTATGGTATACTACGGACAGTACATAACATTTTAATCGTTTCCGAGACATAAACTAAGCTATTTGTAATACAAATGCATCGACGACGAAGATACATGCGGCAGTAAAAAGAAGAGATAGGTACACCTCTGCAGAAAAAAAAACTAGCACACTATTTCAATTACGTGCGCGCGCGACGGTTCGCCATCTGGCGGCGGCTTGGGAAAGCTTAACGCCTAAGCAAACGGCTAGCAATATCGCAAATGGTGTTCTGACGCTTAATAGGGTTGAAATTAAGTGCTGTTTATGAGTTATTTGAGTTAAGTGAAGTCCTCCTTCTATCATCATCATCATCCTCAGCCCACATCGACCCACTGCTGGGCATAGGCCTCTTCTCTATAGCGCCAATCTTCCCGGTCCTGTGCCAATCGCACCCAGTGCGATCCCGACGACTTGACAATATCGTCGGACCATCGGGCCGGTGGTCTGCCTACTGGCCTTATCGCTCCCCGTGGCCACCACTCCGTGACTGCTTAGGTCCACTGTCCGTCGTCCCGTCTAGCCAACCCTCCTTTTATAGGAAAATATTTCCTATTGTTCTGAAATAAACTTATTAATTTGATGATTTTTTACAATTTACTTACTTTTATCTTGCCGATAGTTAAAAACACTCTTCTTCTTCATAAATGGCGTGCTTAACTCTTTTGAGGCTAGTTTTACCAGTGTCAAGTGTGTTTGAAAAATCACCATTTGTTCAGGATCTTTCCCCAGAACCTGATATGCTACTTCAATACGCATTCATGCTTACACCTTTTTTCCAGAAGACAGGTAGGCCGAGACATACTATGCGCCGTT
Source organism: Argyresthia albistria (assembly GCA_963457715.1). Taxonomy (NCBI): domain Eukaryota; kingdom Metazoa; phylum Arthropoda; class Insecta; order Lepidoptera; family Argyresthiidae; genus Argyresthia; species Argyresthia albistria. Next base: position 6,930,044 of record OY735268.1, on the reverse strand, counting down.
ATGGACTCGTGCCGAAAAACGGCGCAACGTAACATGCGCCTGTTTCATACAAACTTTATGAACGAACATAATCTCACTGGAACATCGTGATAATCGTCCGTTACGCTAATAACCCGTTCCTCACGAGTTTTATTTGTATTTAAGTTTGACAGAAACGGATTGTACTTATTTTTGCATTGGTTTTTTACTGGCCATATTCGGGTGGAAATCCTTTCGTGAATTGAGCAAGCTTTACTTATAATAACTACGTAACTAAATAACCACATATTCCTTTTTGGGGTACCGTACCCGAAGGGTGCCAAACGGGACCCAATTACTAAGCTTACGCAGTCCGTCCGTCTGTCCTTCCGTGTGTCCGTCTGTCTGTCCGTCAGAGGGTCCTATAGCACGAACCGTTATAGCTTTAAAGTTGAAATTTTCACAGAATGTGTATATCTTTTGCCACAGCAACAAATACTGAAATATGAGAGATATTACAAAGGGGGTCCCCATTACAAGAGCTCGTGCCCGACGTGCCAAAACAATGGCCCCGTACTGTACTAAGTCCGTCATAAAAAAAATGCCACAAACACAAATAACCGGCCAAGTGCGAGTCGGACTCGCGCACGAAGGGTTCCGTACCATTATCTATATAAAAAAACCGCAAAAAAAATGTATGGGAGCCCCCCTAAATATTAATTTTGAATTTATATTGACATCTAGTAATTAGACATTTTGTTTCAGTAAATCTGATTTTTAATTGATGAATTTTGAATTTTTAATGACATTTAGTTATTTGACATTTTGTTTCAGTTATCTGATTTTTAATTGATAATTTTGAATTTATATTGACATTTAGTAACTTGACATTCTGTTTCAGTTTCATTAATTTTGTATATATATGTATTAATGGATAATTTATCGATTTAATTAATTTATGTAATTTGTAATATATTCTCTTAGATAAGAATAATGTTATTGCCTACCTACTATGGATCCTGTATCTGATAATAAATGAATAAAAATATTAATTTAATTATTTATTTTTTAAGTAAATAATATACTCAATATATTGTGAACATTTTAAGCGTCTACCTGCTACCATTATCAATATCGAGCAAAAATTAGCAAAAAAATCACGTTTGTTGTATGGGAGCCCCCCTTAATATTAAATTTCTTTTGATTTTTAGTATGTTATAGCGGCAACAGAAACACATCATCTGTGAAAATTTCAACTGTCTAGCTACCACGGTTCATGAGATACAGCCTGGTGACAGACAGACGGACGGACGGACGGACAGACAGCGAAGTCTCAGTAACAGGGTCCCGTTTGGCACCCTTTGGGTACGGAACCCTAAATAAGCAACCGACGTGACATTCTTATGCAAAGAACGATACAAATCACAATAAGAGTACTTTCCCAAGGGCAGCCATTAGCCTCAATCACCAAAGGACATAATTGACCTTCGATTCGAAATGACGAGTGATAAAATCATACGACTCTCGATGCAAGAACATATCTCGATCTCTCGATGATTGTGTCAACTATGACAAGGTGTATGACAGGTGAGGTCGCTCCCTCATAGCTTTCGATTTTAAGTGATATGAGTAATCTCGAAGACGACGGTTTCAGGTTTTTTGTGACGAAACGCACGGGTGGTCGCTTTTGTTGTGATGCGGAAGAAATCATAGCGCATTACTGAGTAAGTTCCTGCGGTTTTAAGGCTTTGTCGCACCAATATTATGAGTCGGTAGCGTGGTGAGGCCTTGTGTCAAATCACAGATACTATAATATTATACTAATAGTCAAATGTATAGTCAAATACCACCACACTGCCACAACAGCGTGGGCCCCCTTTCCAACCGCCGACCTCTAAAGGTGGAAACTTACTAACGTTACGAGGTGTAATGTAACATGTTAGACAGCGAACATTCATGCAGTCAGTACATAGTATTACGGGAAAACCAGCGAGCAACGAAAATGAACTGCTCCTGCTTGATGCGTGACATGCTCGATGCGAATGAAAGATTACACCTCGTAACCTTGGTCAGTTTCCACCTTTAGTGAGACATGCAACATAGAGTTTCTTATACTTGACAGCCATTCCTCTACCAACCCACTATGTGCCAAAGCCTTTAGATATTTTCATAGAAGCTTAGGCCCGTATTAATAAACCGCTATCAGCTCTGAAGCTGAGAGTCCTTCTGGCAGTTACAGAATAGCTTAGCTGTATTGTATTGTATTGTATTTATTTATTCATAAATTATTATTTTACATGTCATTTTGTATTTAAATATGTGTACTTATTTAAAAGCTATACAACTTATGACCAGAAATAAATACACTTATAGATATTCCGACCAAACTCAGCACCCAAAAAGTTGCAATCAACATTTCAATGGCATATGGATCGTATCTCATAATCTTGTCGAAAGCAAGGCTGGCCTGGTCAAGGGATAGAGGCCTTCACCTCATGATGAGTCAGCGAACAATGTTTTTAATCGACTTGATCCTAAAGACAACTGGGTACTGACAGAATAATTATACATAGATAGTGTGTTCCTTTGTGTGTAGTAAGAATCTTTAGAAAATTACCGCTTGCTTAAATATAATCATTATACGAGTACCCCCAACGAGTAAATAGGAACTGCAAGTCTCTCAGCCAAAGCCTTCATGAATCTAAATACACAAGTTTTTTTTTAGGTTTTGGATCATAAACTAAGTAACGTTACGTCGAATAAGAACCATAATCAAAGCACTTTTTCCATAATCATGCAGTAAAATTGTTAAAAGAAATAATCTTTTTTAATTCACGGTTAAATGGTTTGAGACTACTGTCTACTGCGTCCTAACGGAAGAGATCTAGACTAGAGGTATTGCGGGTTGATATCTAGAACTGGGTCAGGAGCAAAAACGCGTTCGGTTTCAACGGACAACCGTTACGCGTTATCTGATCAGCGAGTGTCGCAACGCACCGCATCTCTATGATCGCAAATTCCAAACAACGGCCTTGTTACCGCAGCAGAGCTTACACGTGCCATTTTTCCTAAAATGACCTTTATTACCTTGTATTTATAACCAATAGACCCTAAATTACTAAGAGCAATCAGTTGATCTATGATTTGTACATCAGAATGTTTCGAACACCTGATAAAATAGATGAACCAATTTTTGAACGGAGCTTCTAATCTCTTGATCGGCGTGATGTAAGATGGGGTTTGAGAGTACTTATAGGTATATTTTTAAACAATTTGAAATTGGACCATTACATTTACAAGAAGCAACGAACAACAAAGGAACGAAAAGGAGTTTATTATTTAAAAGATTTATTGACAATTACAAATCACATTTATGTCATTTATTTAGTCATGAGACCAAAACATGTGGGCTTTAACACACAATGACACACATAAATACAAATTTATAAATTGGTTAAAAAATATGTAGATACATATTACAAGCGGATATAAAATTTAAAAAATACAGACAAACACAAATATCTTATAAATTTATATGACTACAGATTATTTAAAAACAAGTAGGTACACAGTTTTAAAAAATCATCCAGAGTGGCGTACTAAAAACATCTAAATCTGGGTGCGGATTACTTTACTTTATCAATCAGCATAAAAGCCCAAAATATAAAACAATCAAAACCATTAAAGAGTACTAAAATGGTATTTAGGAGCTTTTACTCGAATTTCACATAAACTTTCTCTGGCAATTTATGAAAGTGCAAAGAAAAATGCCGGTCGCAATTCTTTAAAACTCTTTAATACAGATTTCACGTCAATACATCTAGTTGGTCTATGATTGGTTCATGAGGTTCTATAAATGGCGGTTAAGTGAAAAGTTGATACGCTTTATGTGGCAGTTTTTGTTATACTTAATATCATACTGAAGATATCTGGAACGGCTTTCATCACCAAAGTGTGTGGCAAAGTGGATGCTTCATGTTATGATTTTCTTTTTTGCCCATTTCTATCGAAACACTTGTGGTTAGCATTTACGAGTATCACTGTACCGATTATTCCAACAGTCGTAGTCATGTAAATACTTATTACTTTTTACTTGGTTTAGCTATTTTGATAGGAACATAAATGATGATAAGCTCGCCATTATACATGTTATTTCCATTTTTAATTGTCATAATGTATTGTTTTGTGTGCAATAAAGTAAATTGAATCTATATTGAAATGATAGGAACATAAACACATTCACATTCAGATATATAGCCTTAATTTTATTGACTATCGATGACTTGATTCTAATATGTTTGTCACGCCACGTCCAAGCAACTTAAAATAAGTACGTATACGAGTACCTACCACAAATGTAAATTAAACAAACCCCTTCTTTATAGAACATCTGAAATATAAATATTGTAACGTGTATGATTCCATCAAGTTAATTATCAGAGAATATAAAACGACAGCCGACGGAAGGGACCACCCAGACAGCGTCGCTTCATATAAACTGTATCATGTTGCAATTAGGTTGGACAGTTTGAGGAAGACTCGCATACTTTTTGTAGAAATACAAATACAAAATCATTTATTTCACCTAAAAGTGTATATAAAAGTGTTCATAAATGTAAATACATTAGAGTTGGGGAGATGCACTATTCAGGCACGCACGGGTATCAAAGTAAGATTAGATTGTGGCTCCCGCACTAGACAAAGCCTGTATCGAGGAAACCTCTACTGTTTATAATGTTTGGTGTACATGATGGTAGCAGGTTAAAAACAACATGAGTGTCAATTTAAAATAACAAGGTAGATATTTTAATAAGTAATAGGTGATTTAAACATGATAAGCTAAAAGACGAAAATTATGATGGTTATGCAGCACAAAAAATTTCCATGTGTGTGTGAGAGGGTGTGTGTGTGTGTGTATGTGTGTGAGGGGGTGCGAGGGTGTGTTAGGTGTGTGTGTGTGTGTGTGTGTGTGTGTGTGTGTGTGTGTGTGTGTGTGTGTGTGTGTGAGGGGGTGTGAGGGTATGTGAGGGAGGATGTGTTTGTGTGTGCGGGGAGAGTGTTTTTGTATAAATAATAAATACAGGTAGAGTATTTCTATGATTGTGTTCCAATGAAGTTTTCAGCGAGCCTGTCGAATCCGCCAACTTTTTATTCTTAGGGTCTCCCCTAAGAATAAAAAGTTGGCGGATCGACAATATTTCACATTCTTTGTAGAGACTTTTCGTGCAGTACATTTTAGGCTTCCTGTACATATCTTTTAATATGTACCTCTGAGCTCTTTCAATGGTGACCATGTTAGTTTTGTAAGACCCTCCCCAGATCGAGATGCAGTAGCCCAGTACCGACTGGCACAAGGACAGATAAACAAGTCGCAAAATCTCTGCGCTGGCTTCACTCCTCAAGAGCTTCATAATTATTATGAGTCTCCTAGCTCTGCCCGATAACGATGCTATGTGTTTGGCGAAGGAGAGTTTTTCGTCTACAACTGTTCCTAGGTATTTCATGGATTCCGGTCTTTCAACAGGTGTTGTTGAATCGGTTACAATTTGTGTATCTTGATGTAGGAAGTCATTTCTAGGTTTGGTGCCGATGCCTTAGTTTTGTGGAAGCACAGGAATTTTGTTTTAGCAACATTAAGGGTGAGTAGGTTATTAGTAAGCCATTCTGCAGTTTGAGCCATTCCGTTTTCAGCGTGGGCAAAGGTGGAGTTCCAGGTCTTGCCATGGAAAGTCATTGCTGTGTCATCTGCATAGCTGATAACATTGGCATTAGCAGAGGGCAGCAGTTCTCCTAGGTTGTTTATATAGACTATGAACAAACTAGGGCCCAGAATGCTTCCCTGTGGCACGCCGTATCCTATGTGCATAGGGTCGCTCAAAAGGTCACCGATTCTCGTCTGTTGGGATCTATTACTTAGGTAACTACGAAACCATTCTAAAGCTAGACCCCTTATCCCATAGTTTTCAAGCTTCTGTAGCAGTATTGGTACGGATATGGTGTCGAATGCCTTTGCTAAATCGAGGAAGACAGTCATGCAGCAGTCGCCTTTGTCAAGGTGTGAAATTTTCTTAAGAACAACAAGAAAATTCTTGTTGTTTTTAAGAAACTTTGGTCGGGAGCACAACTATGACGTTGGACGTTCTGAATACTGCCAGAATTTATTTATTTACTATATTTGGTACACAAAACAGCAGTGGAGATAAAACATTAAAATTACAACAAAACATATTAAAGAGCCTGTCTCCAGCGCCAAAAGAATGTGCACACAACATGGTATTAATAACTAGAGAATAAACAAAGGTGCTATACAGCGAATGGATTACTTACTTAAATAAATAGAACTTAATTATAAGAAAATATCTTATAAATCATTAACCTGTTTGATAACTTTGCGCATATTATGTTTAGAATGGTACCATAAGTTCTACTTCATTTCATTCCTAGCATTTCTTGTGAAGCAGATCATGTACACTAGTTATATTTCTGGCTAAAACTGGCACAACGTACAAAGCCGGCCTTAGTTATCCGCTTACTGCAAAGTACACCCGAGTCAATGAAAATGGTTTTATACTTGAACTGAGCCAATTTGCCACACCTCTGTTGGGGCTGACCCGAGTAGAATGCCGAAGTATCGAACCACTGTTGACCTACACGGCTCGGCTGCGATAAAAACGGGTTCAAGATACATTCCTATTATACTTCTGATGCAGTCTAGTACCAGGGCTAGTACAATAAAAAAAAATCTATGATGATATCTATATAGATGAGATGATGTGCTGTTGTTGCTCAGTGTAACATAATGTTAATATGATAATCATGCATTTCCTATACGTGGAGAATGCATGATTATCATATTAATATTATGCGTGTGCTGTTGTTGCTCAGTGTAACATAATATTAATATGATAATCATGCATTTTCCTATTTTCCAGCACGCCCTGGGCACGGATAATGCACTGTGTTCATATAAATAAACAGCTTCATACAAAACGTATGCAACGTCTGTAATCCGAGCCCCGTCCGGGGCTCCTTCACGGCCCGCCCTGGGCACGCCCCGGTGTAATATAAATCAACCCCTAAGTGTCACACCAAGCGGACGGCGCGGCATTTTGATTGCTTGCCCGTACTATTTGGAAACATTAACAACCACCACCCCACCCCTCTACCGCCCCTGATCCCAACCCACCCATGATACTTCGAAGCCTTATTAATCATACAAGGAAGTACAACTCATCAAACGTTATTTAGTACAGATGTCACAGATTAAAACTGACAAGCAGGTCAATTCACGCTGAGTCCAATTCCCACGTATACCAAAATAAAAATAAATCGCTGCGTATTAAAGTCACATTCAAAAGAGATGTGAGCATGTGACTGATTCGACTCACATTTAATCACTATCGAATCAATTTTGATCATAAATGTCACCGTGTATACTTCGTTGGGTTAAGTAGTATTAAGAACTATTTCAGTTTAAGTGCAAAAAGTTCAATTGTGTCTGACTTTTACCTTCCTTTCAAACGTCGGCTCCTGTCGTCTACCTCTCTTAACCCATACTTAATATTCGAAATCTCAACTTCTCATTCGCACCTTTCGTTTAGAGACGAAGATATTTGGCGCTATTTCTTATCATACGGTGCATGATAAGAAAGCAAGCTATAGCCAAACTCAACCAAAAAAGATTAATTACCCACACTAACTACTAACTAGTACAACTAGAATGAGTAAAGTAAAATGTTTAAAATTCCACCAATTTTTTTCACGTAACTAAACAACACAGTACGTAGTCGAGAACAACAGACAACAACAATAACAACAACAACCTTAAATAATTGCGATTTATATCCGATAACGTTCAGATACATCACCAGCACGGAAACAATTTTCAACAGAATACTCCAAAGGAATTTTATTTTACCTGTGATAGTAGTTTTAGTTTAGAGTAGTTTTAAAACGATCATATGTATTTTCTTGGATCAAATTAGGTAGAACTAATCCGCATTGATCGGAGGCAGGAGTACAGGCTCAAACTGAATCCGACCATTGATTCACACGGGGATCGACGTCTGGTTATGTTGATGTTGTTGATGTGAATCGTCGCTAATAGCTTGACGATCTCGAAGCATCGCATGAATTGAAACCACAGGAGATGAGAAGGTCTTTTTATTGCTTTAAATATATTTTAATGCCAAAAAAGGTTTTTGATCTACCGGATAGACGTGGGCACAAATACATTTATTTGTTTTAATCTTACTGTCTGAGGATAACTTTGCTATTTCTCAGCCTACGCAGCAGAACTATGTCAACAACATTGTGTCTAGACTGTCTAGCTAGTATATCCGCTGGTCTTTATCAATGGTTTTGTATGTGTACCATACGAATTTTCATGACTTGTTTAGCTCCAAACTTATACTATACAATTAACCTAACATATTTAATTTTCGTGTCAATTTTTATTATTTACACTCTGCAGTTATACAAATGAGAACAATAATTATCAATAATTATTTCATCCGGCAATTCTATTAGTTGGCTTACCAACTTTATGACACGGATCCGGCAAGAAAACAAGTGTACAAAATACTATTAAAACCTATCTGCTCTCCACTTAACTGACATCTCTTACACCTACATCCTGCACACAAATACAGAGAGTGTGTAAAATGAATTAAAGTAAATTTAAATTGAAAGCTCTGAGGACGGTAAGATGAAAGCGCTCCATTTTTCGTACGCCGCCGCCCGCCGCCGCCCGCCGCCGCCGGCCGCCCGAATTCATTCAAATGATTAGCATGGACGTTGAAACGAAGAAGATAATTTTAATGGACTTTTTGACATTGCATCAAGCAAAGGGATTCATTGTTGGGGCATAACGAAACTACCGGTAAATGAATTTGGGAATTAAGAATGAAGCTGATGTACTCTTTGGGCGTAATCCATAAAATGGCATGTGAAATGCGACGTTTATATCTTGTGAAGATACTTAATGCAACTTTCTCTGACCAACGTAGCGTGAAATTTTAATTTCCTCGTTCCAATCCATTTCACCACCTATAGCTTTGAGTAAAGCCTTAGGGGGGTTTGCATTAATTAACGACCCTTGAACAATATTTTCAATTTTTGGTTGAAGTATGCGACCAAAAATGTATAATTAGCGTTTTGAAATCAAGTAATTTATTTAGAAATATTACTTTGGATGAAACTGGCTTCAAAACTAGGTTTAAACTTATATTTTTACTTTCCGTCATCATGGGTGATGGTTCAAATTTTAATGAAAACAATAGCAAGTAACGACATGAAAATATCATCAACTAATATTTAATTATTATTTATTCTTGGCAATCCGATCAGTTTACATTTTGTCAAGGCCACATTCGTTTTATTGTTTCCACACACGATTACTCATCAAGGTGAAAATGGAGCAACTCATTCTAGCTTTATTTTAAAATATTCATCGCTTTTAACATGAATAAATAATCTAGATCGTGTCGCCTCCCAAATAGCAGGCAATATTTGGTTAAAACACTAAAAATACTATTAATTTAATTTAATCAATCCAACTAATGATGAATGAACACTTATCTTGTTACCACAAAAAATATTAAACGTTTAGTTTAACCAAACTTAAAACAAACGTCAAATCCAATACATTTTTGTTTTAAACAGGTGTTGAAAGGGAGTTTTTTTTTTTTGTATTAAGGCCCTTAGGTCAATTTGCAGCAAAAACATAATTCACCACCACCATTCATTCATAGCTTTGCGAATACTAGCCACTTACCGGTTTGTAATCATCATAACATATCTCCAATTTCGTGGCAGCATCCTCCCGACATTTCATCTCCATTAACATATTTAATGTTCCAGTAGCATTATTCGGTTTTAATATTATATTACCCATTAACATTGACCGTATGTATCTTTCTTCATCTCCTGCCAGCGATTGCGTCACTAATATCTCATTCACGCGTAGAGCGAGTATCTTTAATATCAGTTTTGATCACGTTTGATCTCTTTGACCCTTGATTCAGCTACTGAACTGTTGGACATGACTTAACTCCTTACAGCCTTTAAGATCTTCGTGATAGAGGTCGTATTTGCAAGCACGCGTTGATTTCGGAGGAACGTTTGATGCTAGTCATATTGACAATCACAAATTGGTATGTTTAGTAGACGGGCTATCACGATTTGTTCGCGTAATTTATATGTGATAATCACTATCGATTAGTTATGATCATACTGCACTACAATACATACGAGTACGTATTTAAAATTATTTCTCTTGTGTAAACATTATTAGTGCAAATATGAATATTCTTAAGTTTTATACAAGTACAAAAAAGCAGTATATTTTATGAATAGCAAAGTGTGCCAACATCCTTTGTAGATAGGAAATCATTCGAGTTACTCAATAATGTTGAAGATGAGACCGGTACATCGATGCCTGAGATACGATAGACAGGATGTTATAAACACAGCATCCTTTTCTTACGTACAGTGGCAGATTGGGTTCCGTATGTGACTTGGAAAGTATTAAATGACAATCATCAATCATCAACTTTACAACTGAGCAATCGATCATTGGTTTTCGGTGAAATGAGAATCGATCAAATGGTTTTCAATATCACATTACAGACCCGGTATTATTGCTTGTAGGTTTCACTTTTAGTTACATTTCAAAAGGGAGCAGCTCCTTAAATTTTGACGTCATCCAGCAGTTTCAGTCATAGTACCGCTGTGCCTTTGTCACTCTTTTTAGGAAAAAGTTTGTTACTTCATTATGTGGTATGTCTGCTTCAAATGCTCACAAGAAACACATACAGACCAATGTATTTGTATATCTTTCATTATTATCTGTATATTCTGACCCCTTATTCTCACGTAACTCAAATCCACACCGAATCCGGTTAGCCAGTCTCAGACCGTCAGTTGACAACGATGAAAAAACTGCGAGGTCTTAACCATCTCAGCGCACAGAAATCCAAAGAGGGGCGATGGACTGAGTCAGTACGACTCTCTTCGGTGTATTTCCCTAGACATAAGTATAAATACATAAAATTGTATTTTTAAGGCCCTGACATTTTAAAAGAGGTACGGGGGAGTTTTTTGCTTTCTTTGCTCCATCCCTAAGCCCACAACTTCCGAATGGGCGGTAGTATACAAAAAATAATAATATTATATTGACGTTGACTAAGCAATCTGCATGATTTTATGGTCAATAAAAAAAATAACTTTGAACTTTGAAGTTATTGTGTACATAGTTTTCAGTAAATTTTAATCACTGATTAAGGGGGCTGATCACAGATAGGTTCTTATTAACTTTGTTATAAAGATAGGTCGGATCGCAAAGTTATTAATACTTTGTATTAGGTACCTGTATGTTGACCCGAACTGGTTACCCTGAAAAGAGTACTCAGTGTTCAACAGAGATTGCCTACCGTAAGTAAACATATTAAACCATATGAGAGCGAACATTACCGCACATATAAAGTGCAAGGACGACATTAAATGCAGTCTGGCGCAGCACATCGCTCGATAAGGCGGCACAATAAACTCTGAGAGTTACATCCGGACGGAAAACGACTGGCTTTTTATGAGTGGGAATTATCACAGTAATTCCGAATACGCTTAGTGTGAAATTATTTTAGTAATCTATTGTTTTTAAATCGACTGCAATCGTTCATACTTATTTATTTATTCGGGTGAACCCGTAGATGTCTTTTGTTTATAGTAACTTGATCAATCTTAAAAACGCAACAAACATAGCTCCATTCTTTTACTATAGTAATTAAATTCTTCGTTTTGCGCGACAGGAGGTCATTATTATTTATTAATCTTCATTTTTTTTTATTCTCCGTGTGAAATGCATCGAGCACAGTCATTATTTTGTGATGTTGCTAGATTTAACCCGAATGAAACACATTGTGGCGTGTTATGTTTTCTATTAATTTTATTGTCGGTTTTCAATAAACTGTAAATATAAACCAGTAACATTTTATATGTTGTCAGGTACTATGCATTCGTTCATTCATTTGGCAGGTACAATCAACTAAACTCAAAAGTTTTATTATACCAGTTTATGTCGAAGTTAACACAATTACGTGGTAGTCATTTCACTGCGTCACACAATTAAGGCCACTTTGACCTGGCCAACATTAATCGCGACAAAATGCCGACCTGGTACAGATAGCATAAAATATAAATAAAATATATCACATCTTACCATGCTAAGTAAACGTCCTATACTACTATAAGATTTAAGAAAATGGTTTATAATTACAGTCTTGTTGAGTTAAATAAATTATATGAATATTATAGATATTACAACGTTTATGCTTTATAATTTTGATGTAGGTGATATAATACAATTCAAAAACATGATATAATTATGTATATTGTATTTCCTTTCGTCTAATTTTCTTATCGTTAAGTAAAGATACATGAATACAGACTTCCGTATAGTTAAAACATAAAAACAGAAAAAGTGGGCACAATTGTGCTTCTGCCACCTTTTACGAGATCTGGCATGCACAATGCTATGTTATGTTATAAAAACAGAATCAGCCTTGTTTCTTATTCTGCTGTCCATACAAATAAACATACCTCTATAATTTCAGTGATGTTTCGGCGAACATCGCCACCTCTTTGTCCTCAACTTCCTTATATCAAGGAAAACCACATCGGTCGAATTTGATCACGGATTTCCATGTAACTGGTCCTCTTCCGTGATTTCCCGAAGTCATATGTCAAGTGTTATGGCTGCAGGACAAACTAAGTGCTGCAAAATTGTATGTTTATGCATCTTCGTACAATCATCTCTGCAAATTGCTTTAATTGTGCATAATATTGCAATTAGACGACACGGGTGGTGCTATCAACAAATATAGTGCAAATGCCTGAATGATTTTATGACTCTATGTAGATGTAAATTAGTTAATTAAATTGAAAAAAATCGTGAAAATGTGGTAAATACAAAATGATAGAGTTACATGCTGTTATTTGTTAGAAAACTTTTTTTTGAAAATGTTGTCTAATAAATAACAGCATGTAACAACATGTTATGTTTGTTGAAAATCAAAAATCAAAATCAAAATGTATGTAGATCCTGTAGATATTTACAAATATACTTAGAACACGTATTTTTTTCCCCTGCAACATCCACGAAAGAAATCAATTTTATTATCGTTACTCTTCAAAAGCGTGAAAACAACAATCATAAAACTGAATCATTCGCAGATCTCAACAGAATTGATTAAGTAAAAAAAGTTTTAAGTACACTATGACTCCAGTTTTTTTGCATCAAGGCCATGTACCATTTGGTGATTTTACCAAACTCTACCCACGAGTAGTGCAGCTTAAGATTTGGTGTCAAATTAAATGGTATAAGCAGGGCAAACAAGAAACATACATTAAAATTAAGTTACTAGAGCTCGTCTAAGCTGAAATGACGCGCCCCACTCCTTGGTTTTGTATTTACTTGTCATACAAAACCAAGGAGTGGGGCGCGTCATTTCAGCTTAGACGAGCTCTACTATGTATTTCTACATAAGTATCACTTCTGTTTGGTGGATCTATGGGATTCTGCTACTCTACAGTAAAATGAAGCCCACTGAAAGTTGAATATCCAATATCCTGTCAATTCCAACATTGTAGAACACCAAAAAGACCGCAGCTACCCTACGATCCATGAATAAGGTCAGATCCTGTCATTAAAATCTTCCTCTTTGCTCGATCTGTTGCGTAATGTACAATCACTTTCAAAAGTGATAAAAAAGCCTGTATCATCCGTATAAAGACCCTTCTCTTTTGTGAAGTTACCGCGGAGGTTGAAGGATTATTCTACAATACAGCATACCTACAGGTAGTCTGAATACAGGTTTTGTTGTAAACACAAGTTAAAAAGAAGAAAAAGACAAGTGGGTTAGGTTCACGCTCTTTGAAAAACCTCTTTCAGATTGACAATCAATTTCTAAAATCTAGATGTGCATTTTTTGGTTCGTTGGTAATTTAATTCGTCAAGAACATTTACTTATACGTATTCATAACCATCAAGGGCGTATACATAACAATTTGACTCTCTTCTGTTACTAAAAACTGATAATTTGAACTCTCAAAGAAACCTTATTTATTTATTCATGGGATTACAAACAGAACAAGTTACATTAAAAAGACAAACAGAGGAAAAATAAACATTAAATTAAAATCTAACATTCTCAATTGCATCCCACACCTGAGTTAGGCAAAGCCAGAAATAAGAACAAAAGCAATCTTCATTCAACAGCTGAACAAATAAACAAAAGCTTACCGGATGACCGCTGTTTAAGACATCAAAATTTAAGTAACATAATGCAAGGCCGTTTGTACGAAACAGAGAGGCTCGTTATATATTATATTTACGCCGATTATAGACCTTATAAGCTACAATTAAGGCCTGGCAAGAGAAGAAATAACAATAATTAAGTCATTGCCATCACATAACATCGTCCCATTGGCTTCATTTCGCTTGAAATCGCTTTGACCGTATGAATTTGAGGCTCTATAAAAACGTAAACGACGCTTTCACTTTTTTGGGTGAATCGTTTTTGGTCCTATAATCATTAAAAAACGAAATGTTTTGGAAGTACCTCATAAACATCTTAACGAGGGCTGTTGAGTGTTGGTTAAAAAGCCTTTATTGGCTAAATTGAATCATTATACATTACACAACAATAAATGATAGTACTAAGTTACCGAAAAAAATGTCTAATGTGATCTGCAGTCAAATGTTAATATGTGGCAAATAATTCTAAAAAGACTACTTAATCATAATTAAAACCCACATATTGAATTGACTAATAGATCCAAGGGTCATTAAGGTCACTTCACACATCAAGGGCTGTCTCAAATGACAGACAGATAGCATGATCTCGGTATCATTATTCAATATGTGTATCACAATAAACGACCTTCACCTATAAGCACAATCGAGTCCATAGAATTATGCAACTCCGGCGCATCAATCTCAGTGACGATAGGAATACTAGTTTTTATTTCGATATGGTATTTGGACTCCCATCATCGCTTTGTATGAATCAGAGATCTATTGTTGTAACAAGGAGCGCACGTGTCCGAGTTTGAGCCAATCTTTGAGAATCACTGGCCAACAAACTTTGTCTCAAATTCCGTTATTAAACGAGGCAAAAAAAAATGAAAAAATACTTTGGAATTTAAACATTTTATGTTGCTGTTGTTGTTATTTTAAAAAAACATTAAGTTAAACAAATCGATTTTCTTTTTTATATGACCTGTATCTAAAATCAAACTATTTTGTTATATTAATGAGTAATAATAACAACACTTGAGCATGTACGGTCGCCTGCGTCTAAAAGTATACGGGCGGTCATATTAACGAGTGAATCCCGCTTATACTGCTTGTATACTTTTAGGCGCAGGCGACCGTACTGAAAAACGATTAACCGTCAAAGCCGAAAATTAGATAAAATTGACGTATTGCCGTCAAAAGTTGAAGAATCACTGGTCTAGCGACTAATGGCACCCACAAATTGTTTCTTTCACCTTTGTTTTGGTATGCGCACGAGATATTCGTTCATGACAAGTGGTATGAAAACATTCATCTTGTTAGGCAACGGCACGAGATCGTCGAGTATGTTATGAAACTTGGTCATCAAATCGTATTGATGATTTTATTGTACCTACATAGATATTAGACCACCACTGTCGTATCTACGAGTATGTGAGATATTTATTACCTGCAGTGTGTATGATCACGGAAAAATCTTTGTGTGGTTGGGGTTAAATCATAATGTAGAGCCTAAAAGCTCTGATTCATCAAAATTTAGAGCGATGTATGGCGATAGAAACCCAAGGGGATCTAGAAAGCATAATCAGGTAGTTTACACACCTAAGGAAAAACAAATTATGTTAAACGGAGCTACAAAAATTATAAGGAACTATGTTTGGGTTATCTTTCCATGATCCGCACGGGCGCATTATTTTAAGGGAAAAAGCATGATAAGAAAACTGTAAACTGTTCGCAATTTGCTCTGTAATACCGTACCATACGTGACTCTATTTGAGCATATAAAACGGAACAACTTTATTGATTTCAAAGAACACCAAATCAGGTTTCCAATGGGATTTTAGTGCCACATTCTGCAGAGTCCATCAAAAATATTTGTAAGAAATATGCCGGCATGTCTACATCCATAATTTTATCATTTCTGTGTATCAATAAAATTAAAGTGTACATTGATCACGACCAACCAGTTTAATTACATTACGGATCGTCGTTCGATCTATATAAGACAGAAGTAATGTTACAGGGTTGGCAAACATTTGGAAAGAGTTCAAGAGATCATTGCAATTAATTTTCAAAAGCTGATTTGCTCGGTCCGGGCTGTCCAGGGCTGTCTCACGATGCGACGTTACTGCGTATTTCACAACCGGATCATGAAATTATTGCCTGTAGTACCTACTTTGTCGCAACTAGGAGAAACATTTGGAGACCATTGTGGTTGCATTGCACAACCCTGTGTCCGATGCCGATAAAATTGGGCTTCTGCAATTCGCTTGTTATTTTTCTTGCCTTATTATTGTTCAATTGTTTTTACCTTTTTAATTTGAATTTAATTTGATTGTCCTTAGTTATTGTTGACGCGATTGCAATGTTTGTTCGCTGTGGGTAATTATTTATTTGTTTTATTTTATTTCCAGTGTGTCGTCACCACCGCCAAGCTGTCTACCGCAAATGAGATTATACCCAGATATCAACTCCAAGCGCTAATAGGTAAGACATTGCACATATTTTAAGATAGTTCATCCACTTCTAGGCACATAATAGTAACAAAAAGAGTAGCTACACGTAAATAGACCTCTTTGTCATTTAAAACCTTTACTAAAACCATTTATCGTTGTGCACATATGTAGGTCTATCTTTTGTTAATTAATCCTGTCCATCCTAGGTTTGCTGGAAGAGATCTCTTATTAGAGATAAGCTCGCCTTTGTACATGTTTTTTCATTATTAAGTGTCTGTATTCTGTTTTTGTGCAATAAAGTATAAAGTAAAGTAAAGTAACCTTAGCAAAATCAGAAAATCTTAGTTATTAATCACACCCTGTCTTTATGAAACACTGCCTCAAGGTTGCCGGCAAGTAAAGTTTAATAATACAGAGCGATACCGAATCATTGAATACCACCACAAAGTGCTACTAGAAAATATTATGATTAAATATTATAAAGCCGTCCAAGCGCTGTCATACCCGTCGGGCTCCACCCAAGATTAATGCTCAAACAATTTTAATACTCAGCTTCCAAGTAAAAGGGCGATGGGTGAAGTTTATAACAGCATTTATCCGGGCTTATTATAATAAAACGTGGTGGCCTGCTGGCTCGCTACACGGTTTGACCCCGAGGATGTCGGATCGCGATTAGTCTAGCTACTAAAGGAGTATGTAGTTCTAACATGGTACAGTCGGAGCAGAAACCTCGCAGGGTTACTCTAGAAAATCCTAGTTGCTTCCAAGTTCCCCGAAGTGGTCTTGTTTTGAGAGTTTTGTATGGCAACAGTACGCTGCGCTTGCAGACCGTACATGGCATTGCGCACGCAGCGCTGGAGCTCCTATATCGCGTGTTACATGACACAAATGACCGTTATTTAGGGAAAATTTCTAAGTCGCCTGACAGATTTTTCGCTGTAAGATCGGTGTAGAGAGATGGGAATGGCTTTTTCGTGATACGTTTCAGGTGTCGTATCCTTAGTTTACAGTGTACTCTCATGTTTAGTAGAATCACGTGGTCGACGGTTCCAGAGGGTTTTTAAGGAAATATCATCTGATACTTCAGATGAGATGATTATTACGTTACTGGCTATCCGGTTTATATACAAAATTATTGGAGGTTTTCTATTGACTCGACTTTAACTACAACAAAACAATAGCTTGGTCTTACATGGTAAATACAGACAAATAAAATAGGAAACTCCTCGCACAAAGGTAAGCTTATATCTACAAACACCGTAATGTTGATATATCCATATTGACAATGATAGTTAAAACACCGAAAAGGTAAATTTGATCCAGCAAACTTTTGGTTCAAGAACCACTCTGCTTCACAGGTCCAACCACATCCAATCAAAGTTACCTTTTGTTCAACCGAATGTAGGTCGACAGAGAATCAATCTGTGCAGCTGGCACATGGCACATTTAATTCGCCTGCCTGCGGCTCGGTGAAATAATTTTGACACACGTCTCTGTAATGAGGTCCGGTCACGCGATCGTACCAACTGTGGCTTGCCTTGGACCGCAGAGCACTCTGGATGTGGCGGGTTCTTCGTTGTGAATTTGTGGGCATTGTGGTTTGATTTCGACGGCCTCGGTGGCGATGCGGTTCGAAGCTCAGCTTCTTATGCGAAAGGTCCTGAATTCCAATCCTTTGGTCTTATATGTTTATATGTGTGAGACATCTGGGATCCACAACACTGGGTATGCTAGTGTGGGTGGGGCCAGAAGCAATGTATGTGCCTTAATGTATTTTTTTATAATAATTTTTTTGTAAAATATTTTGAATGTTGTTGGGATATGGACAGACAGGCATTCCTACCAGATGATGAGGAGGCATTGAGAAGTGGTGAAGAAATCATAGGTAAAATAATCATGCGCTAAAATATCTCTGTGAATTCGTCGCGAAAATGTTATAGCCTAATCAAATTCAGAACTTGTCCAATATTTACTAGTCCATGAAAGAAAATGCATACCATGTGGAGATCGTCAAGTGATTGCCTCCTGTTTCATTTTCTAGTCATTCAGTCTCACTTGTACTGTAGACAACACAACAAGTATGTTACTTTAGATTTAGTTTTGTGGTCAAGAGTTTTAAATTATGAATTTAACTAAAGGGATCCAATCAAGAAGTAATTTCAGTTTTCTGTATACAATTCGAAACTAAAGTAATTTGTCATGTGTCAGAAATAGTTAGTAAGTTTGATGTGCCGCTAACTGTACTTTACTCTATCGTTGCGTGTGCGTCGGCGATGGTCCGTCTCTAGTGAAATGTCAGTTTGTTTGCTTGTGGAAAATTATGATCGTAATAAGCTGTTACAGTCGGCTTGGAATAGAGCTTTCACGGGGTCATTTTCTTAAGAGTTTAATGTTTCTATGTGTTTACACAAATATACCATTCAATTGGGCCAGGGAGAGGTTCAGCTGACTTGTAAATCTTTTGGTAGTGATAATTCCACTTAAGCCCAGAGACAGCGTCTCTTGCCTTTGTATTTTAGGTATTTTAAAGAAGTACCTAAAGGTGTACATTGTCAAATCACCCAAATATCTGAATTACGTGACATTTATTTATTAATTTTGAAATACTCCAAAGCAAATTTTAAAGCAGGATATGTAAATAAGTAAAATTAACCATTTGCAGCGGAAAGAACCAATTCGGCACAATTATTGTTGTTTAACGATGGACAATTTATGGAGTTAAGACATAAAATGGCGATTACAAATTCAATAACCAACAACCGTTTCAGGGGTCATTGGATATACTCATAAAATCTCAATTGAATATCGGAGAGGCTGCGTGGACCAGATTACAGACGGCCGTTAATAAAAAGGTAATTTGAGATACCTTCGTCATATTGAGATGCCAAAACATATGAATTGCATTTATTTTAGATAGCAAAGTAATTATTTTGGTGGGAAACAAAAGAACAATGTATTGAGAGTGATATAAAGATGCTGGTTTGTATTGACTTCCTGCATTAATATAAAACAAATAAATGTTAAGAAAGTTTATATGTTATTTAAAAATAACAAATTTTAAGCATAACGTCGTCAGCTCCTATTTTCATTATGTTTACTGTACTTCTGTGGACATCGGTCATTGGCCTTATTAACTGTATTTTGTTATTTGTATGAATTAATGTGTATTGTGCTGTTGATATACCAAATAAAGAAAATAAATAAAATAATAGAAATTACTGTCTACGTAATGGAAGTTAACGACTTAGGGTATCTGCTAATATCTACTTAATAAAATAAAACCATTGATCGTTACACATTGGGCCATATCTGAACTCAGATATCTCTCGACGATATTATATTATGTATATTATGTATGTATGGTTGAAGGGATCTGTTCAATGCAGCAACTAAGTATGCCTTTACTATTTATTCTAGCCGTCTCAGCTTGAAATCGCAGGATATAATCACAGAGCATTGCAACCAGTGGTTACATTAACGATAAAATAATTATATCGAATTATATAGCTCAAATCAGCAGAGTTGAATCAGAGCTTGCACAATACTTGAAGATTGGTCCTCTTGCTCTTTTGATTCTGACTGATGACTAGCTAGCTGGTTGAGGTGTATCAAATTAAAAGGGCGTTGAGAATTTTCCGGCAATAACTTACTCAATCAACCGACTAATTCAACGATTTGGGACAATTTTGATTCTACTATGCTGAATGCATTAGAACATTTCAAAAGAAGATCGGTTTCTATAGTAAAGCTATATAATACCAGAGCTTCTTGATTGTTTGAATATTAACCTCCTAGTGCCGTGCAAATAGGTTTTGTCTGCATTTATTTTCTCTTTTCTGTGAAATACAAATCAATTTAAAACTAATAAATACTTTACACGAGTAAAAGACTAGACCATAAGTGTTAAGAATGATTCCCTCAGCACAACTTCCCTAACGAAGTAAAAACTAGAACCTGTGTAAATTGCAATTGATCTACACCTCTGCGGATGTCGACGGCGTATTTTATTGGCGAAGGGCGTCGTGCGCAAGCGCAGCGATTTCACTGGAAGCCGTCGAATGAAGACGATAATGTCGTAAATTAAAATCGTGGACGTTTCAAACGGTTTCTAGTTTAGGTACTTCGGTTCATCTACGGAAGAGAAAAAACCTGGTCTGTCGCATAGATTTTACTGAAGTTTTTCTGGTCCTTCTTCTTCATATTCTAGATTCTGGTACCTAGCCATTACATTGGTAGTTAGCTCCAATTACTTATCTCATTGTTTTGCCTGGCGGAACAATTCGTCCATCGATAGTCCAAATAGCTAAGGGACTAATAGCTGCCACGTCATCGACATAACCTACGTCAAGAGTTTCGCCATATTGATTTTAGCTCAAAGTTATATGGAGTATGGTTTTTTAATCAAGACCCACAAAAAGTCCTACAGTTTTCAATAGTAATAAAATACGAGTGTTGTATGAATATATACCGTTTGCTCTATACCCATCAAAGCCGACCAATGGCCCGTCAGAACAATCAACAAGTAAGTGAATACCACAAAGAATGCATCCTCGGTCTCACCCAGATTCCCGATGCGGATAGAAAGCCACAGATACAAGTAGATGATCTGCGTGTGTGTCTAGTCGAGTGCGAATTGAAAATTTCGCGGTTAGAGATACGTGTAGGTATAGTGGGCAACGCGAGGAGAAAGAACCTTCTCTTTTTGCTCACCACACGTTTCGTGGTTGTGGGGTGTGTGTTCTCCTAAGGTGAAAACAAAACCTTCGCAGAGAATACAGCCATGTAATGTTTGTGCTTACTTCTACCACATCTCCATTGGACAGTAAAAAGACGAAGCAAAACTCTGGATCTTTTTTTAACAATTTTATATTTCAGTCGTTATAGCACTAAAAACTGATTAACATTGCAGTAGCTGTATCATTTGGATTTTTTTCGAAAGATTATGAAATTTATTTGTGTAAATAATAACAGTACCAATATAATGCTTACTGTGCTTCATACTTAATTTACTGTGTGGTATTGAACCGGTCGATATTCCATCGCGTTGTTTTTAGGTTTGTGGTCAGCCCTACGCTATATCGCCTAGAGAAATAATAGTTTATTTATTATAGCACAAACAAACGTACTAAAGCTGGATTAAAGAAAGAAGACAGTGAACACACTACAATTAGACAAGTATAAACAAGAACTGAGAGTAAAAAACCAGCCAAGTGCGAGTCGGACTCGCGCACAAAGGGTTCCGTACCATTTATCTATAAAAACGGCAAAAATATCATGTCTGTTGTATGGGAGCCCCCTTTAATCATTATCCTTTAAATCTTTTTTTTATCTTTTTTTTATGTTTGTTACATCGAAACTGGTACTATTTATGAACCGATTTCTAAAACTCTATGTTCGAAAGGGAAGCCCAATAGTTTGGTCATATTTTTGAAAAACAGTAATCGGTCCAGTAGTTTCTACGTGAAAAAACCTGTGAAGTTTAATTTATTTTTACCTGGATGACATTATACATCGGGGTTTATAGGCATTGTTACGAGATAAAGTCTGCCTGTTCGGATCGTATATTTGTTTATATCATGTAATACGTGCGGAATTCACTGTCAGGAAACAGATGTCGTAGGCTCGTTTTCTGATATATAGACGACATTTGTATATCGATCGGGCAGGACTAAGTGATAGGTCATGAAGTCGGTTTTATAAGTTTTTAATTTGGTGAATTTATTAGTATTTGTTGTTATAACGGCAACAGAAATACATCATCTGTGAAAATTTCAACTGTCTAGCTATCACGGTTCATGATCTCATCCAGCCTGGAGACAGACGGACAGACGGACAGACGGACAGACGGACAAACGGACAGACGGACAGACGAACAGACGGACAGACGGATAGACGGACAAACGGACAGACGGACAGACGGACAGACGGACAGACGGACAGACGGACAGACGAACAGAAGGACAGACGGACGGACGGACAGACGGACAGATGGACAGCGGAGGCTTAGTAATAGGGTCCCGTTTGGCATCCTTAGGGTACGGAACCCTAAAGACCAACAAATTCATTCATTCATTCATTCATTTATAAAGGACCAGTATCCAGGGCCGTAAATGACGTCGTGGTGTGCCTCTGGTTATTGTTCTGAGTGCCTCTGTCATTATAAAAGGCGTCTGACTCAGCATTATGCTGAAGGCCAGGCGTTCAGCGCTGATTTTCAGTCAGCAGCGCCAAGTGTTGTCTCGCGATCATCACAGACTGCGGCGTGGTACAATCCAATTATAATTTTGTATGATATAAATTATGTAAAATAATAATACCTAGTATAAAAGGTGCTAAGTGTGTCATAGAGAGAATAAGTATAAATATCGTAAATAAAAATTAATAACAATACAGGAAAATATAAATAACACGGCCTGCGATTTTCAAACATGTTTTTCGGAGATGAAGTTCAAGACCCATGAAAAAACAACCAAAAAAAAGCGATAACAAATGTGCGACTACAGACAGGCAGATGTCTTGTTGCGGCGAGAGGTGGAACTAGAGGGAGGAATAGTTTCTGCTAATCTAGCAAATGTGCCTTGTGTTTCCTCCCGAAGGAGGAGTCGCTAGTAGCTTCACGGCTATCATTCCAACACTTAGATGCCGCAAAAACGTGTACATGCGTTTTGCACACGTTGGATTAACCTTATCGTCCGACCAAGTAAACAGCCACCATAGACCACGTCACGTAGTTTAATCTAGATAATATCAACTATTCACTTAGCTTGACATGCAAATCAGTGCTAAGCTAATCACTTATATCCATCGTCCATCAACAACCCAAAATGTTTTGCTTCTATACGACCCTTTCTACTGGTTCGCCCCTGATGGCTATATCGTAAGGGGCTAGGGCTTGGCTTGGTTCTGATTTTTTGTACCCAGGATTATGTACCTTGATTTACCAGGGTTTAGTACAAGACAGCTCCTCTCAGACCATGAAGCCACCCGTTCGGTCGCTTTTAATGGACTGGACAGCACTATTTACATCAGATGGAACAGTAGATAAGGTTAGTGAACACAGTGAATTAGAAGCTATACATAGCTTCAGTCAAATATTGAATTAAGGTAGCGTTTTGCTGTACCACAGCTATATGTACTGTCATGTATCACGAATAGTAGACGGGACTCTATGTATTGTCGTTTTATCAAAGTCACATTTATATTTCTGTTTAGTAGTTGAAGAATCTAATTAAAAACACCACCACCACACTTAATGCATACGGCAAGTTCATTTAGTATCGAATAAAAAGCTCTATTAAAGTCTAAAATATAATATGAAATCCATGCAAAATAATACTGAATATCCGAAGCTTGCGGATCGAAATGACCATTAATAAACTAATGAGATAGAATACTTAAGGTATTTATTTTTTCTGCCTATTACTAAAGGAATGATATAAAAATTGTTGAAAACACCTAGTAGTCTCAGCCGGTAAACGGCACCTCGTTAAACATGCAATTTTATTCTAATAACGCATTAAAAATGCACATATACGCTTTAATTTTGCTGAAAAATGTACCTTAATAATAGCTCCATTAGAAAATCGGTGGACCGAATGAATGAAGTGAATGAAGAGCTTGAGAAGTGATAAAAGTCTACGGTTCCGAGAAATAGTAAAAGAACAGAGACATGTTTTTTTTATACTACACAAGACAGACATACAGCACCTGTTAGACTATGATCAAAAGCAAGCATAACTGTAACAAAATATTTATTTTCAGCAAAACATATGAAAAGGGAAAAATGTATAGTAAAGCGGAGGAAGACATACATTATTAGCTTATTTTTGATTGGGGTAAATATAGCCATAGTTAGAGGAGTTTATGTACAGCATACCGGTTAACAAAATAACGACGTATCATTAGGACTAGTTTTTTGGAATACTTTTCCGATAGTTTGATGGTCGTACTAGTCTCAAGGTAAATCAACGTAGTAGATCCATTAACAAGCTCTTATACAAGTAATTTGCAACACCCGAAGTGTCGTTATGTCAATTTTCATAGAACATTGTAGTGACGTCATTAAGAACAACGTTTAGAATGGTTTTCGAGATTTTTTCCAATTAATTTCCAGTGGAAATATGATTTTTGGGTGGATAGGTGTAAGGTTAAAAAGATGTGTAAAATTTTACATTTAAACTACCTATCTAACCAACAGACGTATCTAATAAGGAGTAATTTAACTTAGTGAGGTTCTAAAGATTTTCATAATTGTCAGTACAAAACAGAGTTTCACCGTCCGTCTTATTGCAAGTAAACAGTCCTGCCGAAGACTTGGTCTATAACAGGCTTTATTATACAGCTTCGCGAGACCTGATAGAGATATCACATAAAATGTACACACTTACACTGCTCCAATTACCAACTCATATCAGTAAAAGTCAAGATAGAAATCGAGTAAGCAACCAGCAATGCTGAGCGACTATTCGCATCCAATCATGATCATCTGATTGTGAGTGTCCACTAATTTACATACTCCTTGCATCTAAAATGCTTGAACAAAGATGTGATTTACTTGCCGTGTCATCTCTAGTTAACGCTAGACGAGAGTTAGCTAAACGGGTCATTTAGTAAAAGAGTACATTTTTAGTGTCAAATTCACCACGTTAGGTGGAACATCGGTTGATTAATCATTGGCATTTGGGAATACGGTCGTAGAAGGCAGATTATGAGCCAATCTTAGAGCGGATACAAGTTGATTAGAGAGATAGCAATCTATCTAGATCGTACTACAAGTCAAGATATTATCACATCAGATGGTATTTTTACCTGCAAGACTCAGTTACCAGTTTGCATAATCGGACTGGAAGAGTCTAGTGTAGAATTAAACTTAAATTATAACTATATAAGCTACGATAACCTTTATTTGCTAATGATTTTAATAGTTATATTGAGTTATATTAATATGTTTTACGGCTTATACATATGATATGATATCTTCTTTGAAATGTTCAAAACGGAATCTTAAAAATATGAACATTATTGCGCATTGCTTGTTTTACGTGTAATATGTTATATTGGATAAAAAAGAAAGTGGGCACAGTTGTATTTCTGCTACCCCGTAGGTAAGGGAACAGGCATTATGCTTTGTTATGTTATTTTTATTGGATTAAAAAAAATGATAGATTTCTCACGCGATCAAGTAGGTAGAACAAAAACGCGATATATTTGTATCTACAAAGTCATAATAATATGTTAGTACTTAGACGTACACATTGAACATGTCTAACAAATTACCACCAATAGATTTTCACAAACTCTCACTTTTCACACAAAAACAAAGGGAATAAAAATTTCAACATTGTAATGGACATAAAATTGAGTTATTACGAGTAAAAACCTTAATTTCATCACGTTTGACAAACAATCGAAATCACTATTACGTGATCTATTACCAGCCTACGAGCACTAGCTATAAGCCATACCGCACTCACGAAACTTGAAACCAGCAATGTCTTAATAAACCGGAGCACTCAAGCGGGAAAAGATTAAAAAAACAAACCGAGGCCCATCGATTTCCTTTTTATATCCATTTGTATAATACAATTTACCGAAATTACGCGGGACTTTTACCTCCATTTACGCGAAAGTCGGTAAATGATGCCGATTGAACGATAACCCGAAGTCAGGAGGACTTTTAAGATGATTGATCATATTGTAAATTCGAAGTGATCTCGAAGCCACCATCTGTCTTCGTAAGTGCTTTAGCTTAAATGTATCAGAGAACTAAGTTGCTCTAAATTCGGAGTCTCTTCAACACTATAAGGAAAGACAAAGGGTTAACGCATTCACGGCCATACGATACTACAATCATTGATAATACCAGGATCCCCTATCATATAACCATCAAAACATCAAACGTACTGAAAGTAAGTAAAATACCCAAATTAATGGTAATCTAAACTATTTTAGTCCAAATGCAAAGGCTGCTGCTCAAATAAAGTGCTGCTTAATGACAGTGACAGCTAAACTTTGAGTGTCATTTAAATTATTTGCTGTCGGTTATTCTTCCAGGCCATAACCAAAATAATTAGTATTTGATCAGCATACACCAGTACCAATTGCTAAGGGGCTTGCCATCTTCATCCGCTGCTCACATCGTGAGCGTCAGCCATTGTCTAGTGTCGAGATGTAACGGCAGCCGCGCCGGCGCACGCGCGGACGCCGAGAGCATCAATTACTCGAGTCGTGATCGCTCCCGCACTACAACCAATATAAATAAAACTGGCCGGTGGCATAGAACGGGAATTGCAGAAGCCTCGCTTTTTTTACTTTTTAAAAAACTTACTTTTATAGCGTCACGTCTTTGCCCATATGGGATGGCAGATACACTGTCGCGACCACGTGGTTGTTGTCTTTACCGTGTTTCAAATATAGTCCATTTTAGCATTTATCAACAATACAGCTTTGAGTATTACCACGTATTATATTTTAGCAGCTGCATTAATTAAACGGACATTCATTATAGTAGATAGATAGATAGATAGATAATTCATTTATTCATTTGACATGGTACACACACATAATTAATAACAACAAAAAACAGTAGGTACCTAACAGCTGTGTGGTTATGTGACTGTACCACGGCAGTGAAATGGCCCTGACTCAGCAATGTCACAGACGAATCTGTGACGCTGGTATTCTGCCAGGGCCAAAGCGGACGTACGTAGTACGTAGTATAGTGCAGCCTACTCTATGTCTGCGCACACGCCACCACAGCGCTCACCAGCGTCAGCGATCCACAATTTCACAGTGGCGCAATAGTAAAATGCTAGATCGCAAAGGTCTCCGGTTCAAACTGCTTATCTTTATGTCAGAAATACTCCACTTGTAGAGGTGTAATGTTGGAGCTTGATGGATATTCGCCATTATTAAGGCCGAGGCACGTGCTGAAATACCGTTCGGTGTAACTAGCCGATAATTTCATGTCGACGTCGACGAACTTACGAGTATATTAAATGTCTCGATGAAATAGGCCAATTAGTGGAGTTATATGAACTAAACTCAAAAGCAGTATAGACTGATTAAAACAGATTATACATTCATTATACTTTAATTATGAGTTTGACATCTATTTCATTCGGTCACTTACTATCAAATTCTCCCTGATAAACAAATAAAAATTCGCCTCACTCCAAATGTCAAAGCAATCCTATTTAATATAAAGCCCAATACTCATAACCAACCTAACCACTCCGTGACACACTCATTCCATCCAATCACCCGAGTAAAATCATCATCATCCTAAACCAGTCCATATCTCTTGTCGTGAGTCCGAGTAGCACGCGCCGCGGCATCGTCAATGCGTCACGATTGGCGGTTGCGAAAAAAACGCTACCGAACCATTCTTCTATTTTTCGTGGGTCGTCTGTCCCATTTTCCCTTTGGCAACAATGGCCTCGGTCACGGTGGGCATTGATAAAGGTGAAGCGATTGTATCGCTTTCGCTTCCTTGTGATGTCGCCATGGATTGCGGCGACACCATTCGTTTATTGTCGCGATGCTTCATCGTGCGTCAAAAAGGGGTGACGCATGATGGATAGACGCCATGGGCTTGCAGCATTAAATTTTGGATATTGTATTCGAATTTAAACTTGTTGTACCATGCAGGAACGACCGCTGGTATTCAGTAATGTTTGATCCTTGGTATACATACAATTTTTGCGTAGCCTGCAGGGATGATCGTTAGTATTTTTACGTGACTAAAATGTTAAATTAAATGTTGTGTAAGGTAACGACTTCTGCACTTATTAGACCCTGATCTCCAGCAGAAACTGACGTGTGATATTCTAAGTTTTAGAAATATCTGGCTAGCCACCTACAGTCAGCTGCATGTTTAGTTGCCTTCCTGTTGCTATTTCTCCATAGTTTTAATATTAGACTGTAACGTCAACAACTCTAAATAAATAATAATAATAAAAACAGAATTTTATGTATGCAGTACGTTCCATTTCATGAAGTTTTTGAATTGTTCTTGATTGGTTATGATAATTGTTTAAATAAAATACAAAAAAAACTAAAGTACTCCAACACACGAATAAAGGCAAATGAATGCCATGAAGTAGGAAATAGCATGAAGCAAATAAAGTTTATCTACTCTATTGATTATCTTAAGCACCTGTGATATTCCAGATAAATGCCGTGTAATAATTATGTTTCCTTATTTACACTTAAAGATCTTGAATATCTTATCACATTAGTAAAACGATAAGTTTATCTGGTGCCATGGATAATACCTGTGAATATAATCTTAGTACACTTAATTCCTTAAGTTAATTGCCATTTTCATTATCTTTGTTAAACACTGAATTATGTTTCGTTAATGAAGCTATCATCAGATCAAACAAAAATTCCATATCAAGAACTAGTAATTAATGTCTTCGTAATAATTGACAATTACTGTGTTTCAAATGCATAGGTTTTGTTTTAAACTTTCATTATAGTCTTATCGGTACTCTTTAACTAGTAAGGCATGCGTATGCTTACTCTAAGGCAAAGATCAATCCGGTGTGCGCAAAATACAGATAAAGATTGCGCTTACGTTATCTCGCTACCGGCGACGGAACAAACAAACTCAATTAGGATTAAGAAATTCAAATGTTGCTCAAAGGAGCCGCAGCTGCCGTTGAAGTCACTCAATCTGGCCGCGAGACAGTCTGCTGATGGTGATTTATAGCCTTGCTAAGCATTTAATACACCTACTTTGTACATCAAGAAGAATGATAAACATAATAAAATTAAGATGAATAAAAAGTGTAGTACTGAAATTGAGGCCAACTGGTCGAATCTCATATATTGCTTGGCACGTCCGTCAAAAGTATCTCAGTTACACGTGCACAGTGAGACGTCCTTCATTTTACTGGACCAAAAAACCACGAAACAGTTTTTTACGATGAGAAAAAAAATACGCAACTACGAGAATGTGCTTCAAGCAACTTCACAAAAGTACGTGAGAACACGACAATAAGTGTCATATTGTCACCTCTGACACAAGGCCGAGATGGCCACTTTTATGTGACAGTAATTAAAATGTGTCCAGTAACGTTCGCTGACTCATCTGTTGTGTGCACTGCCGTTCACACCATTAATGTAACTGTGTCTTTTGATGATGACAACATGACTCAGTCAAGTATCACATGTTTCAACCTAAATTAATTTCTCACACATCGCGCCAGCAAGAACTAAGATTCACTATCATGACAACCTTATTAGGCCCGACATATTACTAATTCTAATGTGCGGCTCACTTGTAATTAGCAAATAAAAATGCACGACGCATCGCCGCCGACCAAGACGTACCGCGACTTAAATAGCGTTATGAGTCGCGATCTCGCCTCGTCTAAAAGGGGTGCAACAACTTTTCCCTCGACAGATCGAGTTTTCTCGAGCAACCAGTCACATCGGAAACTGTCGTTTTCGTTGGCAGAACCGGAGCGACGCTTCTCCTTATCAAATTACTCTTGTCAGATAGTGAAAATATTCCCACATTTTCTCGGCGGGCATCGATGATATAAATCAGGGCGAAATTGCCGGTTGTGCGCCGCTAGAGGCAGCTAATGGTTGGCTATTTGTGAGTTTTCACTGGACGCCCGTTACGCGCCATTGAGTCGGCCACTCGAGGGACTGTCGCGGTGGAATCACTTTTGACTGAGACCACCAACAAACCGCGGGCGAAAATTGATGAGCCCTCGGCGGTATTGGGTAAAAGGTTGCGCAATCTTCCTGGTTTGCAGAAGACTGGAATACTTGTGATGCTGAGGTGAGGCTGGTCAAAAGCTTGATACCCTCCATCAACCCGCAGTGCTACTTAACCTTTAACTAGTAAATAAGTAAATGTAGCCCATTAATGTCCCCACAGAGGGGCACAGGCCTTTACTCCAACCTTTTACTAGATTTACAAAATAAAGTTTTCTTTAAGAATTTGTCGGTATTTATTCACAAAATAATAGATCAAGTTCCTCAACCTTAACTATATAAGCTACCTTATTCTTTGGAATGCACACTCACATGCTATTCAATCAGATATTTTGTGCAGTTTTATGTTCTAACTCACCGGCCAACTAATCCTTCGATCGTTATCATAACAACCGAATTAGCAAATAACCAATCCAGTAAACGAGGCTTGCTTAATTACGATTCTAATTTCCCTTTAACGGGTCCATGTGAGAGCATTGCTCACTCGCGGCCAAGTAGATTTATCTATAGTAATTAGATAGAGCCGCGATAAAGATCGGTAGGAAGATAAATTTAAGATTACGACGACGCCGGTTGCGGCCGCTCCGCGCGTGCCCAGTAGGCTCTCGATGTCGCAAAATCAACTATTGTGTTAAATTTTCCTGCATGCATTACCCTAGAGGTAATAATAATAATGTCACCAACTGCCTATTTTTGATCATAATTGAGCCTTGCTTCAGTTCAGATTAGTCTCAGAAATATTCTGGATTTACTTACCACTAAAACGCAAACCATAGCCCATTCCTTAGTTTCCCCTTAGTTTTTGCAATAGACCTGTTTACCTGGCGGGAATGTTCTTTGAGTACACTTTTGACGATTCGGGGACGGACCCAACGGGTGCAACACATTTCATATTTGTTTCTAATAAATTCTCTGAAAAGGGCCTCTACGTGTTGGACCCATGTCCCCACGCGAGCCTACAAAAAAGAACGGGACAGGAATGTCCCGTCAATTCTTAAATCAGATACAAAATAATAATAATAATATATTTTTATTTGACATATTAAAATTTGTTTCATAGAGGTTTTACATTGGATGGTTTCCTAGTAAGAGTTTGAGAAGTAATTAATGGCTATTCAAGATCTAAAATAGGCAGAGCCTGTACTAGATCTCAAACGCATTTGTTCCTGAGATACATTGACTTTTTCTTTAATTTGCAAATTGCTAAATTAATGCATGAAAAGCACCCCATTATAAGATAAAAGCTTTTCATATAAAATTGTTTTTGTACCTCAATGAAACATAATCAACACACAGTGAACATTGTGATTAAAGATGCTGAAAAAAATGAAATCAGGAGTATTCGACGAAATTCAAGGGTGTGCCCCACATACAGCAAATTATAATCAACCATCGCGATTCCTCGCGCGGTCCGTTTCAATCAGCGTGCGCTAGGAATTTCCCCGTGTAATGACGGCGGCGGAACGGGACCGCTGAACCCATTACGCGAGGGCACGACCGCCGCCGCCCTCGGGCGCCGCCGCACTGCGGCGCCGCGCCCTGTTAGACCACTTGCGAGGGTTGCCGAGATTGATACGTAGGTAAAGTACATCAAACCTCTCTGGGATCAATATAATCCCCAGGTCTTGCATGTTTACATTTGTGTGTGATGTCGCTGCTTCTGGTTCCCACGGCACAGGGTATCCTTGTGTTGAGTCAGAAGCAATGTATGTGCCTAAATGTAAATACCTAAAGTTTAAATTTCCCTAAAATTACGCTTTTCCGCGTGCACCTACAAAACTTATCGACTGAAAATTGTACTGTGGAGTAAGGCTGTGCCTTGCTGAATACACTTGCGAGTGTTGGTAATAACTTCTTGATTACACTTCTTCTTCTTATCGTCTTCAAATTGTAAAGTGTTGCAAATTAAATTATATTTTTCCAAAACTATATTGAAAGTTCGAGTCGAACGATAAATAAATCTACGATATAACGAAATCCTCTCCAAATAGGGAAAGCTCACATGAACTTTTTGCGTACAAAAGACATCAACGCGCGCACGCCGCCGACTCGAGCCAGGAATATGGCAAGATGTTTTTGAAAGCTGCTCTATTTTCTCCATTAAACTCTGATATTATGGGAGAACATGTCTTACAAGTAGTAAATAACCCACCATACCTACTGGTATCTGAAAAAATTAAAGCAACAATTCATGGTCAACCCTAACCAAGCGCGATATTTCTCGCAAACACAAACCCTTTGGGTGTCCGGACCCCATTCGGCATTGTTGTATCACCCGCAATAAGCGCTGTTTACAAAGCGCACCGCTCAGAGCTATCGGGTGTCATATCACAGATTACTATTAGTCAAACTGAAACGTGATACCGTAAGTATTTCTGCTCTGTGGCAACGGACTGCAGAGATTTGATCTGTGATGGCGCCAGAAGCGTATACCTTGGCAAGGAACGATAGAAAATAAATGATGGCAACCATTGCAGACTACTGCGAGTTTTTTTTAACGAATTGTGTTGTCTCAAACATAGAGTATTTCTATAAAACGTCAATTATAATTTTTTTGCTGGTACTTCATGCCAAGGTGTTACCGCTTATTGTCTCGACATATATGAAAAATTTATGTGTATACTCTTTGGATCCTTTTCAGTCAGTGGAAAAGGCTGATGATGAAAGAAGACGTACGTCAATCACATCTTTTAGGTCCACAACTTTTTTCTAGCTCCGAAGTTAGTTTTTGTTTATTTTCATCATCGTCGTTGACCTTATCTTCTTTCTTATCAGATTGTATTACCAGTATTTTTTTAATGTTATTTTTTCAGAGAATTGTATACAATATTCTAACACAAAACTTAATCAGCATTCTTCTACCACTATATCACAGAGCTCTATACTTATTATGTCATTTTTATTAATTTTATTGTTTTGTTACTTTGTTTGTTTTTGTTATATTATTTTTTTCTCTTCTCCTTTACAGATACGGTCTGAAAACCAGCGCTTTGAGATAGAACATGTTTGTGCTACTCACAGCAAACGCTGAGACCGTCCCTTTTTTGTCTTATTAAACTAATGTACCCTATTTAACTGTACTTTTATGTATTTTTTTAAAGGCAAAATAAACTATTTCTATTCTATTCTACGAGATTACTTTTACTATGTGTATCTTAATATCTATATAGAGAAATTGTGATTTTCATTCTCGGTTTTCTCCATACGCCTGCCAGCCCT
The DNA here is from genome assembly GCA_963457715.1 of Argyresthia albistria. Taxonomy (NCBI): domain Eukaryota; kingdom Metazoa; phylum Arthropoda; class Insecta; order Lepidoptera; family Argyresthiidae; genus Argyresthia; species Argyresthia albistria. The sequence continues at coordinate 6,896,384 of OY735268.1, read as the reverse complement.
GCCGATGCCGCAGTGACCGTATGGAGGCAGTTACGGCGCGAGATGAGGCAGCACGCCATCTACTAATGCTACCATTTTGTTACGAAGACGTCTGACCCTTTTGTGCTGCGCCTAACTATGGCACGGCTCTAATCTTCTGTGAGCTATTCTACAACTCAGAAGTGACTTAAACTACCTTGCAAATAAAATCAAATATAACGTGAAGTTTTTTCCTATATGGTGTGGCCGACGGTTAGTTATTCAAACTTTATTTATTGTACTTTTATTTATTGCCGCAGCTATTGACTTGTCCCTGTAGATATAAACAAAATAATCAAATCGTGTTCTATCCAATACGGGGTTGTCTTAGAAACGTCCTTATTTAATTTCACATGTCTACTTTATAATAAAAACTTAGCATCACAACTTTTCTCATAAGAGATGGCAAAGAAACAGTTTTGCACACTTAAAAATCTAGCTACTTTAAAATATAATAATTATAAACCATAAAATAAAGCCATCGTGTAGTCACAAAGATATCGCATTCTATAAAACACTCTATAAGGCAGAATTTGTAGTTTCTTGGAATTAAGCGCGATTTAGTTTAATTTAGTTACCTACATTCATTTGCCAAATGACTGCAATACACTTGCGCGGATAGGTAATCTAAATACGTACGATCCCTCACAGCAATGCAGATATCAACACCGATTAAGTTACTTAGAACATTTGTTTACAGTCCGCTGCAATCGAAGACAGGACATAAGACATAACTTGCGTGTTTTAAACCTAATCCGAGTAAGTTGAATCGATTTCGAGTCCACATTGAGACATTTATCGAGAGCACACGCATCGAGCTAAGACGGCATGAATATTTAATCGAATATTAAGTCTGGTACTCCATATTGGAATAATAAGTACATTTATTACTACTTGTATGCAGTTAAAGACATTGCTGATTTCATTTAGAAATGCTCACTTAGCCTAAGGCTTGAGTGGGTCATTTCAGTAACCGAATAGCAGGTTGGTTTTTAATGGAGGAGTGAGGAGTTAAGCATTGCCATTAGTGCTTGGAATGGATACGTAAATTAAAAGTAAAGTCATACCTTCACCAAACAGAAGTAGAAGTAGTTTTTTTATCATTACTGCTTAGATTATTTGAGTTAGTAATTCTAATGAGACAATAACTTAGAATACATCTGAAATAATAAATTTAGTACTTATTCTGTACACAGCATATTTCAGTATAGGTTTTGCGTAATTACATAAACACTTTTACTAATTTCATGCTTTAAATTAGATTAAATTAAATTAAATCAAATCATTTTATTTCCAGATAAAAAGTACAATAAATCCAATACAAATTATAAGTAAAATAGAAAGTAAAATGGCAATGATAAAATCATCTTAATATACAACTGCCATATCTTTTCTAGCGCTCAACAAGTTTCTTCTTTCAGATATTAATGCTAATTCAAAACTATATATTCGATACCACTTAAATACCATTAAATATCGCGTTAGCGCATCACTAGAACAGCTAATAAACACCGTTTTCTATGTTAAGTTTTCGTATTGTCTATATTTTACGTCGCGTGCTATCTGAGCGCTCAATAATGCATTAAATGTGCGTAATGTTTTGCGTGGGCTTGCCCGTCGGAGGGTTATGATGTATGGGGCGAGTGGAGCCTTACTGGTGACGAAAATTTGTGAGGATTTGCATATAGATACGATATTGTGAGTGGTTTGTGGGATATTGATAGTGGACATATTGGGGGAGTTTGAATATATGTTACATTAGGAGTTTGAACAGTGTCATTGGTTGATGAATCGATTTTAGACAGTAGGCACTATAAAGCAGGTAGGTATTTTTTGGACAATGATAGTCTTCTTTGTGGCCGTCAAATTAAATTTTCAAAAGTCATAGTTTTTTTACAATGAAATTTATAGTATTCAGTGATACGCATTTGAAAATATAACAGGCACGGAATTCCTCGCATTTTCTTACGAGGAATTTAGAACCCAACAACTAACCAAGCAACCCAACCAAACAACTAACCCAACCATTCCAGCAACCCTTCCAACATTACTACAGACAATACCCGTCCAACAATACCTAATACCTCCGGTCAAATGTTAACTCTATCATTGCAAAACGGACAAACGAAAGCACGTTAACAAAAACCAAAATAGCCTATATCCCACAGATAATAGAGGTCAGAAAGGGTTGTGTTGTATAACCGTAGTATTAGTATGTCATACGGTAACGAATGGCGATGGTGGTGATGGATGGCGCGCGCGCATGCGTGGGCGGGACATGGCCCGGCGCCGAAAACATGCGCTAGATTATATCGTCGGCAGTGATTTTGTGGTGATAATGTTGCGAGACTAGTGTTGGGTTTAGAACTGGAGAATTTTGTATCCTTATCAAAATAAAGAATGAATGAGAAATTGAGCATTCACAAATGCTTTTTTTTACGTGATAAATTGATAACCAAGCAATACTTATTTGCGGCAAAACGGACTGGCATCAACATAATACTGTGATATCAAAACAGCGTTGTTTGTGATTTACTATTTAGTATCAGGCGGGACCACTAAGGAATATCAGGTAATTAGAACATTAATTAGGTAATTGGTACTTATTTTAACTGCCAGTTCCTATGACATACAACGATAAATAGGTCTATTTAATTTTTATCTGAAGTCGAGCACTTTTCCAACTTGTTAGTTACTCGTGCTCCTGGCTGTCGACGCTCCAATGTGGAAGGTGCGGTCTCCCCTAACACAGGTTTTTTAAAACTTACCAGGGGAGTCCCGCTATTTGTGTTAAAATCTGACTTGAATAAAAGTTTGTTTTTTTTTAATCCGAATCACGAAAATTTTACATATTGAAAAAGTATAAGTAAATGTAGCCCATTAATGTCCACGCCAAGGGGCACAGGCCTTTATTGAAAAAGTAAGAGTCTAAAATTTAACAATAATTATCCTATGTATTTGAGAATGAGAGGCAGCTTAATATGCTTAATTGCAGCGCAAATATTCGTAATATTTTATGTAATAATGTAAGATATTAGAACATATCCCTAATTGGTGGATCCGAGAACCACTGGCCGAGTTTTACCATCATATGATATTAGAAATTTTTGTATGTATGAAATTTGCATTATAGGGGTTTTTGGGGGTAATCATCGATCAACGTCTATCGTTTTTCATAACTGAAAAATCATGTATTACCGAGATTTCATGCTTTCCTTAATAGGATTGGCAATTTCACTTTAGTACAATGAAAATAAGGCATATTGACTCTAATGGCAATCAAAAATGTAGTCTCTAATTGCGACTTCATATCAAGTGACACTTTTTGGCGGGTGTTCTTGAAGAATTCACACAAATACGTATCGTTCAAATAAGGTCTAATCTAAATTCATAATATGCTTTTCATCCTCCTTGCTTGCTTCCCGTTTGCAGCTGTTTCAAAACAGAGCAGCATATTGATTAATGTTAATGCAGTCTGATGATATGAAATATAATCATTTATTGTGTTTGTACCACCAACCGCCGCGCCTAGCAAAGCTCGGTTCCCAGATATTAAAAATATTAAACATCGTACAGTATATTGAATGTCAAAATAATTATCTTCAATTCAATTCAATTAGAGAAGACGTAGGTCCCTACCTATTTATAAATTTTACAGGTACACTAGTAAATTTATGTACCCTCAATAGTTAATTAACGATACTACCCGCAGAAGCTATGCTGTAACTGGACCTAGCAACTAATTAATATAAATCTAATCATTGTCACATAAATATAAAAACGAAAGCAGTAGTATACGTGGCCCTTACTAAATAGTGGCGGGAGCCTCGGAGGGCCGTATTTATTTACAGTTGCAAACACGCAACTGACCAATAAAAAGGGCTATCAACGGAAACTATAAGGCCACATACACACACACACACACACTAGTTGCCGGCCACAATTGCAACGTCTCAGTCATTTACATAAACATTGTATAACGTGACTTTTGGATCAGAAATAACAACAGCTAGAGCTTGAGAGATAGATATATAGTTTATCAATTATATTATTGTCGTTCACACTTCTCGAGGTCTTGAAGAAACTTAAGAAAACTGAAAATTTAATTTGCTAATGATTATGGTACGGCCATGGGCTAGCCCCCTGTCACATGTGTACCAACGTACCAACAGACATCAGTGATTCTGAAAACCAGACCAGCTACGGCTCAAGGGATCTTGTCCACTCACGGCCATTAGGTTCTGTGTTTGCGGAACCCTAAATGCATTGGATGGAAAGTCGCATCAGGTTCAGATTAGACATTAAGATTTACTAGATCGTAAGTCTTGCTGTGGGTTCCGTGATAATGAGAGCTCTAAATTTACGAACTTGTAATCATTATGGAGTTTAAAGACTCGTTCATTAAAAGTGAAGTGGCTAAAGAAATAAGAATGGTAGTACCAAAAATCACCTGTGATCTGTGGGTAGTACTAATGAACTTCTGAATGACGCAATGTTATAAGCTCGACAATATATCCTGCAAACATACGATCAATGTATGTAGTGTGTCAATTAAAAAAGGCGTTTTTGAGACTAATTGAGATTCTGTAAAAGTTTTGCAATGGTCATAGAAAATAATACCGAAGTATGAGTATTTTGGGTACTTTATGAGTACTTTGGGTATATTTAATTTGTATTCATACTGCATTCACTCACTGCAGGCATCTAAGCCCCGAGATGTTTCATGAAACATTCACGACTATTTGCGCCCGCCTCAATACAACTGCCATTTCGTTTAATGCGACGGGCGATGCCTCATAATTCCCCATCGTAGACCCATAAAGTACTATCGGCACGACCGGCGACTATCTCATGTCTGCGCTTTGTAACTTAACACTTATTACTGACGACGGGACAGATTAGTATCGTTGGTGGTGGTTGTAGATCGGGACTTAATCTGGCTTGAATGCGAGGGCTAGTTGCATTGAATTACTCCTGCCAGAAAGGTGCATTAAAATTAGGTTTTAGGACCATCGACCATACTTAATACAGCTACAGTCAGCTACATAATTATATTACATAACAAAACATGGGCTATATTTGTCAGTTTTGTCTTTACTTGGCTTTATGATTGTGTTAGGATGATTACTCGATGTAATAAGATCCCTCACGAAACTAACAGCTCCACGGACAATAGCAATAGGTACCTTATTATTAATATTATTTAGAGTCATTGGTATCTAAAGATGATAAAAGGGATAGAAGCGAGCCAAGGGCTTAACATTAGCATAACTGAAGAAAAAATATGAAAGTTTTATCGTTGACACCGTCTATAAACTCAGGTACATACCTATTTACCTTTGTCGCCACCAGCCCTAGTCTGTGGGCGGTTTCCGCTAAAGGTCGCTCGGAATATTTAGAGTAGAGTAGACTATCTCTGCAGATTATGCTATTGAATTGTATCTTGCATTTGGTTTAATTGTACAAGGTTAATTCCCTACCTACTTAGTATCTTAGTAATGTGACTTGACGTTTACAAGTATTAAGTAGATTGCAAATTTTGAATACTATCTTTACAATTTAGCTGTGCTAAATTAAATCAAAATTATTTCGAATCTAAATTAAGATAAAGATTTGCATATTCAATGATGATTTATAAGCAATAGAGTCACTGATTTCACAACATCCAATAATAAATAAACCTTACCTTGACGCTATTTTAATCTTGGAAGTTCGAAAAAACCACACCGTCAAAATGCAGTTATGAAGATTCACACCATAACTGGGGACTTGCAAAATATGATTGAAACACAGTAAAAACTGTTATTTGCGCGTTGCTACCAAAACCGTACTCAGTGAGCCATTGCCGTGTTTTTTCGGTTGGTGTTTTGTCGACAATTCGACATGCGTAGGCGCCAAATTCAACGCGGACTCGGCTACAGCAACGTCTCAATTTGTTTCATTATACCTTATAAAGATTAGGGCTGACAACATGAATAATGCATCTTGAAATGGGCTACAAAGTTACATTCAACATTGCGAGTTGTGAGTTGAAGAAACATGCGTATTTCGTACCGTGATGAATGGCATTTCATTTTCTGAGCCACTATTTCCATATTTTGCTATACAATTCATCATTGCAATGGCAGCTCTAGATAAAAGTCAGCAACAGAATATTCAGACCGACGAGAAAATATCAAAGCTAAAGAAAATAATTGGTTATAAGATTCCAGAATTGAAAAAATAATATGTATAGGTAAATAAATAAGAATACAATTCATCTGTCGTAGGCTCTACAAAGTCGTGCCAGGACAAAGGAGATACTCGTAGATTACTTACTTTATGTGCAAACTAATAATATTTTAATATTAAATTGATGACCTTTCTCTTCCATATTAAATTTAAGTATTTGTATTAATGTATGTTTTATTTCCTATTTATATCCATTAATTTTGGTATATATGTATGTATTTGTATGTAGTTTATATTATTATTATTTTTTATATTTTTTTTTTTTTTACTTAAGTATTTGATGTCGTACACTTGGATCTACCTATTGTTGATTTATTTATCCTTTCCATCCTGGGTTTGCTGGAAGAAATCTCTCGATAGAGATAAGCTCGCCTTTGTACATGTCATTTCCATTTTTAATTGTCATAATGATTTGTGTGCAATAAAGTATAAAGTATGATAACAAACAGAAAGGTCTAACAAAAGATGTGTTTTTTCAAGGGGTTAATAGTGAATGAATAAATTAATGAATATCTTTCTGAACAACATTTGCTGAGAAATATTTTTCTTCGTTACTTTTCTTACATTTCGGGCTAAGTGGCCACGCGATTCGTATAGGGAATGTTGTACATAGGTACCTACATATCAACTCAGCTGGGAATTTTCCCGAACGCATGATTTATTGAGGCATTCAGTGCAACATCTTCATCCGCTCTGGGCAGGTCGTGAGGCGTGGTGCTGAACCAATATGACCCGAAAATAAATTCAAAGAGCCTCTGAGGTTACTGATAAAGTAATAAATCAAACTCTTTGTGAGAAAGCCTTTAATGCGGACTTATTGTGCGCCCGTCGAACTCGCATTTATCACGAACATCACAACACCTGTAAGCAAATGAGCGCCTTGTCAGCTTTTTTGTTCGGTGTTTTTAATATAGAGATTTTCTTAGATGAAAAAGTATTATTATTATATCGGATACGTCATTCAGGGATGTGGTCATTGGATATCTTCTTGTTATGCAAATAGAGAACGTAGATAATAAAATTAATTACTGGCCATGATTGATTGGTGATTTTATGGATATCTCGTACGACAATGCTGAGTTAGGGCCTTTTGCACAGCAGAGGGAAAGAACACACCGCGGCACTCACTACCTATGGTCTGTTGTGTAATAAACGCCATTTCTTTCTTTCTTTCTTTCTTTCTTTCTTTCTTTCTTTCTTTCTTTCTTTCTTTCTTTCTTTCTTACGACAGACGAATGTACGATGTAATGTTTCTTGGAGAAATTTTATCTTTATCATTGACTGCATGAACTGCCGACAAACTGCCTACCGGTTTGGCAGACTTAAATTACATATCTAAGTGCAACTAAAAAAAAAAGTGCAAAAAAATAGAGAGTGTTTATTTTTAAACATTTTTGCTGGTTCGACTCCCGGGTGAGACAAGCGAATTAAAAAAAACTTTGAATGCAGTATTGTTTCTTTAAAAAATAAAAGAATGTTTCCTTTGGGTAAAATGATCTATCTTACGTTTTAAGGTAATTCCTTCCAGGGCCCATTCATTTGTTCCACCCTGTATATGTATATGCAATTCAGTCATTTATTCACATATTCAAACAGAATAATCTCAGAAAGCCTACTGTTTACGACATTTTATCAAAGAATATTTTGTTATTTGTTATTAAATTCTCTATCGATGGACATATTATGTTTTAGAGGTGTACACGAAAAAGCAATTTTTTGGGTATGCAAGTACCTCAGTAACCCAGGAACCATACAAAAAATTTCGAACCCCTTTTTTAACATAAACTTTACTGTAAAATATTAGGTCATAGAATAACTACCGCAATATCACTAAATGCGTAAGGGACATGTTGTATGTTCGTAGATGCAACAAAATGTATGTATTTTCGGATTAACACAACGCAGTTGCTTTACTGGCCTACGAGTACATAATCCGATATGCCTGCAAGCATAACCCAACTCCATCCTCTTAATACTCAAGCCATAAGGTCCACAATTGAGCTTTAACAATTGCTAGCCGTATCTGGACCGTCCTTATTTGCTGAGTGTTAAGGGCGAGAATCTAAGGGCTAGGGTTCGTCGGCTGTGTGTAGTGGACAGAGGGCAGTGTCGCAGAATGCACCGTTGCCGATCCACTTGCATACTTTCACCGCATCGCTTCCCGATACATCGATAAGGCTCGTTTGAACGCGGTTGGCGGTTTAGTTAAGTAGCGAGTCCTTCTTAAACATTGATTCTCGTTTTACTAATCGCTTCTTTTACGCTAGACAATTTCTGGAGGCCTGACAAGTAGGTACATTTAGTTTTATCACTAACTTTGAAATATATCTGGTTTATATTAAATTTATAAGTTAAATCTAACAGACGCAGTTTTAAAAATAACCGGCCAAGTGCGAGTCGGACCGTACCATTATCTATAAAAACGGCAAGAAAACATGTTTGTTGTATGGGAGCCCCCTTTAATATTTATTATAACCTGTTATTTAGTATTTGTTGTTATAGCGACAACAGAAATACATCATCTGTGAAAATTTCAGCTGTCTAGCTATTACGGTTCATGAGATACAGCCTGGTGATAGACGGACGGACGGGCGGACAGCGAAGTCTCAGTAATACAGCCCCGTTTGGCACCCTTCGGGTACGGAACCCTAAAAAATATCCTCCATCGGTCCCATAGTTAAATTTAAACTTAAAGCTAGTTTTTTCAATTGACAGTTCTAACGGACACGTACATAGAGAAGGTTAGTCAACTAAAAATTATCTGATAATAGCGAACCTAACGAACCCTTGACAGAACCCGTTCTTAGGTTTATACGTTTATTACGCTAGCATCTAAACTTTCAAGTAACTCTCCAGATACAACGCTCCACCAAAGCCTTTTCCGGTCAGCAAGCACTTGTTACACATTACTTATACAGAGCTCGGCTCGGAGGAAGCGGTACTACAAATGCCTTTGGCAAACTCCGACCAATTTATATTGTACCTCAGACAGGGATAGGCCTTCGATCGATACGTTCAACATGACTTGATCTAGTTCTATGTGATGTGCTAACTTACGTGCACTTGTAAGAATAATTTCTGATAAAATAATCATTACCGTCCATGCTTGTTTGCTAGGCAAATTACTCATCGAAGTTTTTTTCAAATGAGCTCTAACTTTGAAAGAATTGCACTGTTTTTTAGGGTTCCGTTAGAGAAACAAGGAACCCTTATAGTTTAGTCTGTCCCTTTAGTCAAGTCTGTCTGTCTGTCTGTCTGTCTGTCTGTCTGTCTGTCTGTCTGTCCGTCTGTATGTCACAGCAACTTTATTCCAAAACTATTAAGACTACAGAGTTGAAATTTGGTACGTAGATGTATTGTGTGAACCGCTTTACGATTTTTACACAAAAACTGAAAAAGTAAAATATTAGGGGGTTCCCCATACATGGAACAGACGCGAAAATTATTTTTTTTCATCAAAACCATATGTGTGGGGTATCTATAGATACGTCTTTGAAAATGCTAATGAAAGTCAATCGTTAGAGACAGACCCTTCCAAATAGGAAAAATATTGTGAGTCCCCCCAGACCCTCCAACTTTTAAAGTAAGAGAGTAAAAATATAAAAATATATATGCTGTGCATCTCAATACAAACTTTCAACGAAAATTGGTTTGAAAAAATATAAAAAGCATTTTTTAAGACATAAAACATTTATTAAAAACCGCAAAGATAACTTTGACATTCATACAAACACCGCTTGAACAAGCACTATCTCTCCCTTTCGAGTTAAATAAATACCGGTATGTATTTGTGTGTCTATTGGATATATAAATAATTATTAATAAGTTGTATCTTAGTGACTCTATATGTATTATATTTCTTAGTACTAATTAGGGTTTATTGTATTATGTGTATGTATTTATTGATTTATAGAGTTGTATTGTACGCGCAGGTCTCCCCCGCTCAACTATCTACATTTTCCTTTTCCAATGGTTCGCTGGAAGAAATCTCTTGTTAGAAATAAGCTCCCCTTTGTACATTGTTTATCTATTCTAAGTTTTGTTTATGTCATTCCTGTGTTAGTACAATAAAGAAATTACGAAATTACGAAAACACAATGATAAACAAAGTTACAACATAAGCATCCAGTCTTAATTACTTGCTACTACGGAACTCTTCATGGGTGAGTCCGACTTGCACTTGGCCACTTTTTTAAGTTTACTTGTAAATTTTCTACATCGAGCAAGTATTTCGTAACCTGTGGTGACTTAAAAGATTTTATTGAATATTTTTACAACTTATTGCCATTTTAAGGAGCTCTGCAATAAGAGACGTTTTAATGGTAGTGTGATAACATAACCTTAAATTTCGCTTTCATTTGCCGATAAATTAATAAAATTTATGTTCTCAACAGGTCGTCGGATTTCGAGGACTACTTAATTGTGTGCATCTTGCGCAAGATCGCACTGTTTTTTAAACGTAGAGTCAGCAATGACAACGCAAAAAAGGTCAAATGTAATAATAACCTCCTTCTTTTTACTAAGCCCGGGTCTCTCAAGAGACGGATAAACAGTCAGATAACTTTTTTGACCAATTTTTGTACGTGTAAAATGTCAAAAGCCCCAGATAAACAAACAGATAAACGCTATCCTGATGAACGGCACTAAGTCTTTATTAAATAACTTAACTTTCACTATTTTTGTAGATATCCATATAGTTTTATGAAATATAATGTTAAACTCAAGGATATGGGTACCTTCAATTTAATGGACGCAATGTTTGTGCGGAAAAAATACGAAGCAGCCGCTACGAGTATTATATTTTTTCATGCTAACCATATCTCCAAGTAGTTTTCACCACTACAGTAAAACCTCGGTAAACACAAGGTATCTGTAAACTGCTCTCTTTACTTCTTAACACTATTTATAAAACATTTAAGTACTTATTCGTTGTACACAGCACCGTATCATTTTGTTAATATATTTACGACTTCTGAGAAAATCAGAGTATACAGTAGACTACTCTGCACTGGATTAAACTTATTGGGTACATGCAAAGTACACATGTATTTATTCGTATGACTGAAGTTGTCGAGGTGCTCAGGAGTATTTAGGTGTAGTGTAAAAGAAAAACTCATCACACTCATTATCAAAAATAAATACACTCACGTGCCTCACATTATATTGAAGCAAGAAGTACTTCGCTTAGCATCGAACTTCCATAACTCACATAATCCCAAGGGGTCGATAATCCCCATACTTCATTTGAAATTGTCAAAATATACTCATCAATACAGTCTCAAATACAACACACACGAGTGTGGGTCGTGATTACTCGTGATCGACCCCTTAGGATAATCTTCATTTTAAAATATTCTAGAATAGCCCTTCTGCTCGATCAGCGCTCTATAGCTCAGGAATACAGTTTCGGCGGAGTCGAGCTAATGTGCCCCCACGGGTCAGGCAGGTTTGTTAATCGTCCGTAATTGAGTATCACTGGAGTATTAAACTGCATTTACATTGTTCCACACGGTGCCTTGTAAGGGCTGCTATCGGTACATTACGCATTTGTGTGGGTTGAGGTTTTTATGGCGGTAACTTGCAGACATCGCTGCTGAGATCATCCGAAAGTACGTACAGGCATAGCTTATAGAAGGAAGAAGATAGTATTTTGGATGAAACATTCATCATCAGATAGCATTTCTGTTTATCTGAGACATTTGACATTTCACACGTACAAGAAGTGTCAAATAAAGTTATATGACTGTTTATCCGTCTTTTGAGAGACCGGGCCTTAGTGATATGTCAATATTTATTTCACTTGTTCTCAAATTAACCGTTTAACTAAAATTGATTTTTAATGCCTGTTAAATGGTGCGAATCCTGTGGCCTTGATTAATATATATATTATTGTGTTCTGAATTAAATTGTAATCTGTGAGATTCCATTCATATATTAAAAAATATATAAAGGTTTTTTTTAGTCTTATTTTATCGATAAACCATGTAACTTATTGCTTCGTACCGTGTAAGTGTTAAAAATATTTACATAATAAGTTTAAACAAGATCTTGCTGAAACAAAACGGAAAAAAAATGGTTCATACTGTCAATTGCAGTCTTTGGAGCAGTTTATTCTATGCGTGTAAATTAGATGTCTTAAATTAAACTATCTTTGACTAAATATGTAAACAAGTAAAAACCCAACCACTGAGATAATGCGTACATCTATAAATAAGTTCTACAATTATTTACCACATAAACAAGTTTTTAAAAAACAAGACCACACTTCCGGGGAATTAACTTTGAATCGGTCATCAATCTTGATTTCAATTTAGAAAAAATACTACATTCGAAATGTAGGTACATTATAATCCTCTACTTTTTTTGCAAAATCTCGTTATTTCTATCGAAATAGCGCTAATATGTATTTACGACTTGCTGCCCGTTGTGCGACTTCGTAGCGCGTTTTAGGTATTCTGATAGTTCCCGGCCACAAAACGATTCGCTCATTATTTTGAAAATCCATATCGACCCGTGTTGGGCATACATAATACGCAAACTGGGTCGCAACGCACAGCTGTCAAACTAAGTTCCGGTTCCGCGAGAGGTTAAACGAAGTAGTTTGAGTGATGCTAGATATATGGCTACCAGCGGCATCTAGCGAAAGAGAGTGAACTTCCCATACAAAATATATTTGGATTTGTTGGCTTTTTATCTACGTTTTTCCTTATTTTTTTTACCTAAACCTCCTCAGGACTGACACAAATAAAACCCAATAGGCATTATACACATCTCGGTTGGGCCAATTCACAGTAAAAGGAAGACTAAAATAAAAATAAAATAATATCAATTAATTTCGTAGCTTCGCTCCGTAGCAATTCAGTTTTACCACGGATACTATAGTTATGTCTTACTATAAAAATTCACAAAATAAAAGGCCTGTTTTGGCAGTTCACGCCCATGAAGTTTTAACCCCTAACGCGTAAGTAATAGAAGCGGTTTTTAGGTGCAACTTGTACGCTTTGCTTGTACGCAACAGTTAGGTTTTATTACCTACGCATTAGGGGTTCATGGGCGTGAACTGTCAAAACGGGCCTTTAATTTTGTGAAGAGTTTAATGGCGGATTTTCTATCAATTTAAAAAGAGGATTTCAGGAAACTTTTCGTATGTGTTCGCCTCTTCGAGCAACACGGAAGGCCGCGTTCCTCCAAGGTTCGCCTACATACCTACTTGATTGATTAGAAAATCTTCATATCAGAGGCATTATGTTATGATGAACAAAATTTTGCTACTTTTGATATTCTTAAAACTGACTTCGGCATTGTAAAGACACGCTGAATCTGGTTTTGTCCTCTTAAGCACTTCTTTTTGACCTATACAAAAAATGCCAAATTCGTTTAAAGAATGCGTGGCAATGTGAGGTGGCGGATAAAATGTATTCGCAATGATGCAGACTTTTGTATTTGGTAAACAAGTACCGTGTTGATGTTTGCTTAAAGGAGACTTGACGTCGGAGATATTATAACAAGGGAACACTACAGACTTAGCTATCGCCTTTGTCATACACCATTTGATAACTACTGAGCTTACCATGTGCATTTTTTAAGCGTTAAAAGGAACTAAAATTAAAATAAAATCTATAATAGTAATCCAACAGTGTTATTCCTTTGCCATATAATTTATTTTCCAACCGTGTTTAATTAGTTGTGATACCTCTGGAATTGACATCATAAGTATGAAAATTACAATACTCTAAGCTGAGCGGCTGTAATGTGGCTGAATTGTAGCTGAATGTGTATCTTATTGTGTGGGTGTGTGGGAGCCCGAGTGCATGGCGTAAGAGATATAAGAGCAATCAAAATCGGAATGCTGCTACTGTTAGAGGCTAATTGATGAATAATGTGAAACAGACAAACTAATAGAGTTAATTTATATCAAACTAGTGTCTCTAATGGCCGTTGGAAGAGTGTTTTGTTTTGAATATATGATTCGACTCAGGCTATAAATCTTCTCGGTTCGGGGTATTAATACCTGATGGTACACTTTAAATTGAATCTTATTTTTACGGTCATTTGTCTATAAAGAACATGCAGCTTTAGTACTTACTTACTTTATACTTTATTGCACAGAAAACATTATACAGACACTTAATATTAGAAAAAATATGTACAAGGGCGAGCTTATCTCTAATAAGAGATCTCTTCCAGCAAACCGAGATCTTTCTCTTCTTAGTACTGATAATACATAAATAATGGTAAAATACAAGTGTATTTTTGTGGAAAATAATGTATACGTTTGTTTCAACTGAATTATTTATTGCAATTGTCACAATAAAACTGCCATGGCAATAAAGATTTCCTTAAAGTTCAACATATTAACTCCTTATTAATTAACGAAAAAATGCCGCCACACAGCCTTGATTTTTTCTTTTAATCCTGCCATATTACGCGTCCATTTCAATTACCCATGGACAGTCAGCATGTAAAGTGCATATCATAATCGTTTAACATCAGTTTAACTCTTTAACGGATCGTCAAATAAACGGCAGAGTAATGTCGTGTTGGATTTCATAAGAGAGTTAATTGTATGAGATGTTATTGTGTGGCGATGCCGCGAGCCTATAACCGTAAGTTATGTGTCGTTTTTGTTGGGAATATTTTAATATCAAAAAGATTCTCAACTCCGGGAGCTCTCTTCTCGAACCCTCGATTATTTTTCACTAAAAGCAAAAATGTTTCATTCCATTTCTTAGACGGTGTAGCTGACACAGTTGCACCCACGTTGTTGGCGATTCAATATTATTTTTGCGTTGTAAAATATTCTTCTTCGAAATTTATAGGTAGATTGATAGATAATCTTTTTTTTCCACTCATGTATAATATATGATCAAACGAACTTCTCAAGTGAAGTTCGATCAATATAATATGAGTCGATTTATTCGAAGATATAATTTATTTATTAACCACGTAGTCCTTTTACGATACAGGCATTCGTTGCACATATTTTAGAGAAAAAGAATCGAATACGTACTCGATTCTGTGTTTTTATTTAAATTTAGGGCTGGTATCCCTATACCGGTTCACTGGCAATCCCAACTGCCTAGCCTCATTCTTTTAGAGACAGGACAAAACTTTCAAAGGGAGGGAGGGAGGGTCCTTCCTTATATCTTCGAATAAATCGACTCATATTATATTGATCGAACTTCACTTGAGAAGTTCGTTTGATCATATATAATATATCGTCGATTTATTCTTCAGATATAATTTATTTATTAACCACGTAGATGTTTAGAGAATTGAATGAAAGTTTTGAAAACTAAACAAACAACTTTAAATTCCTATCTTCTGCTCAGATGGGAAGTTTTAAATCTAAACACTTTGTGTAGAGGTATTTCGTATTTATTTGAAAAACAAATTACGTATATTCATATTGAACAAAATAACAAATGAAATATTCTTAGAGCGTAAAGCTTACATATACAATTATGAACAATCATCTTAAATTTGATCTTAAACAGATAGATTTAGCAAACTGGCCTTCGTCTACCACATCTCTTTGATAAAATCGAGCAAAGGTAAGTGACGTGGCCGACCAACCAGCTGCCTTTCTGATGGCGTCTAAGGAGACGCCGGCCGAGCGCGCCGCCGACGTGGCCGCGTGTCGCGTGCTGTGCGCGCTGAACACCGACACGTCGACGCCGCTCTCAGCCAACACTTGCTTTATCCATCTACTGACTGTTTGTGATGAAGCCTTCTTATGAGGACGCTTAAATGTTATAAAAAGGTCCTTCACACCTTGTGGCCTAAAGTCTCTTGTTACATTAATATAATCACGAAGAGTTTGGACTGGACAAATATTGGCATTCTCTCCAAAAAATGGAAGGAACAGGATCGGCTGTTCTCTTCCAGGCGCTGAGGTTTTTATTATTTCAGACACAATAATTTTAACACCCAAATGACCAAAATTAATCTCACTTAACTTTATTGAGGCTAAAGTTTGTACCCTATGCGCGGTACAGAGAGCTAGTAATACAACTAATTTCTTTGTAATTTTTTCTAAACTGAGATCAGTATTTGGAAACCAGTCGGATAAAAATGTCAGAACAACTTGTGGGTCCCAAGTGCGTGAATATTTAGGCAAAGAGGGTTTTAATTTGAAAGCGCCCTTCAGCAAACGTTTAATTTGGTCATTTGAACCTACAGTACCTCCGAGTAGCAGTGATAGGGCTGAACGATGAGAATTCAATGTGCCGTAAGATGCACCATTGTTAAAATGTTCCGTGAGAAAAGACAATATTTGGGGTGTATCTACATTAAAAACTTCTATGTTTTTTGAAGCACAATAATTCCACCAGGACTTAAAAGTGACGTTGTACTGCTTTATAGTATTAGGAGCGAGAGAAGCTACCATCAGGTCTAAAGATTCAGCTGGGGAGCCGCGGCGTGTAAACGCGAGCCGCAGAGCAGCGCTGCACTCAGGGTAAGAGTCTTGTAATGAGGATGATGCGTCCTGAAAGGGGAGCATAAAAGGTATTTATTAGGTTTAAGAAACAAAATTTGCCCTATTACCAATTTGGTTAAAAGCGGATACCATGGCTGTGAAGGCCAGTGTGGGAATACTAAAATACCGCTCGCCTTTTCATCCACGATTTTTTGTAAACATCTCAAAACGAGTGTGAATGGTGGAAAAGCATAAAAATGAGACTGCCATTTCATTGTAAATGCATCAATATGATGAGCATCGGGGTCTTGTTTCCAAGAAACATACATTTCGCACTTTGCGTTAATGCGAGAAGCGAACAAGTCTATGCTAGGTCTTCCAAACTGGGTGACTATTTCATTGAATGCTGCTTCAGAAAGACCCCATTCAACATCTGGATTTAGTTTTCTAGATTCCTTGTCTGCTTCTTTGTTGTCGCGAGTATTAATATAGGAAGCGTACAGCCATATGTTTCGCTTCTCACACCAATCCCAGATCCGCCTGGTCAACTCGTTTAAATGCGGAAACTGTACACCCCCCATGCGATTAACATAACTTAGGGCTGTGGTGTTGTCAACGCGCAATAAAACTGCGCAATTTGTAAGGTTCGTCGCAAAACATTTTAGACCAAGGAAAACCGCCATCAATTCCAAATAGTTTATATGGTTTTGACCTTCTACCTCGGTCCAATGACCATGGGCTCGCTTACCATTGCAAAATGCACCCCATCCCGTTCCACTGGCATCAGTGAATAACTCTAGTTCAAAATTTACATTTTTGATAGAATTTGAAGACGAATGAATGTTTTGCTGCCACCACAGTAAATCCGGTAAGATAGAATCTGGTAACCTTATTTTTGCTTTATAATCTTGATATTTATCTAGAGCTATATACTTTACTCTTTCTAATGACTTTGTGTGGAGCCAACCGTATTTTATAGCAGGGCATGCAGCGACCAACACACCAGTCAGGTGGGCCAAATCACGAATGGTACATGTAGGAAGCCTAGAATACTTTATGACCAGGTTAGAAATGTAATTGGCTTTATCTGTCGGTAAACTTATTGTCAAGTTTACTGAATTAAAAATAAATCCCAAGTATTTACAAGACTGTTGAGGCACTAGACAGCTTTTGTCTCGATTTATCACAAATCCTAAGCCCTCTAATAGTTTATATAGTATAGTAGATAGTCTCGTTAACATTATTTTGACATTCATTTATATCTTGTCCTATACACAAAATGTCATCAAGATATATAACTGACCTGTGGCCCAGACTTCTTAAATAGGTCACTACTTCCTTCATAATTTTTGTGAATGTACGAGGCGCAATAGATAAGCCGTATGGCATGGCATTAAATTCGTAGGTGGTTTTGATGCCATTCTTGTCAATAAACTTAAACCTCAAATATTTACGGTCGCAATCTTTAACAGGTACTAAGAGATATGACTCTTTTAAATCGATAGTACATAAGAACGCATTTTGTGAAATGAGTTTCGCAGCTGTCCTGTAGTCCTCCATCTTGAAATGAACTTTCTTAACAAACTTGTTAAATATCTTCAGATTGAGAATGAACCTTTTTCCGCCATTGGATTTTGGAGCCAAAAATATACCGGAGATAAATTGATCTCGAGATGGAGGACAAACTGAGACAGCGCCTAATTCAATTAGGTTATTTATTGCCAAAGTCATTTCAACCATCTCTGTTTCGGAAAAACTGTTAGTTGGGACGAATGATTGTTCAACATAGGTCTCAATGGGAATATTAAAACCCTCACGAATCCATTGCAAAATAACAGGGTTATCAGTTATTTTCTGCCAACAGTTATAAAAATATTGCAGTCTACCTGCATGACGTACCATTAGTGCGTGGTTGATTGCCGCGTTTTCGCAAGCATTGATGAAACCCGTGGCGGGTTGTTCCTGGTCGGCGGAGCCTGGTACCGAGACGGCGCCGGAGGTGGAGGAGGAGCCCTCCTCTGCACTGCTCGCCCCCCCCTGTTCGCTGGCGGGTAACGAGAGGGGCCCGCCCAGTTTCCCTGACTTCCCTGGTAACGGGAACCTGATGTAGATGGCGTCGTGTTGGGGTAGTACGAAGAATTCTTCTGTACAGATGCATTTTTCTTGATATGTCGACCCCCGCTTGTTAAAGCTTTAGACGCACTAATTTTTGCAGATAACGTGCTTCCAAAAAGAGTCTCATCTCTATCAGAACCATCCTGAATAAAATTCAGAAAAGTCTTGTCCAGCCCGGGGGTTATAAGTTTCTTGCGATTCGACGATTTCAGGAAATGCAAGTCAGTTAATAGCCTGCAACCATCGCCGAGGGCTTTGATAGCCTCGATCTTTTTATCCTCTCGCAAAAGTAGTGTCAAGCCTTTATTTATGGCACTTATGCCAACGCCTAGCTGCTGCTGGGCGATTTCCTTTTTCTTGTCCCGATTCTTTGACATATCAGAAAGGATGAATGATATTTCTCCATTTAACTTAGGCGCTTGTAACAAACGACAGTTGTCAGGAACAAGATAGTCCTTGAGAAGTTTTTCTTTCAAGTCCTTGGGAAGACCTTTCCGCAGGATGGGTTGCCAGCGTTGGGCTAAATTCTCGTGGATGTTGGCGCCGAAGTTAGGTCTGTCGTCTGTTGCTTCCCCCAAAGCCAACAGAATCTCCTCGTCAAGCTCCTCGCTCTGGACGGGTTCAGCCTCCATGAGCTGGACAAGGTTGGGAACCTCAGGCATGTTGAGGACGTCAGGTATGTCACAGACGGGTTCTATGTGATCCGGGGAATGCGGCGCATTCGGTTGGCCCTTCGGTATTTCGTTGTCTACGGACAAAAAATATAAGTTAATAACCTACATATATTTGAAAGGCTGTGGAAACGGTCATCTGCCTTTGTGCTGACACACGGCCAACCTCTAGGCGACCTTTTGATCTAACAGAGATCTGAAAAGCATCCGGTCATCTGCCTTTGTGCTGACACACGGCCAACCTCTAGGCGACCTTTTGATCTAACAAAGATCTGAAAAGCATTCGGTCATCTGCCTTTGTGCTGACACACGGCCAACCTCTAGGCGACCATCATGTTCTAACTAGAACAAAACACTTTCATTGTCGTGACCCAAAGTCAAAGCCAGAATGTGTAGGATAAGAAATGTAGGGTAGAAATAAAATGCTTGCATAAAACTTACCAGCATGGATTTCAACGTCCGAGTTATCCGAATCACTAGACGAATCCGAGTAAATAACACGTCGACGTTTTGGAAAACGATGAAAATCGGTGTTTGATCTTCGTTTTTTAGGCATGATGAAAATATTTTATTTTTGTGAACTCGTAGCGTGCTAACGAAGCCGTGCACAGAAAAGAATGAGGCTAGGCAGTTGGGATTGCCAGTGAACCGGTATAGGGATACCAGCCCTAAATTTAAATAAAAACACAGAATCGAGTACGTATTCGATTCTTTTTCTCTAAAATATGTGCAACGAATGCCTGTATCGTAAAAGGACTACGTGGTTAATAAATAAATTATATCTGGAGAATAAATCGACGATATATTATACTATACATGAGTGGAAAAAAAAAGATCATCTAAAATTTATAGGTTTATAGGAGTAATCTAAAATTTATAGGTACACTATAGGCTGTTTAAAAAGACTAAAACAACCCCATGGAAGAGCGGCAAAGCTTGCGCAATAGCGTCGCGTACGCAATTTACCAGCCACATAAAATATTATTAGTTTTCAATCGCGTCCGCCTGTCACTCGATGTCTCCGGATGCGTGTCCAGCAATATATTGATGGTGTATCGTTGATCTACGGCAGTATCTGGTACGTACTCTCACATGGCATTTGATAAAGAGGGAAAGTAATATTGCTATACATGTAGACTGGTGTTTGGGGCTAGGTTATTAAAAGGAGCATTTTATACATAACCTTTAGGTTGTTACAATAAGACATAGACAAAACAATTATATAGGCAACACAAAAATAAAAGAGAATAGAAGATCATTAACGCTTAAGGGTTAGTGAAATGGCTTCATTGACATTTAATTAAGTAAGTTCAGATTCATTTCGGCCAAGAAGCGCCTGCAAAACCCTTACTGGAAATACTGCAATACAATCACACAACGCGATAAAAATTTCATGTGAACTATAGTGACGCTACCGAAGCCGCCAAGGGACGCCCCGCTGCCAAAATTATTGAGAGGTGTGAACGGAAATTTTTCACACTCATTACGCCCAATAAAAATACAAATAAATTGCGTTTCAAAAAACAGCGCTTCTTAATGAGGCAATCAGTGTAATGAATCTGTTTTCCTCCCCAACAATGGATCTCCCCCACAGTTTCGTTAAAATTCTCCGCGCATATTCAGTGTTGGTGCACCAAGGCCTTAATCGGACATAAATTTGACAGAGGCCAGTTTTCGCCGGTAAACTGCGACGTAACGAGACATCTGAATCAAACACAATGCGTGGTCAATGGGATTTTAATTGATTCGTCTCTGAACAAACTTCGGGAACAGTTTCAACTGTTTAAAGCACGAGCTTTTGTTTTTTTGGACACAGTTTTCGTGCTTGAGGAAAAGGGCTGAACAATAGCCGATAAAATTTTGGTTCACTCCTATTAGCCTTTAAAGGAATACGATAGCTATAAAGTGGTGAAAGTCTGGCTGGCGATATTGTTCGCCTTATTAGACTGCCTCATAAGATGGTATCATTTACATATAATTTTCAAATTAAATTGCGACAGATAACGTAACGATAACGATGAAAATAACTGCAC
Source organism: Argyresthia albistria (assembly GCA_963457715.1). Classification (NCBI taxonomy): domain Eukaryota; kingdom Metazoa; phylum Arthropoda; class Insecta; order Lepidoptera; family Argyresthiidae; genus Argyresthia; species Argyresthia albistria. Next base: position 6,874,896 of record OY735268.1, on the reverse strand, counting down.
CCTATTATAACAAGTTTGACATGAGGTAAGAAGCCTTATAAGGTTTGATAATAGATTTAAAAACAAATGAAAAATTCTGCATGATTGTATCAGTTTAAGGATTAAAGTAAAACCCAACCTGTCAGGGAATGTATAAAAGAAAAGTGTAGTCTTAAATAAAAAGTGAGGCAGCTCCTCTTTTTTAATATATTTGAATACAACTGGTCGAATTCGAGGAAGATAGTTGTTTTAAATAGGTGCAAAACCAATATTACAGCCACAATTTATTAAATATTTTTTTCCACACGATACGCTTATAAATAGTCTCCGCCGTTTTTCCTCATCCACTGCAGCCGATTACCGTGGAATTGCGAGTAAACACGGTAACTTGGAGAGCTTTAGCGCTCAATAATTTCTAGTCAATTGAAAAACGGTAGCGATTATCTGTATAGTAGCACGGAACTGTCATTATCTTACGTCTGTAGTCACTGAACTCCTCTTGTACTTTACTTGTAATGTCGGATGACATTATTAATAGTAATCGTAAGCGTATGTTTAACTTCAAGTTCGGAATACAAACATTTGCCTTTTACGATTTATTGAAATACTTTCTATTATTGTTAGTCTGTTTGTTGTATACCATGATTGCTGGTAGCTAAAAACTGAAAGTTTGACTGAGTCAAAGAGCAAAAATCAGTTCAGTTTTAAAAAATAACTTTGCTCTTAATTTCAGTGGGGCTTCCAAACGCGCCATATTTTCCCTGCAATATGTAGACGGCAACTATTGGTGTCTTTCTCTAAAATGTGAGTAAGATAGGGACACCAATAGTTGCCGGCCACATATTGCAGCAAAACCGCCCGTATAGAAGCACCAAAAACAAGCTCACAAAACGTAATACCATTTCTCATACAAATTCAAATTCAAGATTTATTGTTTTTCAAAAAAAAAACATTGACAGATATAGTTCAAACAGTGGCTCCCATACTAGGCCTAGCCTGTTTCGTGGATGCCGTTACCAAATTATAAAAACAAGGTGTCATTTCGCCAATTTTTCAATACCTACTCAATTTGACGTAACAGGGTAACCCATAGTCGTATCTTTGCTAATGGATGAACATCATGAGAAAACTTCCTCACAATGTTTCCATCTTCATTTTAATTGAGCAGCACCATTCGTATTTGGTTACACATGCCCCGTCAAATCACCCACATAACCCAATAGCTCTTACTCCAGATGACGGCAAGTGAAACCGCTCGCATACAACCGCACGCGCACACTCTAACAAGAGCGAGTGTCCAGCGGTATCTAAATTCCGCACGGAGCTCGAACGAACGGCCGCGTCGTCGCGATGCCCGCAAGGAGAAATCCGAGCCTGGATCGACAACCTTTTCAACCGATTTTTTTTTTACTTATTATCAGTTCGAGGCCTGAACGGAGATGGCGCGACGACCTCGACATGTTTTTGCCGGGGTGGCCGGAGGTGGCACAGACCAGGGAAGTGTGGACGAAAGAGGGGGAGGCCTTTGCCTTTAAAAATAGTTCTACAGGGTTTAAAAATATTCAACGTAAAGCGCTACAAGAGCTTGTACGAGTATGAAGCATAACATTATGGTTATACTTTATCATGTAGATAAGTCGATAAAAACTTTAAGCATAACGTCAGTTGCTAAGTTCTTACTTCAAAAAGGGTTCTCAATTCGGTTCGTAATTTTTTACAGATGCGCTTGGCGAAGAACGGAGAGGAGTATGACCACCAACCTCCAATAGTGGTTAGGCACTATAAGAAGAAGAAGGATAAATATATTTTTGACATGTTTTGTTTTACCATCAGTACCTAGCGTAGACATTGTAGTCCATCCTATAGATTTCTAATAATATTTTGCTTCTTTGTTTCAGGTAATTGTCACTGAGACCACACATTTCACAGTAAGAAGTTTTAATACAACAAACATCCCGATACAAGTTACGTTCATCCATCAGCCCACCTGGTATCCCTATCACTTTTACTACTAGTTACCACCGTGGCACGCATTGTGTTTAAATCATTTTATTCATTCATTCGTATTAAATTCAAAAATAGGATCCGCTACAAATCGTTGCATTCCCCTGGCCGGTTTCACCGCCGGAACCAGTCCGACGCAACAGCGGGCTCGCAGGGCTTCATACGAGCCTCCAGAGCCCATCGTAATTAAGTACTGCTCCCCGTGAAATCGAATTATGTCGACAAATCGATTAACCACTATCGCTCATAGTCGATTTAATTGATTCTAACTAAATTGTTTTGGAGGATCTTCGGGACTGATATAAATTGCGGTGGTAAGTGAAATTGCGTCAGATATCTTCAAATATTTAAACAATTTTCGTCAAATTTTCTCCTATATGGAGGGATAAAGGCACTTATTACCACAAAATCCGCGAAGAAACACATGCAAAGTATGCATACTCAATTCGATTACATTAACTGTAATTTCTATATTACATGGAATCATTTACAAGTGCCCATCAAGATATTCAAGTTTCACACTTCTCACACACTCGACCATCGAGATGCGTATTAATACCAGAGAAAGGAAAGCACCGTCCCTTAATTATAACGAACACTCGCCACTTTGCAGAAATCGGTGCAGTGTGGTCCGAAATGCAACGTAAATACTGATAAGCACTCTTTGGTTGCCTGACCTCTCACGTTCCAATTTCAACACCAAATTATTGTGATCCAATAAAATTTGGAAAATGGCTCAGCGCTGGACGAGGCATAATGATGTTTTCGCGTGTGGCCTGCAGGCTTTAGGAATTTCCGAATTGATTTTCATATTATGATGAAACCGCAAAAAAAACTGAATATTATCTGCTTACAAAGCGAATGACATGATTAAGTCATAGGTATCCTTTTAAATGTATGCACTATTATAAATCATAACAATTAAGGCTTTTGTGTTGATATGATGAATATCAAAAGGTGGCCAAGTGCGAGTCTAAGTCGCCCATGAAGGATCCCGTAGTAGCAAGTAATTAAAAACTAGATGTTTTTGTTGTAACTTTTTTTTCATAGTGTTTGTATGAATGACAAAGTTATCTTTACGGTTTTTAATAAATGTTTTATATCTTAAAACTGCTTATTATATTTTGTTCAAACCATTTTTTGTTGAATGATTGTATTGAGATACACAGATTTTTTTTTATTTTTTTTTTCACTCTCTTACTTTACTGTCTGTCTGTCTCTTTAACGGTTGACTATGAGGAAAAATGGTTTGTGAAACTTAAACGCTATTTTTAAAGACCTAAAAAGACTTGATGAAACTGTAAGGGGTTCCCTGTTTCTCTAACGGAACCCTGAAAATGTGCTTCGTTTGACGTTTTTTTAAAGATAAGGCAACGTATAGCGTGAACTGGATTGAAACTTTTATTTTTTTCGGAAAAAATTGCATTGCTTTCCGAAATATTATGCTCATTTGTGAGTTGTTGTGTATGTGGATCATGTATCTTTACGCGGAGCATTCATGGCAGCATGGCCACTTTTTTCTCATTTCTGAATCACTTGATCCGTATAATAGTGACTTATCGTGAATCTCTGACTAGATACAGAGCGTGTCGTGTTAATGAGTACTAGCATCTTCGGCATATCATCAGTTCTTGCATGCCTTATTCAGAAGTAGGGATGGGATCAAGATACTGTATGTAGGTACCCTGTTTGAGTCATACGCTATACGGATACGATAAAAAATATGATCGTGGTTTTGATGGTTATGAACGATGAACGAAAGAATAACGATATTTTTTTAATAGTGTTTTGTTTAGTAAATAAACGTATGTCTATGTCTATGTCTATGAATTTTGATTATATTGTAAAAAAAAATAAAAATAAAAAAAATGGTAGAAAGTTTAAATCTATTTATATTTGTGTAATAGTAATTGTAATACCTAAGCTCTGGGCTGTCGCTTAAAATGGATCAATCAAATTTTGACTATTTGGATATTATCATCATTATTATTACTTTCCTTCGGGAATATAATACAATTTAAGACAGAAATCCGCAAGTTACTATTGAATAAAATGTACTACTCCATAAGAGAATATCTAGATGACACGACACTGTAGTTTACTACACAATTGAATATTTGTATGCCACTGGGCCAAGCATAGAGATACGATATTACAAATATTTAAGATCATTATACTACAACCTATGTTTTACAAATAAACACCTTTGACTTTGACTTTGACTTTGACTTTGACTTTGAAATGATAGAGCCAGTATAACATTTATTAACTCTACTAAAATAACTGCTTGTGCATTTTTCCTCATGTTATACAAATGTATGTATTCATATATCGATAGTTTGTGGTTACTGTCCGACACATCCCTCTGAATTGGTGCACAATCTCAGGATGGACTTGATCAGCATGTGAAGAAGGTGCGATGCTAATGCAAGCTCGCCATGAAAGGCTTAATAGTATCGCGAAGGCTTCACACAAATCGCCATACTAAGACAAATGTATCACTTCCTTTCATTCAAACGACTATCCAAATCCGAACTTATTTAAATGCCATATAACTATTCGTATATATCTTTATGCAGCTTACTATCTATTTTGTGTGTATTGTTTTTGTGTGTCTTAACCAGGAATATGAGACCTCGAAGAAGGACGTGGGCAAATTGTACGAAAATTAAACATGAAGGCGGTGAAATAAAGTTGCAATTTCTTGTCAAAATTATCAACCAAAAATTTTACGAGATTAGGCATAACAGGGCACGAATTCTACTGTACACAAGCATACCACAAGCCTGGCACAAGCTTCAATACGACGCATTTGGTATTCTACTAAAACCGGAATCGCAATTCACAGGCGCCAGCCTGACGCCAGCCTACTGTCCGACAGTAGAATACGAAGTAGGCTGGCGTCAGGCTGGCTACTAAAACCAGAATCGCAATTCACAAGCGCCAGCCTGACGCCAGCCTACTGTCCGACAGTAGATTACGAAGTAGGCCGACGTCAGGCTGGCGCTTGTGAATTGCGATTCCGGTTTGAAGCTTGTGCCAGGCTTGTGGTATGCTTGTGTACAGTAGAATTTGGACCCAGATCATCTTACAGCTATATATAGCGGTATCTCCATCTTTGTTCGTGTAGTAGTTTTTTTTAAAGACTCCAACGTCATCTGGCATGAGTTTTTGAGAGTAGTGGTCATTTGGCTCGGACGATATTGCAAGCACTGGCTAGAAGTCTCTAATACCTTATAATAGGCGCCAGCGCAACAGATGTAAGAGAAAGTCATCAGATGCTTCGGTTGATTACACGTGCTCTTTCTTATTGATGTTGCTTATTTAGATGTTGTCGGTATTATAATTTGTTTTAGCGATACTTTATTGCTATCATAAAACAGATTTTATTGATTGAAATAATAGAAAACATAATTAAATCCATAAAGAAAATACAGTCAGTTATGGGTTAACGTATTTTTGCTGTATTGTATTTTACCTATTTCGTTGATCAACTGCTGAATATATAAATAAACGTATAGCTGATATTTGAAAACATCCTTGGTTACATTAAAATTAGTTTTAGTGTACAAAGTGGAGACTAAAACATTACCTACGTAGGAGGAACAAAGAGGTCCCTTAGCCAAGAAAGCACATGACATGCCAATTCACAGTATGTAGCCCCAGCTACAAGTACAGCACAGTATGTAGCCCCAGCTAAGATAAGGCGCATACCGTTTTGCAGAGAAGCATATAAATACAGACCAACAGAATAAATATTTCACATCAGAATAACAGCGGAAGCGATACGATAGTCTGTAGATTGCCTGTAAGGCTAACCACATATGGTTTTAAAGCATGCATAATTGCATACCTACAAAAATAAAATAAAAATTAGACATGAATATTTTTTTATTCCTTGAAAAATTCAACGTTGTTAGACGCCTATTCTGTTCACACAATCAGTTTTTGGATCAGTAATAATTAGATAGATAGATAAAACGGAAGTCTAGGACAATAGGCGTTTCTTTTCTGACTTCAATATTCAATATACTTTATTGCACACAAATCAATACATTATGACAATTAAAAATGGAAAAAACATGCACAAAGGCGAGCTTATCACTATGACTATATGAGCTTCTTGCTATGAGCTTATGACTTCAACTTCTCGTATGTTATTTCTTTCCAAATTTCCTTGCTGACTCAATTTTTAGGGTTCCGTACCCGAAGGGTGCCAAACGAGACCCTATCACTGTGACTTCGCTGTCCGTCCGTCCGTCTGTCTGTCTGTCTGTCTGTCTGTCAACAGGCTGTATCTCATGAACCGTGGTAGCTAGAAAGTTGAAATTTTCACAGAACGTGTATATGTATATCTGTTGCCGCTCCACCAACAAATACTGAAGTACACGAAATATTGAAAAAACAAAGGTGTCTTCATACAAGAAACGTTTTTTTTTGTACTTTTGGTACAGTGATGGTGCGGAACCCTCCGTGTGAGAGTCCGACTCGCACTTGGCTGTTTTTTTTTTTTTAAATGACGCATAACAAAGCTAGCAAATGATTATAATACATCACACATAACATAGCACGGTTGCTTTGGGTAGCCGATGCACAATATTTCTCCGGGAGTACACAACAGACTTCCCTGCAGTTGGTAGCAAATCAATAGCGTTGCTCGCGCGCATCCGAAGTGACGTTTGCGCCGCCCCCGCGCCATTGTACGCTCTCGCAGGTCACTCCACTGTAGGCTAAAAATTTCTGCATTTCTTTATTAATTTATGACGCATATTAGGATTTTCCAATCCTTCAGTTAATATTTTTTTACTTCAGGACTTCACCAGAGTAAAGAAAAAAAGATTTTGAATAAAAAATGTATCATTGTTAGCTTAAAGTGTACTTTAAATTATTACGTGTTACGCTCAAAATAATGTTATCACGTTAGTTCTAATAATTTAAAATTGGAACCACGTTCTCAAACTGAATTATCGATTAATTTTTAAACAAAGAGTTTCATGTAATTGTTAAATAGTTACAATACAATATGATCAACTCAACCTAACTTATACGTTAGTGTATATTTATACGGTAGTATATTTTTATGATGAGTTGGAATATTTGTTAAGTGTGTCATTGAGGAAGGAACCATTCTATCGGCGGCATAGTGCCGTATTTTACGACGTACTGCTTATTTACAGTAATGCGCGATCGAACGGCCCTCCGGAGAATTTGTGGGCTTTTTACTACCTCCCTGATGATTTCTATTAGATACTAATGACTACTTTGAATGCTGTACGGGATATATTGGAGGCTTTTGTGCAAGCACTGTTGTAGTTACTTATGTTTATGGTGTTTGCAGAGCATTGGTTAGGGTTGATAATGGTCGTTGATTGCGTACAGCCCGTTGGGACCGTTGACATCCTCTTTTGCATTTCATTTGTATTTGCATCGACTTTAGCATGTATCTCAGTAAATAAACCTTGGCGGTTATACAGGATCAAGTTTGCAGTAAGTTTTCCTTGATCTTCATTTAGCAATGCAATTAAGCGAAGGCTGCTATGAAAGTCAAATGGAAAGTGGATCTTGACCGCATCACACGTCCCATTCATCCGTCAGTACAGCAACAATGACTGCGTTTGCGCAGAATCGCTTATTAATTAAAAATAAACATTCGTATTTAAACGTCGAAGTCAAGGCGACCTGGATACCATTTTTACTTAACCCTTAATGAGGCCCATAGACGGAGCGTGCGTTCCAGAATTTGCATTGATCTTCGTAAGTAATTGAGCGAGTAGGAAATGTCCTCTTTGGTACAGTCTTCCAATTTGGTTAGTCGGCGTGACGGGCGCGTTGTCAGCCCATGAGGAATTGATGGTCCATTATGCGGCAGGACATTCAGATTAGCAGGGAAGTTATCGGCTCATAGAGCCAGGAATCTCTTTGTGTAGTCACTCGAAACTTTCTCAATGACGAAACAGAGCCGAACCAATGACGACCGATTGAATGCTTTGTGCGACGCCCACAGTATGGCATCGTAAATTTAATTTAACAAATTGCTCTATCATGAGAGGATATCATGTTACACTGGGCTGTGGTTAATATTCGATAATAGACCCATAAACAATGTTACAGAGAAACTGCGTCGTCAACAAATTATACCATGTGGGCTTTTGTCTCGGCGTTACGAGTGTGTGTAATGTGTAATGCCAAAAGTTATTACACAACGCGGTCGTATTGTGTACATGCTTTTGTCCAAATGTTAGGAACAAATACTGATTCATTTAGATGGACTATTTAGAAAAGTTCTGTTTATTAATTTGAATGATGTCACTTTCAGTTGCTACTTCTTATACTGTATCCAGATTCCAAGCGAACTTTGTGACCAGAGCGCGTTAAAGTCTTTTATATGATACGCTCTATATTGTCTCCTCATAATATTTTAATAACACTATTTACATACACATCATAATAACAATAATAGTGAAATGAGATATAAATACGCCCGGCCCGTATGCACCCAGAGTATTGGATTGGAAATAATTCACAGCAAGCACTTAACAATTGACCGTCAATCGCATATCATCTTCACTGATCTGCTGACATTTACATGAGTCTAATGCCAAGGTCTTAGGGTTCTAATTTATAAAATGTAGGACGTTCTCTAATACGAGTATGTATGAATGAGTTATCGAACTTCGATATATGAGTATGTAATTTTTTATTAAAATACTAATTATTATTATGTAGCTACTACTCGATAATAATAAATTAGTAAAATTGCTTCGATCGAATACCTTTTTTCATAATTACAGTTCTTTTTTTTTCGATAGTATCTCCTGGATTTACCTAACTTTACGTAACCTGTAAGGTAATATAGTTGTTTTCAAATACACTACGTATATCATTTTATAACAAGCGCATGATGGATGATGACGTACATTACACGCATAGTTCAATAGAGATCAATCTTCCGTTATAACCACATGTATCTCAACACTGGTAGAAACCTAATAAACATAATATCCATCATCAGACCACCACATACTTGCTTGGTAAAGAAGGCAACATACATACAATATACATATAATAGTTGAACACTTTGATACATTTATGTGACATTATTTTTACTTTAAAAAATACTGGCTTCAGTGAATATTTTTCTGTAGTTTTCTTATTTCTGTAGTTTTCACATTCAAATAATGAGTGACTGGTTGCATGTAAGTGATATCTGTAGCTTTGCCTCCGCCTAAGAAATAATTTGTCTTTCATATAATAAAACATATTTTATGATCTTTATACGAAAGACAAAGTTTTTGTAAAAACCATGAATTGTTTTATTATATCTAGTCATTAATGGGTATGGTCTACTATACTTTAAGCCTCACACGTACTCATGTCGATCAGTACATCAATTTATAGTAGAGTTCTTAAGAAGCACGCGCATGTCATTACGTTTGCTTCTTTCACTGAGAATAAACACGCGACCATAGGCACATGCAGGCTAGAATCTACCCTGTGTCGTGGGGACCAGAAACAGCGATATCACAAACAAATATTTGGGGATACGTTGATTACAAATATCTGTTAACTATCTTATTATTACAACTTAGAACTCTCTTTCTCTCTCTATCTATTTTTTTCCAAATCATAATCTGAGTATCCAGGAATCGGACCTAAGCCTTCCGGATTTCTAACTATCGCAGCCACCGTTAACCTCCCAGCGAGCTATCGTATCAATCAAAACATCAATTCAGCGTGAAGCTCTTGACCTGCGCTCGCGCATGTCATTACGTCGATCATTCGCAGCAAATGATGGCGGATCGCGCCCTAATAGCTGATCTCTGTAGCTCACTGTAATGCTGTGGCTCTCAATGTTTGAAAACGTAGTTTTTGAGCAACTTTGTGCTGTTTCGTTCTTTTTTAAACTGATGTATCATATTTTGCTGAACGCAAACGCGTGTTACTTAAACTCCAGCGGGGGGGGGGGGACGTGAATAAAGTAATAAAGACATCTACGAAATCTTTAAAGCTTCGTAGTTCAATGGGTCCTACGTATGATTCTCACGCAGGAGATGCAGATGCAAATGCGGAGCTGGTAAACGTATAGCAATGGTACTAATGAAATAATTACTTACAAACATTAAATCCGAGTGCTCCAGCCGTGGGGAGCACATCTTTGCCTTCAAAATTATTTATTATATACATACATTGTTTCTGTTTCTGTTCTTGTCAATCTTATGTCTGTCTTTGGGTCTGTGCCTGAAATAAACAAATTAAATTGAATTGAATTGAATTGAATTATGGGACGCTTGGTAGTTGTTACTCGTAAATACGATACGTATATAGGTAAAATAGCTTGTACTTAACGAGTTAAATCACTAAAACATTAGAGTTATCTAAAAACGTAGTAGTAACTTCCAGCAAATATGGCTCACTAATAGAAACTTGATTTAAGAGTCAAAAGTTCAAGCAATGTTGGGAGCCTCTGCCGAGTTGTTCGGGTCAATTAGAGCACAGGAATGAACCAGTTCTCTGCATCGGAAACGACGCCATTGTCGACGAAGGTCGATTGCCTTTAATGCGGCTAAATTAACAGGTACAGCCGCGGTTCGGAGCTAGTGTTATTGCAGCGTAGGTACATGAGATAATTTGTTTCATAATATTTAATGTCCCTTGTCTAGTTTAATGAGGGCTAAGACCTGGCAAGGCTGAATGATTCAAGTAAATAAAGTATTGTTTGTTTTGTTAAATAAATAGTTAGATAAATAGGTATATATTGACGAACTCTGTGGTGCAGCGGTTGTGACTGCCTGTGCCTACCATGTGAGACCGGGTTCGATTTCTAGTTGGGGATAAACAAAAACAAAAAAATACCTTAGGTCTTGGATGTTTATGATACATGTTTATGATTTCGCTGTTTCTGGTTCCTACGTCACAGGGTATCCTAGCGTAGGGCCAGAAGCAATGTATGCGCTTGTATATAAATATTTATGTTTATTCTTGTTGCTTCGGAAAAATGATAGCCTGATGAAAAGATTTAATATTTACGGCAAAAGAATTGATCTATTATCTCTCACCGTTCGAAAACTGCAGTTGAATTTTCCATGCACGCCTCATAAGTGTAGGCCCAAGTGTCTGGTTACTGGCCCAGATGTTCTAATGGCATACAATTATAGGCTCTATGGTATACCGTGGACGATAAGACGATCGGGTATTGGTACATTTACATACTGGCCACACCTGTTGCTTGTAGGTATTGACGTTTACTGGTGTTCGTTTGTAGATAATAAGCGTTTCAGTGGTAAATATTTAACATGTCAGTTGGTTTTTATGTAATTTTCTGCTACTTTATTATCTTAAGGATTTTTTTCATTATAAAACAAAATGTATAGATAACTAAAACTTTATGTTTAAATAGCCTTTCAAATCCATATTAAATTGAGATGATACTTGTTAAGTCTATTAACTCTAAACCAATGTTTATTATGACTATAGAATTACCTATCAATAAAATTATGCTTAAATTGATGATATGGGTGGAGTAAGCTATAAAAACATGTAATTCGATGTTGCTAACGATTATCATCGGATCATTCATACATAATGCATGAAACCACTGCGTCAATGAGTTACCATAATGCATAAATGTGCATACTCGTAAACTAAGTAAGGATGACAGTTAATTTACAATGTTATGAGTTAATGTATGCAAATCAAAACATCTTGTTGTTGACAATTAGACAATTACATGTGTTTTGTTACCTGGATCCGATTGGCACAGGATCATCGTTATGTCTGACAGGACAGGAGTTGGCACAACAATAAGGGTTATACCCAGCAGTGGGCGGAAACAAGCTGCATGATGATCATGTGATTTGTAGCGTCTCTATACCCAGCAGTGGGCGGAAACAAGCTGCATGATGATCATGTGATTTGTAGCGTCTCTATAAATTCGACGCATTCAAGGACTTATCAGGCTTTTTGGTCACTTCTACTTTCATCTTACATCAAGAGTAGTTACTGTGAGTCCTATACCATTGATATGCGTAGCTGCGATGGTTATGATGAATTCAATATACATTATTAGTTCTTAAACAGGTTACGATGTCTGTAGCCTCGAATGTAGACACAACGCCTACATGATTCAATAGCAATAAAATCAAATGCCATCAAGCACACACATACAGTAATTACATGTGATCACATCATACAGTAGTACAATTATTATTAACGGTCATGCAGGGGAGGAGACGAACTGACGGACAGCCTTGCTCGAGTTCTTGACATCACTATCATGTAATACATTGGTAGGTGTGTAATGGATAAGTACATTATTAATGGCTGATACGGCCGCGATTATGTTGTTAAGATTGCTAAAGGAATATCCACGTGTCTAACAACAACATTGTAGGATAGTAATAACCTAGGTATGTAGTAGTTTACTCGTCATCTCAAACAACAGATTTCATAAATCAAAAAATCGGTCAAGTGCGGGTCGGAATCGCACACGAAGCGTACCATACCATCATACCATAGTATATACCATCATGTTGAAATGCGTAGGTGTATCAAAACAAGTCTCTTGCATGTTACCCCCTTTAATTTGTTATATCTATCGTATTTCGTATATATTTATTGCACATATCAGAAAAAAACACAAACAATACAGAAAAGGCATGAACAAAGGCAAGCTTATCTCTAAAAAGAGATTTCTTCCAGCAAACCCAGGATGGACAGGATACATTTTAAAACTCAAAACGGGTAGGCCTATGTGCTAAAGTAAAAATAAAATATAAATAAATTATATTACTAAACTACTGAATATAATAAATACCTAAGTACCTACATAAATACATATTAATCATATATATCTTAACACAAATAAACCCTAATACATATTTAATACCTACTAACTTTATGAAAGAGAAAGATAATGCTCCTTTACACGATTTCTGAAAATGAAGAGAGATGGACTGTCCCTGATGGCGCAGGGAAGCGCGTATTCAGTATTTGTTGTTGTTGCGGCAACAGATATACACATTCTGTGAAAATTTCAACTTTCTAGCTGTTACGGTTCGTGCTCTAGGACCCGCTGACGGACGGACGGATGGACGGACTGACAAATGGACAGCGGAGCCTTAGTAACAGGGTCCCGTTTGGCACCCTTCGAGTACGGTACCCTAAAATCTAAACACAGCGTCGCACCTTTTCCCATAGAGGGTGGCAAAGTAACAATTGTTCAATATTATTCAATTCAATACTCCATTTGCGAAACTAGGATGCACCTACCCTTGGAAACTAGGGTGCACCCACCCTTGGAAACTAGGGTGCACCCACCCTTGGAAACTATGCAGACAGAAGGTTTCATCACGATGTTTATTTTGTTTTTATAAAGCAATCTGCGAAAGTGCATTTCTTCACAGTAGGCGACAGAATATGAGTATGTCCAATTAACAATCGTTATTTAAATACTATTATTAGTACTATTACTATTTAAATACTATTATTAGTACTCCTATAATATGTATGTGGCATTATTTTTAAAAGCCTAGGGTATTGTTCGTTGTATTAAAACCTGTCAGCCAACCTATGTGAGAGCCTCTAAGTGCTAAAACGCGAGTTGACGCTAAATTAAAGTTAACTTTGACAACTTCATACAAAAATATATGAAGTGTCAAAATCTAAATAAAAAAAAAAAAAAAATCTTAAATTAATTCTTCTTAAATTCTTCGAATTTAATTGAGTTTAGCATTAACTCCCTCTCTGGCTAGTGGTACTGCCGATAAATGAGAAAATCCAAGGCTTCAAATGTACATGGAATGGTACATAAATGTCTGAGCAGATTCATCAATAAAGGTGAATCTGCTCAGATATTTATGTACCCTTCCATGTACATTTATATTTGGAGCCTTGGATTTGCTCATATATGTATTAGTGAACTCGACTGTACAAATACTTTTCTATATCGATCACAACACTTAGCTCCCTCGCCCTTCATGATAATAGCTCTTCGTGACAAGACACCAAAGGCTTTCCTTGATAATCTTGACTTGACTTCATAATCCCATGTCAAGTATCAAAGCGACATGATCACATGACGTAATCCATACATACATACATACGTGTATTATAAATCTATGCTCACACGCAGGGTCAAACATCTCCTCCACAACAATGCTAACCGCTTGATTAACATAAAATGGAAGCACAAACTAGAACTAGCGTAAGGCCAAGAAATTTATCGTCAATTTTTTTCGCAAATGTTACGGAGAAAAAGGAAATCAATTTGCCCCGTTTGACGGATCATTAGCGTGTGGCATAATGAAAGGACAGAACATCCGTTCGGCTTTTATAGAGTTATAGTTGAGACTTGCTCTCGTAATTATTTCTGCAGTTATGGAATTGAATAAACACGGAAGAGCGTTTAGTCAAGACTATTTCATTTTTATCTATCTATTCATAGTAATGCTCTAATCTCGTGCGGTGTAGCAACATCAACTTTGCATAGTATAAAGCTATAAAAAATATTCAATCCTAGCACTCACAAAATAAGGTACGCCAAATTAGATGCTAGCAGATCAGTGTCGCGGTCAACAAACTTGTATACGGTCTGACCACTCGTAAACTGTAGTAACTTAATTAAAAATTAAATTAGGTCATACCACGTCATGATTCATTCATGATTAATCCGGCCAAAGGAGATGACATGTGATGCCCACATACGACATAATCTGACAGTACAGAAATCAACTTTCACTGGAATAAATGTCTTGAATGAGGGCAATGAGCACTATTTTACCAATGTAACTTAACAAATCTATATTTACATTACCGGACATATGTTTATTGGTATAGGTATTGCATTTGACAGCTGACTTCGAGGCATAACATTCAAACAAAGTTTGTTTTAGAAATTATTAAATTCTTAAAGATTTTGCCATGAACATATTTTTTTGGGTTCCGTATTTTAAGGTGTATTGAAACCACTTTCAGTTAGTGTGCGTGCATGGTCTGCATTTCATTTATATTTTAAATAAGTAGCACAATTTTAAGTACCAAGCCACCATATTATAGTAAAAAACTATATACACAATGGACAATAATGGACATGCGAGTGTAATAATGTACTTATATGTACACAAATTTGTGTGCATGATTTTAAGGGCGGCGTTCTTCAAAATTTAAGTAGCTGATTAGCGCAGAATAATTTTAGTTTAATTGGAATTAGAGAAAAAAAAATGACATATCGTCTTGCTCCACGCAGATTTCACCGCTAATTACGATTATCCTCCGTTTAAGCTAATTCTAGTATAATTGGCCAAGTTTGGTCGATTAAACTCCATTTAGTGGCTGTCAAAATTCCATATAATAGTTGCCATGGTTACCAACTGACTTGACGTTTGCTGACAACTCATGACAAGAACAAACAAACAACAAAAATGAACGAAAAAGAGAGAAAATAACAAACATGATTTCTCGCTCTGTTTTGTATCTTTTTCTTTGTCTCACTTACTCAAATCACAGAGTAAACCGGAAGTCACTGGAATCATTCATTCTTCTGGCTAATTAGAATTAAAAAGAAGTGGTGCAAGAGAAAGGCTTATCACAATTAAGCTAATTGTGATAAGGAAGTTAATTCAAATTAGTAAAATACGATATAATCAGAATTAAGCGAATTTTCTAGCAAGCGACCCTAAGTCTTACATTCAATCAAACTTCATTATACAACCAATATTCAATTTGGCGTAACAAAATTAGCATTTAATCTGTTTTGAAAGCTACTTGTTTATTGAAAAATAAACAGAATTAGTCCAAAAACCAGTTTGCTAGGCTTCTGACTCTGTAACTAACAAGATAATTATATATTACAAAGTCATAAAAGAACAAACATACTTGTTACTTACCTATACATCTACTTATTTTGTTGCATCACGGTAATTTGGTTTCATCAGAATGTATGATGGGTATGGACGCCTACAATATTAGAAGGTTGATAGGAAAATACAGTTATTATTTATTGTGATACAATTGCAAATAAAGATGTAAGGACTACTTACTAATGTGAAGCAATTTTTTGGGTCAACGTTGGAAATTATAACATCGTAAAGTTATAGACTGCTGCAAATGGAATGAATTGTAAATTGTTAGCTATCTCTTCGAAAACACATGATGCAATACTCTTATTTATTGTCAGCAATTGGTATCCGTAGAGGATCTCTACAACTACTGCTCAATAAAGTACTTCCCTAACAAGAACGGCTTTCCATTTAAATTAGCTAACTTTCCGAGTATTTATGCCCACAATTTGAGATTACTGTCTGACTGCGATGTCATTTCTGTCCATATGTACACATAAATAAGCTGCTGTTCTTGCAAAGATAGTCCACATTCAATATCTTGCACAAATATACCTAAAGGTATGGTAACTTAGGCAGAGATTCTGACTAATATATTATTTGCAAATGAATCGGTTAAGTCGACTTAAGTAAAACTCGCATACAATGTAAGGTGGGAACGCATTTTAACCTGAGCAGCTGAGTAGCCAAAACATTATAATAGACAAGTGACCACGAAAGTTTATGTTTTGTTTTATAAAAAATAAAACACTTTATCAGACGTCCAAACACGTTGATGATGTCCAATGGAGCTAGGTGGCACTGTCACCGTGATAAAGGCATGACCACCTACGCTAGCTGTCCTGTTGTAGGTACCATGGGAAACGCGATTCCTCTTCGGGTTCAAGTATAGCAATACAATATGATCTTAATTCTTATGAAATTGAAAGGACAGTAGAAAGTTCAGAAGGTTTACAGGGTTAACACAATTGGTCGATTTTGTAGCATCATTACCTTTTGCCGTTAGATTGGGGTGTAAAACAAGTATAGATGGGATTAGACTTGACAATACAATTGTTAGAACAAAGCAATCTGTGCATTTCGCACAAAATAATTATTTAGATCTTATACTTTTGGCAATAATCAACAGAACAAAACAGCTATACTAGGTACGTCTTTAGCTATGCATTGCAATCAAAACATTTCAACTAATAAAATAAAATAATATATTATTGATTCAAAAGACTACACCTGTACCTTGAACCATAAACTATTGTATGCAACTCAAGGTGCGTCTGTTCCGCAGTGTCGCCCGCGCCCGCGCCGCCCGTCCGCAATCAAAGCTCTATACATCATTTTAATACTGGACATGTCACCGCAAATCCGCATCTCCAATGCAAATGAAATGCAGCGCGTTTGTGGAATATTCTCTAATGGTGCACCATAAATTATAGAGCAGCAAGCTTCGTTATCTATCCTCGGTGCTGTATAGAAATTCTCTTAGATTGTACTCGTACTCGGAAATGTTATTAGTCTTGTCTAGCCTGGTCGTTTGTGTGACCTGGAAGGTATTGAAATTTAGTGTCTCGACAGACTAATCTAGGCTAGAAGCGAACCTATACGTATTATAGGTCAACATTGTCATACATGTTATAAACATTAACGTCGAATAATCTACTTTATTAACAAGACGACTGGAGTTTGGAGTAGATTGATGTGGATAGAGAACTCGCACGCCGAATGTAACCTCTCCTCTTTTACCCCGCTTTGTCTATTGAGACTACATTTTTAAGAATGTTGATAAAAAGACATTGCGTGTTTTGGATAGCTTACAAAAATACACAGTAATCACTAGTAGGCCGTATAAATAAACAAGTGACGTAAGATGGCGCGTGCCTAGTTCTCAAAACGAATCTAGAGCGCAAGAGCAGAGTCAAAAGAGATCGCCAATAAACAGTTATTACCCGAGCCGCCTTTACTGAGCCATTCTTTTACTGCGCCGTAAAATAGTATTTATTCATCGCTAAATGTTCAGTCTATTAAACTAACCGTTAGTAGTGTAAGCTAATTTAATAACAGTAAAACATAATCGTTGCTTTGGGTACTAACAAGTGATGGCTCTTGGTAGAGTTAAGCTGAAGCTGTTGGTTCTATTTAACTCTGCATATTCGGTACACATTGTTATAACTACCCATGTAGATTAAAATTTGAAATTTAGTACTGTGCGTTTTCATTAAAAAAATTGCAGTCAATTATGGCCCCATCGAGGACAGGGATTTACTCGAATACGAGTACTGGTTTGCTAGAAGAGATCTATTACTAGAGATTTACTCGCCTTTGTACACTTTTACTTGTCCTGTATAATTTTTCTGTGTGCAATAAAGAAGTTATGAGTTATGAGTAACATTAATCCATGCTCCACCACGAATCACGCTACATTTTCATAAAATAAAATGTTAAAATAAGAATTATCCATTCCCGGGAGTTTAAATGCATGTTTATTTGCACAGCGGATACAATTGTCAGTTAGTGGGCGGATAAACACGTCAGCTGTTAGGCAAGGCGACGTCTTGTGAACAAAATGAACTAATCGCAAACAAATAAGTCGTTCAGATCGAGTGGCGAAAAACTGAAAAAAGTCAGTTCTCACGTGCTGGCTACGGCCCGATTCCCACGAGAGATCGCGTTGGCTTTTTCAATATCGTCTGGAGCATGCGCGCTCGAGACAACTCCATCGCTCATTGGTCAGTGACGCGCATTGAATGCGCACATTAAAATGCGTGTCATTCCTGTGTGAATGCTGCTTTAGATTGATGTCTGATCGCCGAATGTTTGATTTAATCGTGTTGACAGATTCTTATGCAAATATTCGTTACGATTACATTATGTGCTCTAGATTCTCTACACTGCCTTATATACATCACTAACAGGTGGTACAAAACTGCGATGTTTCATTTTAACTCTACCCAATTCACAATTCACAATTCTTTATTGCACACAATAATTTAAACAGTTACATTAAAAGAAAACACATGTAAAAAGGCGAGCTTATCTCTAAAAAGAGATCTCTTCCAGCAAACCAGGCGTGAAAGGATAAATTATATAATGAAAGGGTAGGCAGTGCACAATAACAAGTTTAAATAAAATATAAACGAACAAATACTAAATACAGAAGAACTACTACTTATACATACTGATATACTACATACACTTTACATATAATAAATATATACATACAATAACTTTTACCCTTTTACAATAAATTCTACCCCTAAAGTCATCGAACACTTAAGTGACAAGAGTTTTCTTGAGAACCTGCCGCAGTATTTGTATTAGTTCTTGTACGATTCCGGTACTGCTCAATAATTTTACATCGCTGTAAACTAGACTCCTAAACTCTGCTTGTGAATACCAACGGAAACATTTATAGCTCCCGTTGCCACCAAAGCAATAATTTCATATCTCACCATAATCCGAATGGAGCGGCAGGTTTCCTAATGCAGTCATATGAAATATGTGCCTGCCACTTTTTTTTTACCACCTTTGTAACTCTTAACCTGTCTGAGTAGGTGTTAGTTTACTTTGCTTCTCTGACAGTTGGGTAAGTTGGTGTAAATCAATGATCGAAGTCAATGAATAGTTGACGTAAAAAAAACTACGGACCCGTGTGAATCTGCTGTGTCTTGGAGAATATGAGCGCAATGCAGTGAGAAACCATACTTCTTAAGATTGCTCAAGTGAGGTTTTGCTAATGAGGTTTTATTGGTAGTTTATTTGATTTGGTTTAGTAGAGATTATAAGTATACAATGCTGGGGTTTCATTGCAGAGATTTTTGCCTGAAATAAGGTTAAAATTATTATTATTTTTTGCATAGGATGATCTACTTAGCCCGGATATTGGATTGAATATTATTATGTAAATAATAAAGAAGATAAATGGTTGCTATGATACTATCACTACGTCTTAAGATTAAGTATGGTCTTAATTTTGGTTATCAATAATAATGTGCAAAAGTCACACCTTACTGTCTATAAGTACATAAATACCTTCGAGCCATACTACATAGACATTTACATTTAGCCAGCCAACCACAACACTTTAAACCCCACTATTTCCATGCATTACCATTCCACGCATCTTCACTAAAGCATACTTACGTAGGTACATACATACAAGTAGCTGCTCGACGTTAAGTGACGTAGTATGTAAAGTGTGTAAATTACGTTCCGCGCCGATTGCACCGCCCATAAGTCACGGTGATGAGTTACGTACCAACGTTGAGCGGAACGGTTTTCATTGGTTGTTCCCATTCCAACATATTTTACCTTCTGCCTATTATGTACATTAACCTGTAATAATCTAATGTTCAGTGTAAACACACACGCAGATATATGTAGATATTTTTATTGAGGATAATCAATAGTTTGTCACAATAACACTGGTCTGAACTCGAATAACTAATCTTGTAGCGTAAAGGTAAACAATGGCAAGTACAAAAGTCAAAAAAAAATTACGCGTGTAGCACCGTACACGTGTTAGAAGTAAAACTTCTGTAGCTAGATCATTAAGTGGTACCTATACTATACACCTATACTAAAAGAGATTTAAATTTCCAATTTTGAGATCCAATCTCTGCTTCAAGTTACTTTTAAGTTTCAGACGTCCGATTATTTGAAATTATTTTATACTTGTACTTACTTTTAATACGTCATGTCATTTATTTCCCACCATTCCTTATCTACAATTTGTCGCGCTCGTGGTGATATACTTAACTCATTCAATAGTGTCACTACTATTTGCATCTCGCTCAGATTATATACCATCTGACGTCACGTCTTTAAGCCGTCTCGCTCAAATGTATGCATTGCTTTGCTTGTCTCTGTGCCCAGTCCCTTTATTTAATTGATCGAGTACGTATTTTCAACTATTCCAAATTAATGTGTACCTGCGGGGCTACCATAAGGCTTGCCACTCACCTTAGTCGCGCAGATAAATAACAAAGAAGATGGCTAAATCAATATATGGACGACTGCCCCAGACATGTACAAAGACTTCTCAACAGCCAATAGCATTTAAATATTCATTCATAAATTTAATTTACTGCGTCTGTATTTAGTTTGTAGAAATTGAAGAAAAAAAAATTAAATATAGGTAAATAAGAGTTGTTACTCAATACTCCGTGATTCCAATATGATTCCGTGACCTTTGCCGTCGCTAGAAATAAGCACCATTTTGCAATAACATGCAACATAACGCCATCTAGCCACTCCTCTGGAAACCTCCTGTTTTCAACAGTTTTGCTAGTTGGCAATTATGTTGCATGTTATTTTTAACGATGGCAAAAGTCACTAATCAATGGCGGAATCATAGAGATTGAAGTGACAACTCTTAATTATTTAATCATTTCCTTCAAGTTCTACAAACTAACTAAAGACGCAGTAATTTATGAGAGAATATTTAAATGCTATTAATTGGCTGTTGAGAAGTCTTTGTACATGTCTGGGGCAGTCATTTTGCCAAATTGCCAACTCCTTTCGCGTCTCAATGATGTTTCTCCATAAAATAGCGCGCATTCATTATGATATGACATTAAATTGTGACAAAATGCGTGGCTGGGGTGACTGGCGTGCCTTATGCTACCCCCACTAACCTATACATACCTACTTTGCTAGGATTTTTTAGGGTTACTTCATCGCGAAGCGATGACGTAACTCTTATTTAATTTTATTCTTGACATTTCCTTAGTCCGCCATACGACATACCTCGATTTTTATATTTTACTTCAACATTATTGACTGGCATGAAGCATTAACTTTAAAATTACAAAAGCTTATTAAAATCAAAATCGTATAATTTCAACAGTTATAACAACAATTCAACTTTAAAATATGTATTACAAAAATTACATACAAACAAATAAGCGAAACAATAAGCCATTAAACTTATGGCTCTGTAAACTGTAGACCTCGCTTTGGCCGTTTACTACAGATAAACATTAAATAGGTAGGTATAACACGTACTTAGTAGCTAAACTGCTAATTTGTGACTTGAACTGCACTATATAATAAAAAGTGGCTTTAGAACAGTTCTAGGTACCTACTTATTGTTTTCAAGAAGTCTTAATGCAGCCATCCATCACATCGGAATTTGCTTGAAAACTAAATATCACATTTGGATGATTCTAAGTGACTTTATGCGATTACTAGCTGCCCGTTGCGCGACTACGCAGCGCGTTTTAGGTACCTATTCCATAGTTACCTGCCACAAAACGATACGTTCATCATTTTAGAAATCCATATCGACCCGTATGTGACATTGATGAAACTCTTTTCTTACAAACTGTATGGATCGCATCGCACAGCTGTCAAACATAAGTTCCGGTTCCAACAAAGAGTTTGAACGAAGTAGTTTTTGGTCACGTCACTGGTTTTGTTTGCCCCAGCCAGTGGCGGCGGCGCCATCTTGGCCATACCGGAAATCAAGAACTCGTGGAAGAATGCTTAAAATAATTTTTATTTGTTAACGTTTCATCAGGTTTTTCTCTCACTAATTAACATTCTTTATTGTACGAATGTATTATTATCTTATCTGATTAGTTAAAAACCGTATTGAAAATAGTTGCGGTTTTAAAAGTCTTCAGCCGACCCTGACGTCACCGATTCCAATTTCCGTTACATTTCTTAGCCACTCGTGATAGCACCCGGCTAGTAGCAAGTGAAAAGCAAATATATGAATAACCCACAGTTGAGAGGTTAAATAAATTTTACCCCCGTGCCCCAAGAAGTTTTACTTCAAAAATATTAAATGAACGGCAAAGTCAAAGGTTTTGTGTTGGTCAAATATATTGTGTTGTGTTGTGTGTGTCACATTGAGATCGTACGATATTCATCATTGGCCTTTTCATCTTTTCAGATGTTCATTACAGCTGCTGTGTGTTCTGGGAGTCACATTTTCTCTTGTGACTGAACAGACCGATTCGGGATCTGCGCTGCTTGCCACAGCGATCACAAGCAAATTCGGCGTTATGTGGTGGAGCCGCTTGTTTTCGTGCTAGCCGTTTTCTCTTGAGATTTTTCAGCCACTGTTTGTCGTGCCTGGTTCTGCCCTGGTGCAATAGGTATCTCCATCCCGGTCTGTCCACTTTCGTTTTCATAACTGTATGCGGGGGAATTGATCAGAATTGTTCTACTTTCTTTCTGTTCTTCATTACTGTCTTCTTTAAAGGTACTCAGAAAATTATACGCCTCATTAATTACTCAATTATCCACCACTTTACAACCTCATCCATTCACCAATAAACCTCAAGCATTATCGCTTCTTTAACATTTGATAAACATCCTCATTCAAATTATACACATACCTACCTACGCATTAAACCACACTATTCACACACATACAAGACAATAAATTACTGCCACCAGCAAAGTCCTTTATGACTATTCTATAGACAAGAAGCCAGCGAAGTCACTTTGGAAGGCGGCAAATACCATTCAAATGTTAATACCTATATATCACCGAGCGATGTGACGTTCCCATTGGTCACGAGATGTTTGCATTAGAATTCTGCGCGTGCGCATGGCCCCGCCCACCGACGCGTCACGTGACCGACTTCCGATGTTAGCTAATTAGGCTGTAATGAGACGATCGTGGATGGAGTTGTGATGTGCTTGGTATGCGCATGTAGTTGCTTCATACTTCATTCGACTAGCCTAGTAGACTGAGAACCTGTAAATGTAACTAGTACATCTATTTGGTTGACCAATACCTGCCTTAGTATTTACATGTTTATACAAAAAACATACCTATGTATGGGACGTTACTCTATTGTAACGCTTTTTTAGGGTTCCGTACCTAAAGTGTGCAAAACGGGACCCTATTACTGAGACTTTGCTGTCCGTCCGTCACCAGGCTGTCTGTATCTCATGAACCGTGATAGCTAGATAGTTGATTTTTTCACAAATTATGTATTTCTGTCCTCCATTTTGGGTGACACGGGGTCTAGCCCATCGCCGCTAATGGAGTTAAAGAAGGTTTCCACGAACACCTGTTTTATATCTATAGTCATTTATTTAATTTTAAAGGCAAAATTTTAAGAACGGGTTAATCAAAGCCTAGAGCTAGACTGAGCTAAACGTTATTACTCCTAGTGTTGTAGAGTAAAGTGTACCCAGTCAGTAATTGCAGCTCACCTGTCCGTTTCGTAAAATACAGTGCAATTATTCACCTACACAGCCTTCTGTAATGTGAAAATAGCCTTTTTATTGCCCAACATAAAATAATCTTTAGTAGGGATTCCGTTAATACTTTTAGTATTATGGCCAGGGGGTCTAAAAAAGGCACATTCATCTGCAATTAATTCATTTCCCTGATTGCTGTTATACGGTCTCGATGAGCTGTTGTATGTGACAGATTCATCTGTCATTTTGCATTAAAAAAATATTATTTCTGTTCCGTAGGGTTCATTGGGAACGGTTCGGACAGGGCCAGAGTAGTGTTATGGTGAACAGGTGGTTAGAATTTAACTCTCTCCGTGCAAGAAATGTAATCTTTGTTTTGTAAAAGAGGTATATATATATATAGGTAACAATATGCTACACCACCTTTCTATAACACCCTTATATTTACTTCTTTTACACCCTTTCTTTTGAAAGATTT
Source organism: Argyresthia albistria (assembly GCA_963457715.1). NCBI lineage: Eukaryota > Metazoa > Arthropoda > Insecta > Lepidoptera > Argyresthiidae > Argyresthia > Argyresthia albistria. The sequence continues at coordinate 6,850,443 of OY735268.1, read as the reverse complement.
CTGTTTCTCCCAAACCCATTCTCTATAGCCTAGGAGCATCCTGCGAAGGTTGGGTTACAAAATCATAAGCTTGCA